>CM049839.1:46787079-47287916 GCA_027422415.1 Schizothorax lantsangensis
CGTGATGATGGTGGCGCTTGTGCGGTACGCTTTGCACGCTGCCCTCCACACTGGTGGGAACGTCATACGAATACTCGCGCAAAACCGTGAGCCTACTGGCCCGATGCGCTCTCGTGCGGTTCTTGTGGTGTCGCCCCGAATGCCCGTTAATGTTTGCGTTGCCCGTTCCTGGAAGATTATTGTTGTTGACCAAATTGGGCTGATATTGGACCTCAATTGGTGCGACGTGCATCTTAATCTCATTGTCGACTGAATGTTCAGTCAAGCTGTTGTCCAATAATGCCGTCCCATTGGTCGTAGAAGGGGCTGCTTTGCATTGAGCCGCTTCCACTTGCAGATTGGTCAGTTTACAGCCTTGGGTGGAGTTACGGACGCTCGGTGCACTCTTATTGGTGCACGAAGATTCGGCGCTGCTGGCTGGACACTTCGCAGTTTCGCCGTTTCCCCTTGCCATCAAAACAGAGCCTCCGGCTCCTGTGACTGGCAACAGAAGGGAATCATTCTGTACAGCGTAGTTACGGCGAACCAAGCAACAAGCTCGAGACCAATGGCGCCGCATGTCCTGACGGTTCACGCAGTGGTGCGCCACAAGAAATGCCCCGAGAGCCAAAGCTGCGGTGCCGAAGAGGCAGGCGAACACCAAATCTGCCGGATGCTCCTGGGACACCGCAAGAGCACCAAACACCCACAAAGCAACATAAAGTGCAAGGGACCCTGCCACGCCAATGAGCTGGGCCACAAAAGTATGTTCGTTCTCCAGAGCCGACATCGGGACCGGTTGCACGGCGGCTGCGGATGAGGACTCCAGGTGGGCAGGTGTGATTTCGGTCGCTTCAGCCACAGAAAGTTGCTGCTGCTCCTCAGACTGTTCCTTGAGCTCGAAGCGGCGCTCAGGGTGCCGGCGGAGCTGAACGAGAATGCTGAGGAAGTACATGCAGTCCACGAAAACGATGAAGGCTGCCGGGCCGTAAAACGCACCAAGACTGGGTTCCCATGCCATCCAGCAGCTGTGGAAAGACAACAGATGCTTTTTAAACTTCACCCTAATTATTTTCTAAATGCATGTTATTGTCCTTAACTGAGCCATTAATCTGTGTTTGTTGCTGCAACAATTTCGCTGACTTCGTAGTTGTTAATCAAAATATCAGAACTGGATCGTCCATTGAAAATACAGACTTCTCTCTGATATGCTGGACTTCTCCAAAAATGTTGTTCCCTTTCTTACAACAACTGCAAGCTCATTCTGAATTGAAAGCTTATATTGCGGTTTAACACTCAAAAAACTAAAATGCCTTCAAATGATGCATTCATAAATGCATACAGTCAGGTCCATAAATATTGGGACATCGACACAATTCTAACATTTTTGGCTCTATACACCACCACAATGGATTTCAAATGAAACGAATTTCATGCATGCATTTCACTTGCTGAAGACAAAACTGAAGGGAAAATGCCCCAAGAACAAGCAGGAACTGAAGACGGTTGCTGTAGAGGCCTGGCAGAGCATCACCAGGGATGAAACCCAGCGTCTGGTGATGTCTATGCGTTCCAGACTTCAGGCTGTAATTGAATGCAAAGGATTTGCAACCAAGTATTAAAAAGTGAAAGTTTGATTTATGATTATTATTCTGTCCCATTACTTTTGGTCCCTTAACAAGTGGGAGGCACATATGCAAACTGTTGTAATTCCTACACCGTTCACCTGATTTGGATGTAAATACCTCAAATTAAACCTGACAGTCTGCAGTTAAAGCACATCTTGTTCGTTTCATTTGAAATCCATAGTGGTGGTGTATAGAGCCAAAAATGTTAGAATTGTGTCGATGTCCCAATATTTATGGACCTGACTGTATATTCAGATAAGGCCATTTGATTACAACACAAATTGTAATGGTCGATTATTTCCCATAATATAATGATTATTATGGTCACACTTTATTTTAATCTGCCAATACTTAGTGTAATTACACTTTAACAATAAGTCAAATTAATTATCAACATGTGCTTTCTATAAGTTTAGGTTTAGTATTAGTTGCTTTTACTTATACATTATTTACTGTTATTAATATATGAAATACCTATAAAATATGTAAAAAAGGCATGTTAAAATAAAGCAACAACATGATTATTAATGTAGATTAATAAAAAAAAATGTATTGCCATATCTATAGCAATAATAATAATAATAATAATATGCTGTTCTAAGAGTTCACATTAAACATTCATAAACACATTTATCTAGAGCTGTTCAATTATAACAAAAAAAATCAAAACGGTTGATTATTTCCAATGATATTATAATAGTGATTATTATTAATTATGTAATTATTATTTTTTGTCCAATCAGCATCAGCGATTATAATGAGGGCAATAACTAGAATTACATTAATATTTATTTTATGCCATATCAGCCTCAAAGTTTTTATCTATTGCAATAATAATAATGAGAAGGAGGAGGAGGAGGAGAAGAAACGATTAAACTACTTACAAAAGTACAGCGTAACTACATAAGATCTTTTAGTTTTTAATGTCGATCAATAGAATTGACACTATAATACTGATGTTGTGCTGGTACCATATGTGAGTATGCATACTTTAAGACTTTAAGTCTACACATCTAAACTAGCTGAGAACTTTTTTCCTGAGAACTACTTTATTGCTGTTTTATACTTCAGTAAATCAATGTCACATTGTCCTACTTGGCAGCATGAAAAACCAAAAAGTTTAAAATTTAAATTGTGCATAAACTATACACATAACAGCACGAGAACACTCCCAACCCGTTATATATCACCGCAGCTGTCACTCACTGCAGGTCCGCGCTCCAAAAAGTAGTTTTTACATTATGTATACATAAGTTCTAAAGTTTACACTAGTGGTATCAAGGGCTTCATATTAGCAGAAAAGTAAAACACTTATGAGGCACTTCTGAGTTCTGTGATGCTCAGCAGAGCGTTTTTTTCTTTTGTCACGGTAGCGTGAGATTAATTAAACCCCAAAGATCTCAGATGGTCTGGATTTTCAAATTAAACCACGCTGTTACACAATCCAAACAGCTGTCACAAGTGAAAGAAGGGAGCATGGGAAACCAACACACACAAGGTGGGGAGCCAAAAATAGAGCACCATAATTAGGTTCACACAGCTTCAGAAGGTCTAAACTGCTCTCTCCTCCATAAAGTATTATTCTGCACTTTACAGAGCATGGGCATTAGGCTCCAGCGATAGCAAAAGCAATTTCTCATGACAGAGAAAGACTATGAAATGACAGGAAGTGTTCGCAGGGGTTTTGAAAAGTGCCTTGAGGCAGATACAGGCTGAATCTGTACAGTCTGTCGTTAATAGCAACGAAGTTAAGGAAACATATTACATCATTGCATTTTGTCTCAAATAGTTTACATGGATCCAAACACAAAAACTGATTACACAACATCTGTAAATTACAATCAATATATTTTTTCAATATAAGTCCTCTAGCTTGAATTTTATTGAAAGGGATAGTTAAAAAGCACCTTAAACTCTAATACTTACTAAGGTGCATTGACTTGACTGCCGTAGTTTTTGATGTTAGCTGCAGCTGTTATTCCGCACACAATGATCGGTATGCCTCCACCTATTAGGTAGAATCTGTAGAAAAAAAAAAAACAGTTACTAAACTTAATTAGTGAGGTATTACATATCCTGATGTTAGAGCATTAATGCTGGAATACACTACATGACTTTATAAGATCTGAACTTGTTTTTTAAGCACTAGCCTAGGTTTCATACACTGGCTCTGACTTTGGCAACTAGTGTTGATATATATCCACTATCCAGACTGCAAATCATAGAACGGATAAAATTTGGGCAAAAGTTATGTTCTGTATACCAGACTTAAAGGGATATTTCTCACACACACAAAATTAAAATTCTGTCATCATCAGTGTTGTTACTGGGAACTAAATGTATTAAAAATAATTTGCAATAATTGACAAAGCTTAAATAAACTAAATTAAAATACAAATATTAGATGAAAAAGAAGAAAATAGAAAATTAGAAATGTTGCCTTGGCAACTAACTGAAAATCATTTTAAGTACTAAAATTATTAAAAATTACAAAATAAAAGTTAATAGAAATATTGTATATTATTATTATTATTATTATTATTATTATATAGTATAAAATGACAAAAGCAAGTAACAAAAGTACTAACATTTAAACTAAAATCAAAATAAATATAAAATATAAAAATAAAAACTAATTTAAAATATTAATAAATACTGTATAAATGAGGTCAACTGATTACCCATGTGATTATCCTGTAAATACTAGTGCTTCTGTGTCCTAAGATAGTTATGAGGCTGGATACTATAATACTACACAAATAATACTAAACCTTCACTAGTGTGTGACTTACTTTCATAAAAAGAAGATTTTGAGAAAAATCTAAATCATCTTTTGTTGTCTATACAATGGTCACTAAAACTCTTTGGTTACCGATAAAAAAAAAATATATATATTCTTTTGTGTTCCACAAACAAAAAGTCTGTTTTGGGATGACATGAGGGTGAGTAAATGACAGAATTTTATTTTTAGGTGAACTATCCCTATAAGGCAAATAATTCTAAAATACATGGACAATTTACCAAAAACAGCCCTGATTTCTGTTGTATATTTACTGACACCAAGTGGTCAGCAGGAGAAATTTAAGTGTCAACAAAGTTCTAGACTCTCTGTACCCTAAAATAGATCACAGCATGTGTGCTTGCTCACATATCGATCATATAAATACTGATATATACAGATTCACATATTAATCATATAAATGATTGATCATTTACATCTCTTATATTATCTAATTTAATTATTTGTACATTTGTTACTTTTTGCATAATATTTTTTCTCCTTTTTCTTCTCCTTCTCATTCATTACCTCAGCATAGGTCTGGGTGGAGGCGGAGGCTCGTCCAGCTCCTCGTAGCGTTTGGCCTTCCGCGTCACCTGTTTGTAGATGTTGCGTGCCGTTACGCCGGACCACAATGCCGTAGCCAGTGTAGAGTAATGCAACACAATCCCCACCTTCAGGACATGACATTAGTAAACATAAGAGCTCTCCTCAAGGACAACAAAAATGCTAATATTCTCAAAATAATAATGTGAACTTGATAGCAGTACTGCAGTTCTGCCTATAAACTGAGAAACATTTATGAAGATTATGTAAATATTGTCACCCAAACTCTGTATATACACAGAAAAGCAGGCACATACCGCTTGACAAACGCTCGCGTTGTACGTTTGGTTGATGCCGCCCACAAACACAGCACAGGTGAGGAGAATATGTAAGCACAGGTTAACCAGCATGTGCCAGCACTTCTTACTTACACGGACCGACCTTCGAACACATGAAATATCGCATTAAAACCAGCATATTCACAACTTAACAAGGTCACCCGAAAATTTTCTGTTAATTTACTCACCCTCAGGCCATCCAAGATACATTAGGTGACTCGTTTTTCTTCAGTAGAACAGTAAAGAAGATTTTTACCTGAAATTGTGGTCCTTAGTATGTTGTTTTCCAGGGTTTTCAGTCTAATTATGTAATTGTTGAAAAAGGTGTTCCTCAAGGTACTACCCTGGGACCACTACTTTTTTCTATTTTTTTTATTAACGAATTACCTCAAATATGCCTGAATTGTTCTGTACATTTTTATGCCGATGACACTGTTATTTACACCACTAATTCTGATTTGTTTCAAATTCAGAATTCTTTACACAAAATTAGCATTTGAAGTGGATCAAAACCTTTCATCAAAGTTGTCCTAAAACCAAAATGCGTTATCGTCTTAGGACAACTTTTGATCCACTTCAAATGTTTACTACAATTTTAAGGTCTTATGAATCAAAACGATCGGTCTGTGCAAGAAACTTATTATTTACAACATCATTAGCTGTAATCCATAGCTTCAGACAAATGGGGAAGTCTTTTCTGCAAAGTGAATCTTTTGGACAGTTTGTTGCAATGAACTGGTTCAAATAACCAATTCACCTGTTAATTTACATATGATGTCACCTATAGGCAGTTATATTCGTCCCAACAATGATTTGTAACGTGAATATTTTACTTAACAAATAAAAACCTGTTCAAAAGGAGTCGTCGTTCATAAAGCGGACATCACTCTTTTGAAAGCGCTCAGGACTGCTTGCCTGAGGCTCTGGATTACTGGTAATGTTGTTGTAAATAATGTTAAATTTCTTGCAAAACCAATTGTTTTGCTTCATAAGAACCCAATATATTGTCAGGAGCCACAGGTATTAATTTTTTTTTCCCGGCTTTTATGTTTTTTTGGCTCTCAAAATGACGGTAGCCATTGACTTGCATTTATGAATCACCAAGGATCACGGTTTCAGCTAGAAATCTTCTTTAATTTTCTACTAAAGAAAAAAATACATCTTACATCCTGGATGGACAGAGAGTGAGTAAATTAACAGCAAATGTTCATTTTTTGGGTGAACTATCCCCTTAAAAATAAACTGCATTTTTCATCACAAGCTCCAGCACTTACTTGTGGTGGTAGATGTAACTGACTATGACTGACAGCAGGCAGAGCACCAGGACAATGGCTGTGGCGTAGATAACAGGGTGAAGAGGTTCGAAGCTGTACGCGTCATTCCCGGTCCTGTTCAGATCCTGTTAGACAAGAGTATTTCAGCGGATGATATTTGCAAATGCATTTCAACAGCCAATAATTGGGATTTTTTTTCTTGTTCTGGAAAGGTGGGTGTTGAGGATGTGTGAAAAGATCTAATTACAAACAGGTCTAGAGTCAAAGGCTCACGGTACACATCAACCATGAAGGAAAATCAGAAGAAAATTGCACAGCAGATCAATCCAGCACTAAAGAAACTCTTGAAATAACAAGTAATTCCATGACAAGAGGATGATGGGAACATTGGAATCCATTACCCATCCTGCAGATCCTTATTGTTACTTCTGGCTGCTATCAGTCACACAGCAGCATCGCAAACAGTATTTCACACATGGACTATCATGTAATGCATTTATATGTACGGTAAATACTGCTCAGCAGTGTTATTTTAATATTACTTATATACTATCATAGTATTTATTTATATTTTGAATTAACTTTTATTTTTGTTTTCTGTTTACAAGTTAAATGTAGTGTAATTTTCAGAATTTTGCTAAGAGCTTTTGTCAGTTTTATTAGTTTTGTTCTTAATATTTCTATTTAGCTTTATTTTTAATCAGTTTTAGTGATTTTAGTACTTCAATGCAGCATTTCTACACTAGTCAGCATTTGCAGTGGATCAAAACCTTTCATCAAAGTTGTTCTAAAACCAAAATGCGTTCTTGTCTTAGGACAACTTTTTTGATCCACTTCAAATGTTGACTACTATAATTTTTGTTTAGGTTTGTCATATAGTTTTTGCTTTAGTTGAGTTCATTTAAAAAAAAATTTTTTTTGCTATGATCTTTTTTAATCTTTGTTAGTTTTTTCCTATTTAGCTTTAATTTGTTTTATTTTAGTTATTAGAAATTTTAGCACTTCACTTTTATTTCCGTAGTTGTTGATGATGCAGCATTTCTAATTATATGCATTATTTCAATTAACAAAACATTTAATGAATTTTATTAAGAGCTCATCATATTTGCTTTAAATTTTATATAGATTTAAATTTTTTAAATGCTATGATCGTTTGTCATTTATATTACTTTTTAATGTTTTACTTGAACTTATTTTACTTCAGTTTGTGCTTTATTTCAATTTTTTTTTTTTTTTTTTTTTTTTACTCATTTGAAATTATATATATATATATTTTTCAATTAAAATTTCCACTCTTATATCACTAATGACCACTGTGATGTTTCTCTCACCATGAAACACAAAAGGAATTATCCAGCAAAATGTTCAGGCTCTTTCCATAGACATTGCAAAAAAATAAAACAACAAAAAGCACTATAAAAGGACTACAAGCAACATGTGTGCCAAGTCTTCGAAAACCCTACAATAGTTTGTTATGAAGAACAGACTGAAATGTACAGTGGTCTCTGTTGGTCTCTCTCACCATCAGTAAAGCGTAGTTATTAAGTGAATGGCAGGACATTGTGGTGAAGTTGTCGTCCTGATGGAGGATCTGGCAGCCGTCGCTCTGCCAGCCGCCCTGTCCGCCCAGCAGACTGAAGTTCCAGAAGGAGGGAACGGCGTCTGAGCCGTGCAGGAAGCGCCGCAGGGTCGCGTTCACTGGACTCTGCAGGTTCTTCAGCGGGAAGCCCTCTAAACAACAGCAGAATGGATGCTTAATCAGTTTGTGTTACAAAACAGTTCTGGTTGTGGACCATCTTTGATGGTACACTCTTAAAAATAAAGGATTTTCATTCAAACATCAAGCATTCAAACACGCCCCCACATGCCTACTTCACGGTGTGGAAATATTTGCATAAGGCGTGGTTTCAGTAACCTAGTGTTGATGCAGTCATGACAAGGAGAAGCTGTGAACAACAACGCATTTTATGGACGACCGTTTCGTGAACCTAGGAGAGGAGGTCATTCTGACTTTGCTGTGACAATCTGGCGCTTCTGAATCAGAAACCGTATGTATGTTTTGTTATTAGTGTAAGTATTTGCTATTGACTGTTCAAATGCGGAGTGTTGCGCATCGTGTGTGTGTGTGTGTGTGTGAGAGAGTGGGAGACACGGTCACACAACCGCGGCTTGTGTGTGTGTGTGTGTGTGTGTGTGTGTGTGTACTGGTATTTATCACGTCCTGGGGACCAAATGTCCCCACAAAGATAGTAATACCAGTAAATCGTTATCTTGTGGGGACATTTTTTGGTCCCCATGAGGAAACAAGCTTATAAATCATACAGCATAAAGTTTTTTGAAAATCTAAAAATGCACACAGTCTCCTGTGAGGGCTAAGTTTAGGTGTAGGGTTGGTGTAGGGCAATAGCACACACAGTTTGTACAGTATAAAAACCATTACGCCTATGGAATGTCCCCATAAAACATGGAAACCCAACATGTGTGTGTGTGTGTGTGTGTGTGTGTGTGAGAGTGTGTGAGAGAGAGAGAGAGAGAGAGAGAGACACACAGAGTCACATCACAGAGGAGAGTACAGCACGTCAGAAATCCTCTTAATCACAGCTTGTTTGTAAAGACATACATCACTGTGTCTGTCACGCGACTGTTCCTCTTTCGGGCTTGAACTGATGGTAAAACTAAGGACATTATTAACTGTCTTTACTTTAATTTAGAAAGCTGAAGCTCACGATTATGGAAAGGGGCGTTACATTTTCTACTCATGCTTGTGGTGTTCGGCCAATCACAATGCACTGTGCCAGTTGGCCAGTCAGAGCAGACTGCGCTTGTCGGAAGGAGGGACTTTGTAGAAAAAGAAGCGTTTGAGAGAGGCGGGGCATAGAGGACCTACAATAATGTACAGTACAATAATGTTTTTTGAACATTAAAGCATGTCAACATATTCTGTTACACCAAATACACAAAATAATGATCTTTAAAAAAGCATCATATGACCCCATTTAACATTTATGGTTCCATGATGAATCTTTAGCATCCATGGGATCTTTCCATTCCACAAGAGGTTCTTTCTAGTGGAAAAGGTTTTTTATATTATTAAAATGTTCTTCAAACTAAGAAAAAAATGGTTCTTTTAAGAACTGTTCACTGAAAGGTTCTTTGGGGAACAAAAATGGTTCTTCTATGGCATAACTCCTTTTCAAACCATTGTTCTTAAGAGTGTATGATAAAAATACAGTTTATCGCTGACTAGCCAACTAAACGTTCAGTTAGGAAGTACATATTAAATCCATGTGCATCCCTTGTATTGAGAGACAATATAAATGGTGCCAGTAGTTCAGTGGCAGATCTTGGACAGTCGGTCCATATCAGATTCTTCTGAACTCTGCAGCTTTTTCATGGGATTGCAATCTCTTTCTGCTCCGCTTAGGCCTCTGGTTGAAATCAATCAGTTATAGCGGGGAGGTTATTCCTAGCAGCTCCCTGTGCTGTAGTTTGCCGCCCCCTCACACTTCAGCTGCTCTCTAGCAGCATTATTGCTCTGTTCATGACACGATGCCTCTTTACCTGCTTGAAGCCAACATGGGGGTGGGATGGATTATAATAGTGCTGCTGTACAGTAAAGATCAAATCACAAAAGAAGAAAATAAAAGCACACTGAAAAAAACACTAGACTATGTTTTACCAGAAAATACTGGACGAATTCCAAACAGAAGTGAGCATCCCTATGCCCTACTCCCTTCGAAGGGCAGAGCCGTTGGAGTGTTCTTTGAAGGGTGTAGGGCATTACGGTCTCGTATAAGCGTTTGGTGAAGGGAATGATGGACAAAATATTACCTTGACAACGCTGTGCGTGCAGCATTCAGCGCTCCAACAGTTGTTGCAAAAAATATTTCTTATTGTTATTATTTTATTCAAATACTGTCTAATTGTGTCTTATTTAATATTAAACTTTTTCAAACTAAACTTGCTTACAATACAGTCTTAAATCATATTTCTATCACTGACGAAAATATTTTGTATTACATGAAAATAAAGACAAATTTAATTAGCTTATTCTACTTACGTTTGTATGTAAAGTCAAACTAAACCCCAACTTTGCTTAAAAATACATCGCAAGATCTCCTGAGTGAAGATCACATGATCACAAACAGAAATCACTTCCGTGAAGACCATCGCATGTTCCCTTCGCTAACGGACTTCTGGAAGGGCCCTTCGTGAAGTGATTAAGTTGTTCACTTTCGTTTGGAACATCTCTACAGATGGCGTCCCCTTCCCGAAGTGCCCTTCAAGGGCGCAAAAAAGCCGTTTGGAATTCGCCCACCATTTCACTCTTTCTATTTGAAAATGTCATGTTTATTTCAGTGTGTTATTCCCCGTTTCTTTGTAATTATTTGTGAAAGCTAAAAGTTCTAAAATTCTACACCATTTTTTTTTTCCAGTGCAGTCATGTTTTTTTTCTTTTTCTAAGCAATTTTGACCTGGTGCAACATTTTCTAGAGAAAAAAAATAATATTATTTGCGTTAGCACTTTTGTGTTTTATTTAAAAACTATCAAGTCATAATTAAACTTATCACCCACAGTAAGTTATACTTCCGTACGAGTGTTATTTTAGTATCACTGATCAGGGGCGTAGGCAGCGGACGGGCCTGACGGGCACAGGCCCGCCCACTCTGATGAAAGGCCCCCCCCCAGTTTATTATACAAATATAATATTTGTTTAAATAATTATTGTTTAATCTATTTTAGCACAATTAGAGGACTATTATAACATCTCAAATAATTAAAATAAATCAAATGTGTTTTTGCATAATTCTTGATGAGTTTGATTGACAGCAGTGTTTGCCAATTGTTATCCAGGCTGTTTCGGGCTTGTCTTGCATGTAAATGTGCGTGTTCACCTGGTGTTCACCCGTTCAGTTGGTCTGTAATTTGCAGCTGTGTGTTAGAAAAAACAGCAGCAATGCATAATTCTGTAAAAAATACTTTTAAAAACTCGCACTCACGAGGGAGAGAGCCCGTCCATCAGTCCGCAAGTAACGGTAAGGCTTTCAGTTCCACGCGAGAACCGGTTCATTCTGTGAAGCCGGGAACACACTACAGGCACACTACACACTACAGCTCAGTCGGTGTTTTTAAAGTCGTTTGGTGTGCGGTGTCTAAATAATTTAAGACCAGCTGTTGCCAATCGTCCTCATAAAGATTAGCCTATTTTATATATATATATATATATATCAATTTTGTGACTGACGGTGATTAACTGCACCTGTTTCCTAATTTGTAGGCCTATTAATTTAAATAATGAATTAACAAATAAAAAAAAAAAATCACTAACATGACATTTCTTGATAAAATAATTTTATACACTTTAGTTATATCTAATTTGCCATTTTCAATTAATGCAGGCCTGTTACATTCTTCTTATTATTAGGCCTATTATTATTAAGTTACTTTTATTATTAAATTAATATTACAATTTATTTGCCCCGCAATAACTTCATAACGCATCATAACTGACGCGCTGCGAGGATAATAAAGATTAGGCTATTACTCCTCATTGAAAATGTTTTTAAAAAGGTCTTTCAAAACAGGTTTATTATACAATGAATTAGCCTATAGCACCAACTTTTTAAAAAAAGAAAAAAAACAACAACCTTTTTAACGCGAAATTTCTTCTCTCTTTATTTTTTTTCCCTCTAGCCTATTTTCGGGTCACAAGAGAAATATTAAGGGAGTAAATTAAAATATAGCTATAGCTAAACCGTTATCAGCATCTGAAGTAGATAGCCTACGTCTCTCGTCGTCTCTGAGAGAATATGTGCCGTTAATGCAGCGTCAGATGCCGAAAGCGCCGTCAGATTTTACTTTTAATTTCTAGTGAATCGACTGAGATTAAGAGGTTTACCGCATAACTCTTGCTCACAGTTTTCACATTGGCTCGCCTTCCTGGTTTAAAACAAACATTTACAATAGGCTATTGCGACGTAACCAGCCCCCCACCCTTGAGTTCACTGTTGGGGGCCGCGGATTTGCACAACGCCACTGGACTCCGTCCGTTAGTTAGCCTAGTGCCCGCTCAAAAATACAATTCTGGATACGCCACTGTCACTGATACACTAATATAGTTTTTGTTAATGTTTTGAATTAGATTTTATTTTTAAATGTTCTGTTTTGACTTTTAGTCTAATTTTTAGTACTTGTGTTGCACATTATTTGTCAATTCATTAGTTTTTTTTTTATAGATCTATATAGTTTTTCTATATAGGTCCATTAGCTTATATTAATTAACATTAACTGTTGTAGCCATTTAAGAATTTTTTTGTTTTGTTTTATATTTATGTTTAAATATTATCTGTTTGTGTTTGGTTTCAGTTTAATCTGTTAATTATGAAAGAAGTTTGTGTAATTTGTGAACGTCATAAAGGGCGTGGTAATGAATACGCCGGGAGAAATGGAGTGGGTCAGACACAATTTTAGACCACTTCATACGTTTTGTCTGTGGAAAATCCCTTTTTTGAACGAATTTCATTTTTGTATAATTTGTATCTTAATTTTAATACATATTATTTGTTGATCAACTATCAAAATCAAATAAATCAGAACAAAGAGAAATCGTATGGTGGCATAAAGTGCGTAACAAGACCAAACGCACTACCGTGCTTCTGCGGCCGGAAGAAAAGGCCAAAACATTAACAATAAGCAATGCATTTGTTACAGTATTTTATTTTTTTAGCACACATTCATTGTTAGTTCATGTTAGCTTATGTCCATTAATTAATATTAACAGGTACAACTTTGGATTTGAATAATGTATTAGTAAAGTCTGAAATTAATATTAACCTAGATTAATAAATGCTTTACAATTATTTTTCATTGTTAGTTCATGTTAACTAATGTTCTTAACTAAGGTTAACAAATAGAACCTTATTGTAAACTGTTCATGTTTTAATATTTTTTTTGGGCCACACTTCAGCTTGGGATGTAATTCTCACTATTAACTAATTAACTGCGACTTATTTGCCATGTATTAATAGTTAGTAAGGTAGTTGTTTAAGTTTAGGTGTGGGGTAGGATTAAGGGATCTAAAACATACAGAATAAGGCATTAATAGGTGATTTAAGTATTAATAAACAGCCAATATGCTAGTAATATGTATGTTAATAAGCAAATAGTTAATAGTGAGAATTGGTCCTTAAAATAAAGTGTTAATTTTTTTTTAATCATTTTATTGTATTTGCCTTTGTAACTAGCTGAAATAGAACCAGTTTAAGTTTTTTTTCTTATATTTTATTTTGATTGTTTATTTTATTTTAAGCAGTTGTAGTTTTAGTTAACTATAATAACCCTGCTCTGTATACGACCAAGGCATGTGACTTCAGTATAATAGCAAGTATTACTGAAGTGCATGATTTGTCTGCATCTTTGACCATTGTATTTTAATTTGTTTTCTAGCCAGGTAGAATTATTGTATAACAGCAACACTGAAGAGTCTGTGAGGATTCGAGCGCATGTCTGATCTCGTCCGGGGCGTTAGGATCAGCAGCGAGTGTGTTCTTACCGATCTTTGTGAGGATCACAGGAGTGACCACACTCCTCCTCTTACTGCCGTCGCTCAGGAGGGTGGAGTTGCCCGTCGGAGGAAAGAGTTTGCCATTGCGGAAGGCCAGCAGGTGTAGCTTATAGACGGCTTCATCAGCCTGACCCGAGCTTCCCAGAGACGAGAAGAGAGACGGGGGGAGCTGGAGAGACGCCTCCACGATAGTGTTCTGCAGACGTGGAGATGCAATAACAATACTGTCAGAACATGATGGATATATTCCTGCTTCCACAGCTTTATTGGAGTTCTCGCTTTGAAGAAGCGCTCGCCTTATAGGTTATGACAAATCAACTGTATACGTACAGGAAGTACCCGAGACGAAATGCTTACTTTGAGAGCCAGTGCAGACAGGTTGCTGGTCACGTTGCATTTGAAGCTGAGCTGGCGCTCCAGGTTGATGTCGGGGTCTCTGGGAGAGAAATGGGCCACGGTCATGCGCTCCGGTGAGAGCTTCTGGAACAGAGTGCAGGTCATTCCATTGAAGCTGCTGGCCTTGATGGCATGAGCCTCCAGAGCAATGTTGTGAGAGTTCTGGTGAAACAGATGAGAATAAAGAAGAATGGTTACAATGTTACTGAATGACTGTGAACACCAGGTCTCTTTCACACTACTCTATACAATCTACACTTTTTTGTTACTTTTATTCAGCAAGGATGCATTAAATTGGTGAAAAGTAACAGCATTTATGATGTTACAAAAGATTTTGTTCCCACTTTATATTAGGTGTCTTTAACTATGTGCTACGTTAGAATGTATTTATTTTGGTCATGTTGTATTGCAAAACACTTTTGCTGTTATTGAGGTGGGATCTGGTTGAGGTTAGGGACAGGTTTGGTGATTTGGTTCGGTTTAAGGGCTAGAAGTTGGATCAAAAGTGTACTCATAGATGTAAATACAGGAATTACATCCAGGCAATTTTTTAAATTTAATTTCATTGTCAGTACATAGTAGTTAAAGACACTTGATATAAAGTGGGTCCAAGATTTCTATTTAAAATGTATCATGGTTTCCAAATAAATATGAAGCAGCACAACTGTTTTCAACATTCATAATAACCAGAAATGTTTCTTGAGCAACACATCAGCATATGATAATGATATCTGAAGGATCATGTGACACTGAAGACTGGAGTAATGATGCTGAAAATTCAGCTTCGATCACAGAAATAAATTACATTTTAAAATATATTCATATATGAAATAGCTTTTGAAAATTGCTAAAAACTTTCACAATATTACTGTTTTTATTTTAGATCACATAATTGCAGCCTTTGGAAGCAAAAGAGACTTATGTAGTGTATTTTGTATTTGAAAATGGTTTAAAATATAAAGGGTTCAACATAAAGACAATATATAATTTTTTTTCAGTTTAAATAAGTTATATAAACTGTTCAACTGCTGAAAAAATTGAATTTATTATTTTTATAATCTGCACACATCTCATCTAAAGATACGAACCCTGTACTGTAATCAAATTGTTTTTCAATTGAGGAAATATAAGAAATGACTATTATTCCAGTGATTCAGAGATGTTTATCATTGCTGTTAGAATGCACAAAATTGAAATACTTTCATAGGTATATATATATATATATATATATATATATATATATATATATATATATATATATATATATATTTTTTTTTTTTTTTTTATCAATCAGTTTAGTATTATCAATCAAGAGACCTAATCTCGAAGTGATCAATGAAATCATTTTGGATTATACCTTAATTTGTAAAAGCAAAGAAATCTCATCTACAGTAATGTACCTACAATGAAATTCACAAGCGGCCAAGCATTCTGGAGGGGTTAACATTTTTACATTTTTGTTAATAAAAATAAGAAAGACAAAACAAAATATAAATATTAGATAAAGAACACTTGAAAAAAAAAATAACCTAATAAAAATGACCAAAGCATATGAAATTAAACTAAAAATAAATTGAAAACTGAAAATATAAAAATAAAAGCTAATTAAAAATATTGGTAACACTTTATTTTAAGGTCTCTTAACTAGTTGCTTATTAGCATGCATATTACTAGAATATTAGTAATATTACATATTAATGCCTTATACTACATGACCTTATTCTACATCCCTAATCCTACCCAATACCTAAACTTAACAACTACCTTACTAACTATTAATAAGCAGCAAATTAGGAATTTATTGAGGGAAAAGTCGTAGTTAATAGTGAATAAGTGTTCCCTATTCTAAAGTGTTGCCAAAATATTAATAAAAAATAAAATCTCACATAATCAAGAGCATGAACGGACTATTTAAAACAGAGTCAAAATGCACAATTGAAATGATTTTCTCAGTACTCACAGTAGAATAGGCCAGAGCCCCATTACTGATTCGGAGAACGGCAATTCTCTGCAGGCACTCGACGATACGTGAGCAAGCTCGCGCCTCCCTCTGAGCCATCCATAACACTCGCTCATCAGCCAGCATCAGATTACTGGAGATATCCACCATCACATCTCCCAGCTGAGAGAGGAAATGCAGTTAGAGACAATGCATGCACACCCACCCCAAAACACTGATGATTCCCTCCAGGCCGACATTATACCCACAAACACACTGCATCCTAATAACTCTGACTGCTCCACAACTGCATTCCTGAAATCAACTAAACCTGACATCACACTCACAAAAATGTGAATGAGTTCATGTTTTCCAGAAGAACTAAAATGTGATTACTGGGATGTGTCCGACTTTCCCACACTGGAAAGGAACGCAAAATTGTGAATGTTATCAAAAACAATGCTGAAAACGCTGGAGCGCTAAACAGCCTGTTCTTTGTCAATTCAACGCAACCTAAACTCCTAAACAAAATCACATAACCCATGCAAAATCGTGAGGAGAGTCAAATTTAATAAGGTGCCCTTGCAATATGTGAGACGTTGAATGACGGTCCAGATCCCTGCGCAGGTGTTACATGATAACATTTCCCCTCAACACTGAGTGAAGTGCAACCTGATCCTGAAAAACAGCTTCTATGTTCCTCTGTGGCCCAGTGTCCAGATCCCTCCATTCTGATCCTATCTGCGCCTCTCCTCACTGATTCAACCGTCAAAGCCTGCTTGTTCTCCAGAGATGAGGAGAGTCATGAACCGAGGTGGCGAACAGTAACGCTGCTTTAAATTCTGACTCCGAGACACTCCGCTGTACACAAGCGCATTCAAACGTCCCGCGATTAAAGATTCTTATTTACTTAATAATAAATATTAGGCATTTTAGGTTAAGTTTAGCATAACAGATTTTAGTTTTCAACAGTGTTATTGTATAACTAAAACTAACACTAATAAAAATCATTTTCAGTAACTGAAATAAAGATGAAATAAAACTAAATAATTATTAGAAGAAAAAATGTATTTAATTCAATTAGTTGCCAAAGCAGCATTTCTAGTTTGTTAGTTTAAAATGAAGTACTAAAAATAAAACCAAAATAGAAATGAATGAATGAATGAATGACATTAAGGTTTTATTAATTTTAATTATTAATTTTCCAAATCTAAAAAAAAAACCTTTTAAAATTCTGAGAATTCTCACTAAGACTACTAAAAATTAACTGAAATATTTCATATAAATAATGAAAATAAAATATAAATATTTGATGAAAAACTTAAATGAAATCATTTGAAATGAAAAATGTGAAGTGCTGCATTGGTAAATAACAAATAAGTTTAAGCTAAAATTAAACTAAATCAAGTACGACTAAATCAATTTAAATATTAGTAGATTACTATATTATTTATATTTAACTATATCATATTATATAAATATTACTAACATACTGACAGCACATTTGAATCAGTTCTTTTTTTAAATGTACAATTTTAAAAAAATTCACACATAAATTCTATTTTTTTAAGTTCTCAATTTTTTTAAATTCTCCTAAATATCCAAGTTTTCTAAGACTGTGGGAATCCTGGTTTTTTCACTGAACAGCTGAAGATGTCAATAAAATAACAAATATCTTGATTCTTGGCTTCTTTTAATGGTTGTTTTGTCATTTTGAGGCCCCCGCTGCTTTAAATTCCCTGGATCTGAGGCTTTATGTGATTCGTCTCAGAATGATTGTTGAAGTGTTTATGTAAGAGAAGCTGATCACAGATCAGTTAAACGTTTTTGACTTTTGCGGTGGACAGAGAAAAAAAAAAAAACATTATTCAGAACAGACCCTATATGACTTGATTTGATTTGACTCACCTCTTTATACTTCTCTGCAAACTTGCTGATCTTCTCGATCATCTCGGCTACAAAGATCACATCCACCTTGTCAGAGAAGTTGGGCGCCTCTGCGGTGTACGCCAACAGCTGCTGCGCCGTCTGAACCGCATTGGTCAGATTCAGAGGCATCTGACATACGAGAAAAAACGATTTTAAAGAAAATAAGAACAGACACAGAAGAATCAAATATGTCTGACATAAACCACTAAAAAAAGGTGCACGATGAGGATTAAACACAGAATACTGCATGGCTCAACTGCTTTGCCCGATGCAAAGTTACACTTCTCTACCTGGTTGATGATATAAAGCACACGCGTGACATCCTTCATATATTCACAGCGTGAGTAGTTGTCATCCGCCCACTGTCCACTGCGGCCACATCGCCTCCACGCGCGTCGATCTTCCGCCGAGCTGCCCGAGTAAATGCCAGCTCCGCTCACCTGCCGTTTACAGGGCAAGTACGCCGTAATGCCAGCCAGTGTCCGAGGCCATCTGCATACAGACACGTTCAGTACATGTTCATGCACAACAAAGGAAGTAACAATTTGTCTGTGATGTTGCATAGAAATAAATAGCCTTAAATGGGAATGTTTGTTTTGATTTAACAATATGCAATGAAAAAATAAGTCTACAAATAAATGAAAGTTTAAGCTTGTGCTGTAATACGTATCACTTAGATCTGTTACCACTAGAGTGCAGCGAAGAGCTAAAAAATACAGGAAGCTGAACATTGTTTTGATATCTTCAGCAATCAGTATACACAACTGATTCAATCATCATATTTATACTGTTTTTGTTTGTTTGTTTACTTTCAACACCTTTACTAATGCAAAGTTTGGGATCAGGAAGTTTTTTTTGAAAAAAGTCAGGATGCATTAAATCGACCAAAAAGTGACAGTAAAGACATTTATAATGCTAGAAAAGATTTCTGTTTCAAATAAATGCTTTTTGTTTAACTTTGTATTCATTGAAAAATCCATTTAATCAAATAAGCAGCATCATTTTCAAAACTGATAATAATAAGAAATGTTTTTGGGGCAGCAAATCGGCATATTAGAAAGATTTCTGAAGGATCATGTGACACTGAAGACTGGAGTAATGATGCTGAAAATACAGCTTTGCATCAAAGGAATAAATTATATCTTACAATAAATTACAATAGGAAAAAAAGGTATTTTAAATTGTAATATTTCATTTTTTTTACTCTGTTTTGATCAAATAAACAGCCTCAGTGAGCAGTAGAGACTTATCTTAGCGACTCCAAACTTTGAACACTAGACATCAGATGTGCACTGGACTCACCTGTACTCGCCCTTGTTGTTTGACACCCGATCTGGCAAGCAGTATTTGGCAGAGCTCTCCAGAACCACGATGTGGACCGTCCTAGTGTTGTTTCCTCGACTGGTGCGCACGCGACACTCCCAGTTCCCAGTGAATCCCGGCTGGATGTTGGAAATGGTCAAGGCGCTGTGTGAGGACAAATCAAACGAGACAAAAACTGTTGCTCTGGGAGAAAAGTCAAGATTATGAATTTAGCATACAGATTTTAGTATATAACAGTGTTATTGTTAATTGAAACAAAGTAAAACCATTACAAAACTTTTGAAATCAAGCTGGGGAAAAAACAAAACTAAATATATGAAAACCTAAAAAATAAGAAATGTGTCTTGAACACTAATTGAAACAAGTTTTAGTTAAAGTACTAAAATTGAAAAATAAATGAGCCATACAGAAATAATTTAGCTACAGTTTTTGCTATATTTTTTTTTTGAGTTTATCATTCAGTAATACACACACAAACATACATACATTCATACATACACACACAGATATAGAGATAGATAGATATAGACAGAAAAGTTTTTTTTTAAATAAATGCTAAATAAATAAGTTTTAGATGAAATACTAAAATTACTAAAATAAAAAATATATATAAAATCTAAAACATATACACTATATTGCCCAAAGCATTGGGTCGCCCCCTTCTAATGAACAGGTTTGACTACTTTAGTAATTTCTATGAGTACAAATCTTAATGTTAAAGCATATAATGATATTCTAGGGAATTGTGTGCTTCTAATATTATAGCAACAGTTTGGACTCTTTTCTATTCTAACATGACAATGTCTCTGTGTATAAAACAAGGTTCAAAAAGAAATGATTGATTCAGTCAGTGTGGAAGAACTTGACTGGTCTGCATAAAACCAAGTCCTAATCCCAGTTTAACACCTCTGGTGTGACTGTAAATGCAGACCTTGAGCCAAAAACTCATCACCAAACACCAATGACTTGTACATATGGGTAGTCATTTTAGACACTTCCAAAACTGTTGCAACAGAGATGAAATACAATTTTTAAATACATGAACTATGTTTTCATCTTTGTTGCCACAGATTTGGAAGTGCATTTTTCTGTTCTAAAGAAGGGGGTGCCAATACTTTTGTCTATATAGTGTATGTACAAGTCATTGGTGTTTGGTGATGAGTTTTTGGCTCAAGCAGAGCTTTCGCGTCGTGACCGCATTACCACCTCGGGTGTGCATTATTTTTCTAATAATTCAACGGCCCGTCGTCAATTATTCCTTACAAATACTACTAAAAAAGCAGCGGTATTCAAACGGATGCTTTGGGAGGATATACTGTTGCTGCACAACCTACATTTTTCTTCCTTTAAGAACAATGCATGGCTTTTTTAAGTTCTGCCATTTTCCAGCACAATGTTGGTAGATCAAGTGTGAGTTTATATTTCAGGTGTATGTATCGTCACGCTCCAAGGCAAACACTGCTCATAGTGTGATTCATGCATATCTAGTGTGCAGAAATGCCATTCTGCAGTGGGTATTGGGTTTGGTATCTCCTTCACGGCTGGCTTCTATTACCTGGCTATTAAAGAGCAATTCTGCACCATGCTTTTCTCTATGTAGATGCCCTGAGTGGCATCAGGTTCCACCATCTTCCCGTCCTGATACCACAGAACCTGCATGTCCTCGTCCACGAACGAGGCCATGCACTGAAACGGCAGGCTGTCTCCCTGGAAGACGATCTGATGCTGGGACGGAGTCATCTGGAAGGAGGGAAGCTCTAGAGGAGCGTCTAAAATAGAGAAGAGAGAAAAACAAAAGAGAGAGAAAGAAAAACACTGTGGTGAGCCACAGATGACTGCTATGTGCAAAAGCTGACATTAATGAGTGATCTGAGAGCAGTTTCATTGTAGTTCTTGCACAAGCTATGGTTACTAAAGTCCAAAATCAACATAAACGTGAGGCCTGAACCAAGTCTGAAGGTCTTTTATAGCAGGATTACTTTGCTTTTGGTGGAGGAGAGAGTGTCTGTTTTAGTAAAAGAACAGGAAATCAATGGTTTTGAGCTTTTTTCAGTAACCAATCATGTATTCTTTTTTCACTAATTTAGATATTAGACTATTAGAAACAGTGCAATTTTACTATAAAAGATTAGAGATTTAATGTGCAGTATGTCACAGGTCACAGAAAGCTAAGGTCTGGTTACTCTTATCAGACTTCATGCTGCACAATGTCATTAAAATATAACAAAATAAGCCACTTATCTCCTTTAATCTAGTTTCTGTTTGCTAACCATTTAGGCAAAACCTGACCTGTTTGCTCATGTATGCAGTGTTGTTATTGTTAACCAAAAACTAAAACTATAAAAAACTGTTTTCACGATTTGAAATAAAGCTGAAAAAATGATGAAAAACCTGAACGAAATAGAAATGTTACCTTAGCAATTAAATTAAATAAAAAGAAATTAAAAAAAGAAAATAAAGCAAATTTTAGGGATGAAAAATTGAATAAGCCTGAATAGAAATATATATAAAAAAATTATAAAAATGACAAAAGCACTAACAACATTACTAAAACCAAAAATAAAAGAAAAACTGAAAATATATTTGTAAATACTATAATAGCATGTAAATAATACTAATAACACTAATTGTCAGAACCTACACACAACAAATTTATTAATATTACAATTAAAAAAATATATATAAAACAAAATTATAATACAACTAATCCTAAAATAATACTAAATAATAATCCTAAAAACTAATACAATATAAGAAGGTAATTTAAAATCTTAAAAATAAATACTATCATAAAACAAAAAGAAAATAATAACACTGATTATTCAAACAAAAACAAGTATATTTAGTGATTATAATGAGAAATATATTTAATATATTTAAATACATATAAACAAATTATTTGTTAATACATTTTTTACAAGAAAATACAATTTAAAAATATATAAAGATATATTAAGAAAAAAAGAAAAGTAGATTAAATATAATTTGTGTGAGGGTTAGTTCAGTTAGTTCAGCATCTGCACTATGATAGTGAGTGTGTATTCATACCACAGGTGAGTGTTTCAGGCCTGAGCGAGGTTATCAGCTGATCCTGTAGAGAGCGAGGGAACGAGCAGCGAGTCTCCTTCACAGCTATCACCTTCTCTTTGATCCAGACCACCAGCCATTGCAGGTTACAGTCACACAGAAGATAAGGGCTATCAAACTCCCTAAAAATGTATACAGCATGTTCAAAAATCATAAACACTACATCAGAGCCAATGATAAGATCACAAGAACATTCCTTTCTACAGACTCTGGGTCAACGGATGCATTCAATTCAGGTCTGAATGTAAACTCTGGATGTCCCCTATCAAGCATAAACATGTTTGAAGACATGCCAAGTGTTATAAAACCTTATCTCGGGTGTTTCAGTTAATGAATATGAAGTTTGAACACATGTTCTAATAAACTTTAATAAACAGCAATCTGAGTTTTATTTTAGTTGGCCGTTTGTGCTTCCACTGCAATTTTATGTGCAAATGATGCAAAGTAAAACAAAACACTTACAGTAGTTTGAGAGAGCCAAGGCTGTCGAAAATCCCTTGAGACAGTGAAGAAAACTTGTTCTCCGAAAGATTACTACAATAAAAAAGGGGGAATTAATGAGCAAAATGTACCATGCTAAATGAAAACGGATGTATCATGAGTCATTTTTTTGCACTGAAAAAACTGTAATTCTCACCAACAGTTACAGAGAAATGGCAAGAAACACATGGAATTAAACATGAAAGTTTGAATTACAAAAAAATTAAATAGCATTGTCTAGTAAAATGCACTCCAAAATAATCTTTGTTTCAGGGTTATTAAAGTTAACTACAACTAAAACAATAAAACATTTTACTTGAAATAAAATAAACTATATAATAAAATAAAATCTAAACTAAATCTATATTTTTTTTATATTTTAATTTAATTTACTTAATTTTATATTTTATTTCGGCTAGTTGCCTACATTTCTCATTTTGATTTAGTCTATTTTGAAGTACTAAAATAAAATACAAAAAATGCAAAAAATAACACTAAATACTGAAAAAAACTTACACTGAAATAAAAAATTATCAAAAACTATAAAAAATACATTTAAAATGAGAAAAATTACAAACAAAAGCAAATTTACTGAAACATTAACTAAAATTAAAACAAACTATAAAAACAAATATATATTAATAAAAACTACAATAGTATTTCAATGATACTAAAATAAACCTGCTTTGTTTTATTTTCAACTTTCAATTTCAAAAAATATTTTTATAGTGTAGTTTTTATATTGTTGAATGTGTCCTTGAGTGTCTTGAGAGGTGCTGATGAATGAAATGGATTATTATTATTACTACTATTATGAAACATTATACACTGCTCTGGACTGTATGTGAAAACTGTGCAAAATTATTTTAATGTTTTGTGGACAACTTGCATAACCACTGGGGCAAAGGTGTCATATTTGCTGGGAAAAAAATACAACAACTTAAGGACTGTAATTCTGGTCCATTTATTCAAGTGGGATCCATTAACATATTAAACTAAAGCGCCTCATTACAAACAGTTTATGTTTTCAATTTGTCCTGTATACCCTTGACATCACATCTGTTTGGGGAGAAATCTGTTTAATTGAAATGACTGGATCAGTTGTAATCTTCACCTTCAGCAGGTGAAGACGACGCTCACAGTTACTCCAGCAGCTGTCGCTGCGCTCACGGGACGGCAGTGTTAACACACTCATCTAACAACACCTGTTACCAGCTTTAGCTTTCTGTGAAGGGTAATTAGGCTAATGAATCTCAGCCAAACACCAATGACTTGTGTGTTCTCATCATCACAATCTAATATGAAGATCTGCAGATAAACATGGACTGATAAATGGATAGATGAGTATAACTTGCAATGCATTATACGATGGATGGTATTTTACATTAAAATGGGTGAAATGTGCATTGCCAGATTAATTTTACACTAAAAGCATGTGCCTTTGCTGTTATGAATGTGATTTATGACACTATAAATAATGCATATTTACATGAATTTATTTCTTTATGATGAAAAAGCGGTATTTCCACAAATTCCCCATTTCAAGTTCATATAGAAGTGATAAAACATGACTTACAGTTTAACAAGGTTTGTGAGGCCTTTAAAGACGTCCACATGGAGGCAGCCAATCAGGTTTTTGGACAAGTCTCTGCAAGGTACAAAAGATAAGAGAAAGCGTTGTGTAAACTCATACAGGCACTATTATTCAACATTTCTTACCTGGGTTTGTCCAAATATAAAGCATTTCAGAAAATGCTGTTAACGGAAACAGCTAATACATACAAATCACATGCAATTTGCATCATCTTCCAGTATTTTAATACTCTTCCTATATAAACACTAAGGAAGTCCATTTCTGCACTGAACAAAAAATAAAAAAGGTAATTGTGACTTTTTCTCTCATGCTGCTTCTTTTCTCAAAATTGCATGATATGAACTTACAATTCAGATTTTGTCTTGCAATTGCGAGTTTATACGTTTCATTTCTGAAAAAAACTAAACAAATCTGAACTGTGAAATTTGCAATTGTGAGAAAAAAGTTAGAATTGTGAGATAAAAAGGTCGCAATTACTTGTAAAAATGTTTATTCAGTGGCGGAAACAAGATTTCATAAAATACAGCCTTAACACCTCAGGAAGAAACTAAATGACAGATCTATCAAACCGATAATAATTAGGGCTGGGACCATACATCGATTCTGAGATTTTCACAATGCATCGTGATTCCTCTGGAATCGATTCTGAGCCTAGATTTTAACAGAAGATGACGCTCTAATCTAGTTTTCATCCACACACTCAAATGCTCATGAAGAAGTGCGTTCGTTCGGCTGAGTCTGTAATTTCACCTCGGCTCAGAATGCTTTTATGACGTGAAATTAATGAAAACACAGCCCACTGTGAACACCCTTGTAATTCACTTCAACCTTTTCTAATTTTATGAATAATTATTTTAAGTTCGAATGTGTGTAAGGATTTGGAAACAAGCAGAGTACGTCTGTTTCTAAAGCATGCAGCGCCACCTGCTGTTAAAAACCAAGCTTCAGAATGCATTCGGAAAATCTCAGAATCGATGCTGAATCATTTCTCGATTCGCGATGCATCGATGTATTGTCCCAGCCCTAATAATAATAATCCAACATTATTATAACAATAATTATTTTAGCCACTGAGCTGTAAATGACACCATAACTGATGACTTTCTGGTCTTGAACAGCATTACTTTGGTATTATTTATATACAGTATTTATTGATATTTTTAATTAGCTTTTATTTTTATATTTTAAGTAACATTTTTTTAGTTCATAATTTAATTTAAGTTTTAGTAATTTTGTTATGTGCTTTTGCCATTTTCATTAGCTGTTTTTTAATTTTTAGGTTTAATTTATATTTATTTCAGCTTTAATTTCAGTCATTTTATTACTTCAAACTTATTTTTAGGCAACATTTCAAATTTTGATTGAGGTTTTTAAGTTTAAGTTTTTCATATATTAGTTATATTTTATTTCTGATTTATTTCAAATAATTACAACAATAAACAATAGATTTTAATAGGTCTTGACGGCATGCAACAGCATCCAAATAGCCATGCATAACTGCCTTTATTAAGCAAAACATCCCTTATAAAAGACACACTTCACCAAACATCAATTAGGAAATGATTTCATCCTGCCTATATTTTATCAAAACTGACAGACAAGCACCCATTGCATCCTAGACAAAACAATTATTCCTGTCAATCCAGCAGTCGTTCCAGTCTTCATACAGGACGCAGCATGTTTTTGGCAGAGGTCTCTAAACCCCATTTAATCACTCGCTTTCATGTCGCACCACATGTTTCAGACATACAAGCAAGAGACATACAGCACTTTGATTTATAACAAGCTTCACTCCAACATTCAAAAGCACAGAGAAGAGCATAGATATGATTATAGAATGATAATAAAAGAAGAAAAATAAGCATAAATCTTAGTATGAATTCATCAGTCAAATCTTTACAAAGAAAACAGCATAAATGGTCTGAAATTTGAATTTAATGGCAAGTCCCATAATGTGGTTTTAGCGTAATACAAAGCCTTTGTGCGCTCCTGAATTAGACTCGTGTGACTCACGATGGAAATGGAAGTGACTATCATACCAGAGGTCTTAACAGCAGCAGGAATGCAAGGCTCGCGGTTCTGAAGAAGCCACTGCATGAATGCTTATTCTTCATTGTCTAAAATAAAGGTCTAAATTGTGTGAATGGTGATGGTTTTACTTCTATTCCCGTATTGCTTACTTCTATCCCTTACTAATGTAATTCCTGTGGGTGATGCACACAGAACTCGGTACCACATAAATCTGCAATTTGACATGTTACTTCTTGGTATCCTTGTGCATACTATGTTTATTAAACGCATACAAAACATAATAACATTAAGATTTTTAAATGTTTTTTAATAAAGTCTCTTCTGCTCACCAATGCTCCATTTATTTGAACATAAACAGTAATATTACAAAATATATTTTTTTATCATTTAAAATAACTTTCCTATTGTAAAACAATTTAAAATATAATTCCATTGATGCAAATCTGAATTGTCAGCATCATTACTAGTAGTAATAATGATTTCTGAAGGATCATGTGTAGTAATTTACTCCAGTCTTCAGTGTCACATTTTCCTTCAGAAATCATTCTAATACGCTGATCTGCTGCACAACAATTGTAGATGTTCAGTTATTAATAATGGGGCTTATTATTGATGTTAAAAACAGCTTTTGCTGCTTAACATTTTGTGGAAATATTTTGATGAAGTTTAAAAGAACAGCATTTATTTGAAATATAATCTTTTCTAACATTATAAATGTTTTAACTGTCACTTTTGATAAATTGAATGCATATTTGTTGAATAAAAGCATTAATTTCTATTAAAAAATACACACACACCACAACCATTTTAAGGGTAGTATATCGGTTTCTGCACAAATATTAAGTAGCATGATTGATTTCTGAAGGATCATGCGACACTACTGAAAATTCAGCATTTCATTAAATGAATAAATTACATTTTTAAAATATTTTCAAATAAAATCTGTTATATTAAATTGCAATAATATTTTACAATATTAGTGTTTCTACTGTATTTATGAGCACATAAATGCAGTCACAGTGAGCATAAGAGACTTCATTAAAAACACCTAAACATTATAATGTTTCCAAACTTTTGAGAAGTACTGTATGAGCAGGTTACAAGTTGAACAAATTTGATACAACTACTGTTAAATACTGGGCTGTAACAACTAATAAAAAACACAAAAAAACACTGATAATTGATATTTAAAATAATCAACAAAAAAATGTCACTATACAGTAGTAAAAAAACAAAATGCATTATTATCTACAATGTGAAGGAAAAAAGAAATTCATGAAAATAATATCCAAAAAAATGTAATAATAAAACAGGAACAGACCACTGAAGACTAATTTTAACATTTATGTTTATGTAACCTCATATAAAAGTAATATAAATAATATAATAAAATAAATAATATATATTTTATATTTATTTTATTTGTAATATTAAACAAAACATTACAAATCATATAAATGTCTCTTTTTAAAGAATAAACCCTGACATTTAATTTTGTCGAAGTTTAATAAAGTATGAATAATGCTCATCATGATCACATAAAACCGTCTTTTAGATAACACATTAAGATATTATCATCTCTCACACAATCATCTTCTCAAGCTAATGACTAATGAATGCATTTGGTAATTAGCATCAGCAATTACTTTGAAAGTTCAGGACACTGTGGCATTTGACAAAGTAACTTGGACTATTAAACTGTGAAAATTCATCTTCTGCACTCTCTCAAAAGTTCGGATGACAGCAATTCTTTTACAGGGGAGCTGCATACTTCTCCATTTAGCCAGCCAAAGAGCCGTTTATATTGGCAAGGAGTGAGTCATATTACACGACCGCGCCATACACGCGAACCTCACAGGAGAACGTATATAACCGACCGCTCGCCACAAAACACGGAACAAACTCTCCTTTCTTTCTCCAACTCTCAATAGTTCACACACACACACACACACACACACACACAGAGACACACACAGAGACACACACAGAGACACACAGAGACACACAGAGACACACACAGAGACACACACAGAGACACACACACACACACACACACACACAGAGACACACACACAGACACACACACAGACACACACACAGACACACACACAGACACACACACACAGACACACACAGACACACACAGACACACACAGACACACACACAGACACACACACAGACACACACACAGAGACACACACAGAGACACACACAGAGACACACACAGAGACACACACAGAGACACACACACAGAGACACACACACAGAGACACACACACAGAGACACATACACAGAGACACATACACAGAGACACACACACACACACAGAGAAGTACTGGCATGCTAAAGTCGATAGCATCAGTCATGCTGTGCAGAGTGCTGTCTGGACATCGTCCATCTGGAGTGAAGAACTGCAGAAAGATGAAGTCTTATTTCTGTGACTGTGGCGGCACTCACCCAACGGTGAAGCTGTGTTTACTTGAATCAGAGCATTTCCACAACAGAGGTGTCAACCAGTGCTGTTTCAGTACTACTGAGTTTTTATTTATACACATTCATTTTAATTCACATTCATTCAAGTTTAGTAACCGCAACAAAATTACCTGTCAGGATTTAATCTTTAAAAATAAAAAATAAATATATTTATTACAATAAAATAAATATTTATTATTTATTTATATACTTATATTATTTATATGGACAAAATGCATAAAACATACATGAAGGAAAAATGTATTATTGAAGAGCTACCAAACACAAATATTAAAATATAGATAAATAGATAGACAGACAGATTTTTAACATTGATGATTTTATTTTAATTTTAAATAAATCGGATTTAAGCTTTAAAAATATTTATTTTTAATAAAATAAATATTTATTACTAAATTATTAATATATTTATATTATTTGTTAGATCGTTTTATTTTATTTTTTTATTTGTCTATATAGCTTTTATTTTTATTATTTTTCTTGTCGTTTAATTACTTCGTATTTAATTTTTCGTTTTAGTTATTTTGGTACATGAATTTAAGCTGAATAAATAAATGTCGCCTTGGCAACGAGCTGAA
This sequence comes from Schizothorax lantsangensis, assembly GCA_027422415.1. Taxonomy (NCBI): domain Eukaryota; kingdom Metazoa; phylum Chordata; class Actinopteri; order Cypriniformes; family Cyprinidae; genus Schizothorax; species Schizothorax lantsangensis. The sequence goes on from CM049839.1 coordinate 46,817,041, forward strand.
ATAAAATAAGTTAAAGTTATGCGTTTTGGCTGTTCATTTATGGAAAAACGTTTTGGGGCCAAAAGACAAACTTTTGAAAAACGGGTTTGCAAGTTTTTGAAAACAATACCGTTATCATCTCAACTCTGAAAATACAAATTTGTGAAAACAGTGACATGCTTATATGTATTATGTTCAGTCTGTAGTAATGTGCAGACGCGTAGAGTTTCTTTACAAAAAGACATCGCCTACTACTGGCCTGGCAGATGTAATGCAGCGCTTTCAGTTATTTTTGCAGGTCTGTGTGAATTAGGATTGTTTTGAAACATTTCAAAAACGCAAAAGAAAAACTTTTCTGTTTTTAGGACAATCGCTGTCGTGTAAACATACCTAAAGTGTCAACAACACATTTTACACACAAGCGAGACGAAATAATACTTACAGTCTTTTGAGGGCGACAAGTCCATAAAAAGCTCCTGGTTCAATATGTGTGATTATGTTGTTCTTTATGTCCCTGCGAAGAAAAAGAAACAGTTTTAGACAGTGAACATTATCAAACGCTTCAAAAAAATGGCCTTTGGTTAATTTCAAACATGAGCCAAACTGAGCCAACCCAACCCTATAATAACAGGTTATTCAAAACTCAGAAAACATGCCAGTGGGTATAACACTCAAACCTTTTGATGCTGTGACGTGCTGTAGCTAACAGCCCTTAATAAATCACTCTCGTTTAGCAGTGTAACGCAACATGCGGATTGGAAGCTCTTCAAACGCTGTAACTCAATCGGCAAAATGAATCAATTTAGGTGATTCAATAATATCCTGATGTACTGCACGTTATTATACACCAATTATAGGAAATGACATACTGTAATCTTAGAACGTCTACTGTAATATGGCACAGTGATATAATGGGGTACTGTAATACAGCAGAAACTGACTGACCACCACTGACCGAACGCAAAACAAATAAGCGTGCAACAATCCCAGAATCTGATAGAAGAGGAAGGGTGGATAAGTTCAAAGACTCCCGTCACTGATACCCAAAGCCCACACCTGCGCTAGTCGGCTAGCCCTGTTGAAAACATCATCACAGAGTTCCTGCGTCAAAGGCGGACTAAACATGCGAGCCTCTTTGAAGTCGCACCATTTGTGGTTTGAGGGTGGAATGGAGGAGCACACAATACGAGAGAGACTAAGCTGAAATCAATGATTACAGGAGTTCCCTAAGAACAGCAACATTTGAAAATGTGCACAGTTTTATAAAAATGTGAAGCAGCACAACTGATTTCAATATTGATAATAATGAGAAATGTTTCTTGAGCAGCAAATCAGCATATTATAAATGATTTCTGAAGGATCATGTGACACTGAAGACTGGAGTAATGATGCTGAAAATTCAGCTTTGATCACAAATAAATTATACTTTATCATATTCAAACAGAAAACAGCTATTTTAAATTGTAAAATTATTTTACAATATTACTGTTTTTACATTATTTTTCAGCAAATAAATGCAGCCTAGGTGAGCATAGACTCTTTTTTTTTTTTTTTTTTAAGAAATCTTCCAACAAACTTATGTAATGGTACAAAAATGTTTTATATATAGTAGAATGGTACTTTTTTTTGTTACATGCACCATAGTAATACCATGGTATTCTTTCACACACTTTGTAAATAGCGTTATATGAATATGGTAATAATTACCTTGTAAGTATCTTGGTATCACCATTTAACACTATTAACACTAACAATACTAGAATCTGAATGAATCTCCATTTAGAGCAACATTCCTACTTAGTACTTTAAATATTTTGTTTAGTAGTCGTTGCGTTAAAGTAATAGTTCAAATAAATAAATAAATAATTGACCGTATCATTTTAAACCCATATGCTGTTATTCTTTGAACAATCTTCACAAAAAGCAAGTCAAACAGGTTTGGAAGAGCACTGATGGTGAGTAAATGACAGAATCCTTCAGTCAGATATGACACAACACTCTTCATTAAGACATATATCTGAAACTGATACTCAGAAAGTTTTTATGTCAAGCAAACGTGGAATAGCATATGGTAAAGCCTTTTCCTTCTGTGAGAAAAGACATTTACACAGAGAAGATCTGCTGGAGCTGTAGGTCACAGCGGGCAGTTCTCTGGAGTGGAAAGGCAAACACGCGTCCCGGTAGCACTGCTCGTAACCTTTGCACAAGTGTCGGAGGAGCGAGGGGAGAGAAGGGGAAAACAGTTCACTCAATCTAAACGCTCTTCAGCAGCTTCCCAGAATATATTAAGACAGGCTTTAAAAAAAAAAAAGACATTTTCAAAATTATGTGTAGTCACATTTCAACACGAATATGCTGGCTCATCGCCATTACCTGAAACAATATTTAAGTATTAAAGAAATAAATCATTCATCATAAAAGCAGTTCACGCAAGTCTTCGAAAATCACATGATAGCTCTGTGTGACGAACAGACTAAAGTTTTAGTTATTCACTAACAATCTCCAGTGAGCTGTTAAAGGGATAGTTCACCCCAAAATTACAATTCTGTCATCATTTACTTAAGACATTCATTAAGATATATTTAGTGAAATCTGAGAGATTTCGGTCCCTTCATTTAAATTTCATGCATCCAAAAAGGTCATAAATGCATCGTAAAATCAGTACAAATCAATTTAATCCAAGTTTTGTGAAGAGATTGCTTATGATGAACAGACTTTATTTAGGCTTTTATTCACATATAAATAATGACGACACATAAATGGCACATCAAATAAGGTAAACACAGAAGTTCAAATGTGTATAAGGGTATAAGAACCCATGAGGTTTATTCTAGCATGTGATGCACAAACATTTGAGTTTCTGCGTTTACCATATTTGATGTGCTCTATGTGCGCTGAAAAGTCAAATAAAGTCAAATAAAACCTACATTAAATTTGTCCTTCATAAAAAGCGATCATGTCTCTTCACAAAATGTATTAAACCATCTGATTCACATGGATTAGTTTTATGATGCCTTTATGACCTTTTCGGATCTTCACAGTTTTGGTTGCATGGATTCTCTTCAGAGAAAGGAAGTCCATGCTCACCATCTTGGAGAACAAAATACCTCTTAGATTTCACTAAAAAAAAAATCTAAATTTGCATTTTGAAGATTAATGAAAGTCTTATAGATTTGGAACAACGTGAAGGTGAGTAAATCTTTTTTCACCCAATTTTCAGGTGAACTATCCCTTTAAGAACTGGAACTGATTCATTGAATCAGTCAAACTTAAGTACTGGATCAGTCCAGTTTGTGAACAAATCATTCAGACTGGTTTTGTGAACTCAATTAACCAATTCACTGAAAGGTTCTGATTCAAAACTAATTATTCTCTGCTACACCAAGAAGTCCTAGGAATATCGAGATCTTTAGTGAATAGCAACTTAAATTTTGGTCTGTTCTTCACACAAATTTTTAAAGGACTTCAAAAGACTTAGAATATAGGTCAAAAGTTGTATGGACCATACTTTTATGATGCTTTTTTGTAATTTTGGAGCATGAAAGCCCCATTCAGTTTCAGTATGTGAACAACTTCAACGGAAGTCAGTCATTCAGGTTTAAAACAACATTTAAAATTTTTAATTTTTAGATGAACTACACCTTTAACTGCAATAATAAGGCAGGCCTTCATAGGGTGTTAGGTGAAAAAAAAATAGGCTTTCACCAATTCTTCAGTCTCTAAGAGTGCACACACACACACACACACGTACACACACACACTCTCCAACTCACCGGCACAGAGACAAAGAGCCAGAGAATAATGTGTGAATCAGACTGCTGACATCTCTGGCTTCAGAGCGATTCATTAGAATGACAAAAGCAGCGCTGTGCTCTGGGCAGAAGGGATCGGAGCGGGAGAGAAGCATGAAAACAGAAAGCCAGAGAGGGCACAGAGGGAGCAGCACTGGAAGGTAACTGTGTCATGAAAGCCCAGACGCAGAAACCCGCCGTGCTGTCAAGAGAGCGGAAGATGAATTCCTCAGGCTTTCAAAGCATGGGAAGATCAAAGATGTTTACTCTTCCAACGTGTTATAAAGACAAGGCTTTAGCCCTTTATCCCCTCAACTGTATCATTCTCCCGACATAAGAGCGAAGAATTCCCTCACATTATCAACAGAACGATGCACAGATTGAGTCTTGAATCAACATGACGCTTTGCAACTGGATGAAATGATCCAGTTGGAAGCTCTCAATTCCTCACGCATCTCTCAAGACGACAAGGTCTACAGGCTGCTGGAACGCAGGGTTCCAGAACAATCACAACCGTAACGAACATCAATTACTTTTGCATTCTAGCAAAACACAAGCCGACAGTCCATCTGTTTCTTTGTTGCCTGAGATGATTCCCAGATCTCACTCGGTCCAGGAAACTGAGATGAGGGCCAAGCTGCAAGACCTCTTCATTTAGTGGTACCATGACATGTGTACAAACTTGTTTTACAAGGTGGAAAGTGAAGTGGTTAGATGCCTGTGATGCTTGTGAAATTGTCCAGGGGGAAAAAAAACTTTGATGGGTTAATGGTAAATGAAATTTATGAATTAATCTATAATAAAATAGCACTAATTCCCATTTTGGAAAATTAAATCTAAAATGTAATAATATAATTAGTAAAATTAATGCATTTTTATTTTTAAAATCTATTTTAAAAGTAGAAATATGAATGTATTAATTAGTACTTATCAATAATTAATTATAAATAGTAGTTTTTTTTCAGCAAGGATGCATTAAATTGATCAAAAGTGACTGTAAAACATTTATAATGTTAGAAAATATTTGGTTACACTATTTTAAGGTGTCCTTGTTACAGTGTAGCAATACATTTAAGTACTGAGTAATATTAACTAACTACATGTACTTGCATGGTTAGGGTTAGGATTAGTGTTTGTCCTAGGGTTACTTGCATTTAATTATGCATAATTCATTGTTCCTTAAGTACATGTAAAGTGTAACAAGGACACCTTAAATTAGTGTTACCATTATTTCAGATAAATGGTGCTCTGAACTTTGTATTCAAAGAATCCTGTAGATATACATTTACATTTAATCATTTAGCAGACGCTTTTATCCAAAGCGACGTACAAATGAGGAGAACAATAGAAGCAATCAGACCATCGAGAGAGCAACAGTATACAAGTGCCATGACAAGTCTCAGTTAGACTAGCACAGTACACGTAGCTAGGATTTTTTTAAAAAATAGAATAGGTAAGTGTTAGTATTAGCTAGTCAGGTGCTGGCGAAAAAGATGTGTCTTTAGATGTTTTTTGAAAATGTCTAAAGACTCAGCTGTTCGAATTGAGATCGGGAGGGCATTCCACCAGCTGGGCATTATTTATATATAAATAATAATTTATTTCTTAAGCAGCAAATCAGCATATTAGAATGATTTCTGAAGGATCATGTGACACTGAAGACTGGAGTAATGATACTGAAAATGATCATTTTGTGTGGTGCGGCTGACACAGAACAGCGTACGCAGTTTGCGTCCAGCAGATATTCTCCAAAATGGCGCAACGCTGACGCAGAGGAGATGAATTGTTGAATAGTCATTATTTTTGTTTTCTTTGCATACAAAAAGTATTCTCGTAGCTTCATAATGTTACGATTGAACCACTGATGGCAGATGGAGTATCCTGGCGATGTCTTTCATACTTTTCTGGACCTTGACAGTGTTATTTACTTGGCAGTCAATGGGACAGTCACAAGCCTCCCGGTTTTCACCCAAAATATCTTAAATTGTGTTCCGAAGACGAAATAAGCTTTTACAGGTTTGGAACGGCATGGGGGTAAGTGATTAATGACAACATTTTCATTTTGGGGTGGAGTAACCCTTTAACAAGACCTGTAATAAGCACATGGATTATACACCCTTAGAAGAATTCCTCATGGATGACATCATGTGTTACTCCAGCCTTAAGAAAAGCACTTCCATGTTTCCTGATTCAAATCCATTAATAAGTCTGAAATGGAGCAAGCACAAATACAGCAATGCTTTCTTTAAATAAAGAAACTTCTAGAATGAGCTTATTGTGTCAATGACTTTATTCTGCTCTTCTTTGAAAGAAACCGGTTCTGTGAACACGTCTATTGGTCAGTGGCTGCTGTTCATTGTAAATCTGGGTCATGTGTAGTCAAGCGGCAGTATAAGGGAAAGTGCACCTAAACAGCAACACTAAATACGGCATTTCAATGTACAGCTCTAAATTTAGCTCCAGCATTTGACCAGCGCTGCTACAGTGAGTGACACTGAACGGAAGTACAGAGCAGAGCGGTAAACCGATGCCAAGACCAGACAATTGTGCTCCCTGAAGGCAACAGCTATAATTAACTTTCACTTGACCAGCCCCCTCAGTATGACCTCCTCGAGGTCTCCAACAGCCTTGTGATCCTCACTGGCACCTCACTTTCTGCTTGACAACATTAGCACCTTGTCCACTTCAGTAGGAGGTACAATTGGCTTTGCACCGTCCCCAAAAACCTGCTGGTCTTGGACCAGGAACGGCTAACATCAGAGACCGGATGTCGACAGCAAATAAACATTTCAAAACCACTCAGAATGACAAAAGTGACAAAACAAAACTAGATTGTTTCCATTATAATCCAAGGAGACATCACTTTACTATGAAGAGATGTCTGAATTAATTGCTTTGAATTGTAATCATAACATATTTAAATAATTCATCACAACATCAAGACAAATAATCAAAGTACTCTGGGTGTTACTTTTTCATATCCTCATTTGATTCTCCAACTCTTGTGAAAAGAGGTGCACTTAATTATATTTAGTTCTACTTTAAAGTACAAATGTAATAAATCTTTAACAATCTATTATCATGATTTAAAGAAGTACACTTATTTTGATGTGCTGACTGAACGTCCTAAAGCACATGTAAAGTACTTGATTATAATTTTCAATAAGGTTAATATTTTAAATGTACTAAATTGCAACCTAATCACAAATGTGTAATTACAAATATCTGTCAATAGAAATTACATTCAAGCGTATTTTAGTTTAACAAATGTAATTATGCACATAAGATGATTATAAAATTACATATAAAGATGTACTTAAGTCCTACTCAAGAATGTCAAAAACACTAATTGCATTTAATATAAATTCAAACTACAAAACATTTTCATTTAATCGCAATTAACGTGCAATTAAGTGTTTGAAAACATTACATTAATTTTCAGACTTAAGCATATTCTTTGAAGGGGTCCTATTATGCCCGTTTATGAAGTTTTGATTTGGTTTTTGGGTGAACTAGAATAGGTTTTCATGCTTGATTGTTTCAAAAATGCATTATTTAATAATGCATTATTATATTTAATAAAATATAATAATGCATTATTATACTTCAAGCAACAACTGAAAACTCATCTCTTTCAGCACTACTTGAACTTCATCCTAAAAAAAAAATAAAAAAAAAAAAAAAACCTTTGACTATCTTTCTCTCCTTCCCTTGCTAGCTTGTACCTATTTGAACAATGACTGAGACTTGGTGTTACGAGCACTTCCTCTGTCTGATTGCCTCTTCAAGATGAATCGCTTTATGTATTCCCCAATTGTAAGTCGCTTTGGATAAAAAGCGTCTGCCAAATGACTAAATTTAAATGTAAATGTATTTTTCACGTAGTTTACATTACTGCAGCACATCTTTTCCCAGTCTGTCTTAAACACCCTGTTTAACTGAAATACGAAACGTGCTCTGATTGGTTAGCTAGCAGCGTGTTCCGGAAATGACACGGCCCTTACCATAACCACCAGTTTCATCTGCTCAGCTGTAAATATTAATGATGGCATCAATTTTGCCATACCAATTTGAGCCCGATTCAGGGATCGTGCAGAGGCTTTGCAAGCATGGACTTTACAGCACGTTTCAGAGAGGAATGTTCTTGTTTTTTTAACCAGACCTCGTCCCCTTTTTTGTGCATTCTGTGGTCGATGATTATTTAAGATGAGAGATTTAAGATAAACTTTAAGATTTAGATTATTTGTCACATACACAATTATATAGAGAGTATATAACCAGCAGTGAAATGTATTCTCTGCATTTAACCCATCCTAAGTGAACACACACCCGGAGCAGTGGGCAGCCATGTTACAGCACCCGGGGAGCAGTTGGGGTTCAGTGCCTTGCTCAAGGACACCTCAGTCGTGGTATTGAAGGAGGATACTCCCCCCACCAACAATCCCTGCCGGACCTGAGATTCGAACCCACAACCTTCCGCTTACAAGTCCGACTCACTATCCATTAGGCCACGTCTGCCTAAAAGAGTGAAATTGTGACTTCATAATATCTGGAAAAAATGCGCAGTTGTCCGAATGAGCCGTTTGCTGTAGTTCTTTAAAAGCTTTTTCTGTTAAAGCAAATATTTCCTTTTAGAGTGGACATTGAGCTTTGTTACCTTGCAGACCTTTTTTGCTCAAACTGCAACATTACACACTAACTAAAGTTGAAAAACTATAATGTAAAAAAGGCATAAAAGGCAGGCATAAAAGTATATTATGTCCACAAATAATTCCTCTTTTTAAAAGTATGATAAAGTGGCAAGGGCATTACTTTTTCATAAGGGAAAAAGAGGTCCGTAAGGAGTCTTTAGACAAAACTGATGTAACCGCTCAGAAATTGTCCTAATCACAATCTATTAACAGTGTATAAGATTAAATGTTCTAAAATAGAGAATATAACAAATAAACACAAATTAAAATGGCACAAATTAAACTTACATTCGTTCCAGTGATGACAATCCAATGAAAGAGCCATTCAGAAGTTCCTGGATTTTATTGTTACTCAAAATCCTGTGGAGAAAGAAAAACAGATTGATATGAAAAATCATGTGACCCCAGACAAACAAAAAGTTACTTGAACTTCAACTGTAAAACTGATCAACTGTAAAAGTGACCAGGCAAATACAAGACCAGGCAGCTGAAAATACAAGAGTCTAGCTAAGCTCTTAATCATCAGAAAGAAGTTTCTAGCAGCTGAAGATACAATAAGATATGGAAAATAACCATAGCAGCCAACAGGGGTGGTTACAAGTCTGTACTGGTAACCAAAAGGTTTTACGGACTGCATCACTATTGTGGCCTAACGAAAACTGGACTGTACTTGTAGTAAGTGTTCTGTAAATTAGGTTTGGATGAAAATGTCTGCTAAACGACAATAAAACCTATGGCAGAAAGTACATAGACTGATTAAACCCATGTATCCCATTTCATCACTTCTGATTCAGTCCAACAGAACAGGTCTGAAACAAATCGGATGTCGCCTTGCTTCAATTTTCCACACAGATGACGGCCAATTGGCTGCCATGACTATCAGTGGAGCGGTGCTTTAGTGTCTGCTCAGGCAAACAGCAGAAAATCTGTTTTGCTATAAACTGTTACAGCTCTAAACACAGTCTTCGCCAGCTTACAAGTGACATACAAGAAAACACTTGCAATGGATAAATAATGCACTGCATTTAACTTGGTTCCATTTTTTGAAACATGAAATTACTGTAAAATGAAACAAAAGTCTCTCATTTCAGGTCACACATTAGTTTGGGGTCCAATTCTCACTATTAACTAACTATTAACTATGACTTTTGCCCCAAACTCATAATTTGCTGCTTATTAATGGTTTGTAAGGTAAATAAGTTTAGGGGCATGCAGAATAAGGCATTCATATGTGCTTTATAAGTGCTAATAAACAGCCAATATGCTAGTAATATGCATGCAAATAAGCAATTGGTTAATAGTGAGAATTGGTCCCTAAACTAATGTTACCTAGTTTTACTAACTTTTGTAGCACTAGGTTACCAATTAAGCTGTCATTTGTTAAACAAAACTTCTACAGCATTCATTAATCTTAGCTACTGTTAATCTCAGCATTTATGTTGATCTCATACATTGTGTATGCATTTTATTTTTAGTAACTTTTTTTATAATAACCCTGGTAACAATATATTGCTCGTTGTTAGTTAACGCAATAACTAATGTTAACAAATGAGAACTTATTGTAAATTACCAACTTTAGAAGTTAGTTTGTCTGAGATAGTCAAAAGATTATAACATTATACATGGAGTACACTGCTGAATCATGTTTGTTTTTGCTTTCTGAAGCCAAAACATGGTGGAAACATTTTCCGCATGTCTCCTCCATTTTGTGTAATTCAGCAGTAAACAGTGATGTTCATTCCAGAGGAAACACCACAACTGTTTGTGGTTGGCTGTTTTAGGGACAGTCGTACCGGATGCGGTCGCTCACACTCACAACCCCTTATCCACCGGTCCCAGACTGTTATTATTACGGGGTGCTGAGGGGTGACTTTATTACAAGCTTGGCCTACTGAGACAGCCTACATATTTTTCTGGCTTTAAGAACACAAACAGTTCCTCTCCTCTCCTCACTTTAACAGATTTTCAAGCTCCAGATGTGCAGCGCATTAAGGAGGAGGTATATCAAGTGTCTCACAGCAATGAGAAGACGCATTCGCACAACGTAAAAGTCAACAAGAAATCAAACCTGATACCGTTTCCTCTCTTAATACACATTCCTGGACTTATTGTGCAAGATTCAGTGTGTTATTCAAGAATTAATTAAAAATGTCATCGAATTGCAATCACTTGCTCCTCCTCTAAAACAACTTTCCTTTTTGGCTGATGTCATCGAGGCCACTTAGGTTTCAACCAATGGGAGCCAGATGTATCCTTCACTACAATTTCTGGTATTGATCACTCACTTTTCACAATCTAATAAGTTCTTAATGAATGAAATCAAGTCTCACACTTTATTTTTTATTAATTTATTTATTAATTTATTTATTTAGTCCCGTTTCACTTATAAATATATGTTTTAATAAACAGCAATGAGGATTTATGCATCCTAAACAAATCAAAATCTTGGTTTACATTAAAACAGCCAGTCTAATATTTGGAGATATGCCCTGCAATAGGCCAAAAAATGGATACACAGCCAAAACAAACAAATTTAAAGCTTGACCTTTATGCAACAGAATAACATGTAGACAATACTATAGAAAGAGTTCATTCAGAGTTCGTATAGATTACATACAATATGTAATGGTTCCTCAAATTATATTCTCATCTGTCTGCAATTACTGTTGTTTTTGTTTTTTCTTTGCATTTTTCAATCTGGGCGACTTTAATTGCAGCTTTCCAAGCCTATTCCTTGTCAAAAGAAGGAAGAAAAATGCCTGAGAACATCCTGAAGTTTGTATGGATAAACATGCAGACGCTGCCTTGTGACTCTGATCTGTCAAGATAAATTTGAGCGCGATACTGATATTCATGAGCGCAGCGATCTCCCAGCTGAGAGCCATTCCCCTCGCTCATGATTACAGTATGAGCCCAGGAGAATTACTGACACACAGCTCCCTGAGTACAAGTTTAACAGCTTCTACAAGATTCTACTGAGCACTGATATGATTTCACTTGAGCCAACACACTAAACGAGTTACTTTCTTAATGTAATTTAACAATCACAGGATTCATTTAATAAAAGAAAGAACAATGCAAGTCAATTAAACATTCTGTTGTTGCTTTCTTTACATTTAAGGCCAATATAAACTACCGTTCAAAAGTTTGAGTCAGCAAGATTTTTTTTTTTTTAAAGAAATTAATAGTTTTTTTCGGCGAGAAGGCATTCAATTAATCAGAAGTGACAAAGACCTTTACCACTGTTTTATATATATATATATATATACACAGTGGTGTGAAAAAGTGTTGGCCCCCTTCCTGTTTTTTTTTTTTTTTTTTGCATGTTTGCCACACTTTAATGTTTCAGATCATCAAACAAATTTAAATATTAATCAAAGATAACAAGTAAACACAACATGCAGTTTTTAAATGAAGGTTTTTTTTATGAAGGGAATACAAAATCCAAACCCACATGGCCCTGTGTGAAAAAGTGTTTGCCCCCCACCCCCTGTTAAAACATAACTGTGGTTTATCACACCTGAGTTCAGTTTCTCTAGCCACATCCAGGCCTGATTACTGCCACACCTGTTCTCAATCAAGAAATCACTTAAATAGGACCTGCCTTACAAAGTGAAGTAGACCAAAAGATCCTCAAAAGCTACACATCATGTTGAGATCCAAAGAAATTCAGGAACAAATGAGAACGAAAGTAATTGAGATCTATCAGTCTGGAAAAGGTTATAAAGCCATTTCTAAAGCTTTGGGACTCCAGCGAACCACAGTGAGAGCCATTATCCACAAATGGCGAAAACATGGAACAGTGGTGAACCTTCCCAGGAGTGGCCGGCTGACCAAAATTACCCCAAGAGCGCAGCGACGACTCATCCAAGAGGTCACAAAAGACCCCACAACAACATCTAAAGAACTGCAGGCCTCACTTGCCTCAGTTAAGGTCAGTGTTCATGACTCCACCATAAGAAAGAGACTGGGCAAAAATGGCCTGCATGACAGAGTTCCAAGACCAAAACCGCTGTTGAGCAAAAAGAACATAAAAGCTCATCTCAGTTTTGCCAGAAGACATCTTGATGATCCCCAAGACTTTTGGGAAAATACTCTGTGGACTGACGAGACAAAAGTTGAATTTTTGGAATTTTCTGAAATAATATTTAAATTTGTTTGATGATCTGAAACATTAAAGTGTGACAAACATGCAAAAAAATCAGGAAGGGGGCCAACACTTTTTCACACCACTATATATATATATATATATTTTTTTTTTTTATTATTATTTATTTATTTTATTTTTTTAAATAAATGCTGTTCTTTTGAACTTTCTATTTATCAAAGGATCCTGAAAAAAGGTTTCACAGAATCACAGGTTCAGAAAAAAAATAGTTTTTTTTATTAATAAGAAAGCAACAAATTAACATATTAGAATGATTTCTGAAGGTTCATGTGACACTGAAAACTTAAAGTTGAAAACTTATCTTAAACTGTAACATTACTGTTTTTTTTCTGTATTTTGTCAAACAAATGCAGCCTTGGTGAGCTGAAGAGACTTTCAAAAATATTAAAACATCTTACCAACTCCAAAAAGCTCAAGTTACTTCATATTCAAATAAATGTTGATATTTATGTATTTGCTGTAAAGTAAAATACTTCCTTGACACTTTATTTTTCACTAAATTAAGAATATATAATTTTCATTTCTATGCACAAACACAGTAATAAACAGCAATATTAAACAACATGTTATCATTTTATCACATGAAAAAATCCACACTTCTGTATAGACATTTTTCTTAAAGGCCAAATAAAATCACATTAAAATAATTACTAGGGCTGGACGATATGGCCAAAATTTATATCACAATATATTTCTTAATTTCGGTCGATACGATATAATTCCAATATCGATATGAACACTATTAAAAAAAGCCACATAAAAACTGCCAAGAATGCCCACAACAGATGTCTGTACCTACAAACTTATGAAAAATTAATTTGCCAAGTCTATGAACTCCTCCTATAAGACTGTATAATATTTTAGGGGGAAAAACAGCACAAATAAATTAATGTTCACCTTTTATTTGTATTTAGCCTTCATACAAACAAGAAATGTGAAATCACTGTCAAATAAACATCTCAGACTCACCTTATTAATATGAATATCTTTAACTTCAAACTATAGGCTAACATACACTACCAGTCAAAAGTTTTTGAACAGTAAGATTTTAGTTTTTTAAAGAATTCTCTTCTGCTCACCAAGCCTGCATTTATTTGATCCAAAGTACAGCAAAGACAGTAACATTTTGAAATATTTAGCAGTTAAAATAACTGTTCTCTATTTGAAAATTGTAAAATGCGAGTTATTCCTGTGATTTCAAAGCTGAATTTTTAGCGTCATTACTCCAGTCACATGATCCTTCAGAAATAAGTAAAGACTTGCTGCTCAAAAAACATTTATTATTATGTTGAAAACAGCTGAGTAGATTTTTTTCAGGTTTCTTTGGTGAATAGAAAGTTCAGAAGAACAGCATTTATCTGAAATATAAATATTTTGTAACATTATAAATGTCTTTATCATCACTTTTGATCAATTTAAAGCTTCCTTGCTGAATAGAAGTATTCATTTCTATAACCCCCCCCCCCCCCCCCTGCCAGCAGGAGGCGCTTTGAGAGCGGTCACTAGCGGTTTCCCCGGTAACGGCTGAAATCTAAGCAGCTCCGCTCATGAACGCTACTTTATCAGATAAAATGAAAATGCCATCAAAACTATTCTGAAGACAGTCGGTTCCCTTCAGATACACTCATATAAATCACCTGCGCCGCGTTTTGATTTTGAAACATGCAGTGCTCATGTTTATTCAACGAAGTCAAACGCCACAAATAAATAACTCTGGTAATGTATATCGAAATATCGGAAATGTGTTTAAAAATCATATCACTGTTATTGAAAAAAATTATATCGCGATACATATTGATTGATATTGAATTATTGTCCAGCCCTAATAATTACACTATCCAGAATGTTGCTATACTTTATATAGCCAGCAGAATTATTGTGAATATATCATAAATATACATTATCTACCAATAAGACATATTTTTATGTGTCTGGTGGGCAAGAGTGAGGAATAGACCTGTTGTACAGGCTCACATTTAGTGATTGGGGAGATGACCACTCGTCTGGGACAGGACATTCAATCAATTAGCATTCAACTGAGCGTCTGGCTATAATCACCTACAGGTCTCCTGTGCTGAGACAGATGGTGGAGATACAGCCTTATCTTGATGTTCTGCAAGTATGTAGTGACCAAACAAATAATGCTAATGGAAAGCAAAGAGAGCACAAAACTGTTTACATAAATTCTAAATCGGTCCAAGTTCTTTCTTCTGCAAGCCCAAATCTTCCTAAACAAATCAAAAACTTGGACTACATTAAAACAGCCAATATAATATTTGGAAATATGCTCTGCAATAGGCCAAAAATGGATAAACAGCCAAAACAAACTGCAGACAGATTATTTCAGAGTCTCATAAGACGCAAATAATTACATTAAATGTGAAGTGTGTAATTTGTGTGTAATCAACCTATGAATGGCTTATTGTTCTCTCTGCATGTTAAGCAATGGAAGAAAGTATTTTATTGTCAAAAAAAATCTTTAACGGTTTTATTTCTTTGTTACTTGACCCGTGGATGTTGCTGTCAGCTTGCATTTTAGGTTGAGTTGCAACCATGAAAGTCTAAGTTAATGAAAACTATTAAGGAATATTTCAACGCTTTTCTGAAATCTCACGCTGCAGTCACCAGGTGCACTTTGGGGAGGAAAGATCACTCCAGGTGTAGCTTTCAACACTTGCCTAAGAGAAACAAGCTCTACGACTGGCTCACATAAAAAGACAGCTGCACACACATTACACACAAGATCCATTTACAACAGAAATTGCTATAAACTGATCCCAAGTACTAAGAGACAATGTCACTGTTGGGTAGAGATTTAGTAACTTTCCTAGAGCCATTTACAAGATATATTTAAGAAGCGGTACAGCATAAACAAACTCTCAAACTCCATATCCAAGCATATACGATGCAATGAAGAAGCAACAGAGCTTTTATCTCATATTGTGATGTACATCTAAGTCTTAAGGATTACTGAACAAGAAAAAATGTAGGAGGAGGACTTTTTATTCAATTCATCGGGAACTAAAAAATGACACTATTGTCTTTCCAAAGCTGCTTTACAGCAGAATTTGATTTGTCTTATATTTGGAGTTGCTATCACTGATTCTGTTACTTCCCTGTTTAATACTGTGAAGCTGCTTTGAAACAATCCCTATTCGTTAAAGCACAAACTAAATAAAAGGTGACTTGACGTCACCATTTTGATTAAAAATAAATAAATAAATAAAAATTAAACCTATGCATGGATGAATCATACACAATAAGATGCATTTAGAAAATAGGGTGATTGCATGATTCAACAGGATTGATGCATTTTTAAAGTACTGACTACCAACTTTAATACCAAAAATACAATACAATCAAAATGCTTAAAATTTAACAACGCAGTAAACCGGGGAGCCATTTGTTAAGGGTGGCACAATAAACCTGCTGACCCCACATACGAGTGTGAAGGAAAGTATTTCCCACACCAGGTTTAGAAAAGTAATTGATTTTCTGGGTCAAAGAAGGTCAAAAGAAGTAGTAGGACTCCATGCCAGGAAACACTACATTCGGTCATGACCAGCCTACATTCTATAGGAAGAAAACTTCACATGAAGCGATTGAACTGCTGAGTTTGCGAGCCATAAACACCCTCAGCCTATCTGTAAATAGTTCAAGTGTGTCATTCATTCATGTGCCAAACCAAGCAACTGAGACACCATGAATGAAGTTTAAGTTTGGCTATTGTAATGCGGAGACTTCCTGTACAGAGCCTGAGAACTCGACTCTGCTGAATTTTAATTACCATTCTCATTCAATGGGACCAGCTCACAAAGCTTCACCATAGTGTAATGCTGAGAAACAGTTATAATATCAATCTAAGGTTCCTACAACAAATATCAGTTTCAGCAGAAATTGTTTTGGAGGGCTAAAACCATTGAACGAAACAGTGATGTTTAATTTGTGCTTCTTCAATGGCGCGTTTTGTCTGTTTCAGCATCCATTTCAACATGTTAGCAGTGTGGACGCACTTCACTGTGACCAAAAATGATGCTAGAGTAGCAAAACTGTAAAAATTGTAAATACACAAAGATTTTTTGACTGAAATTATCGAGAGGCAGCTCATTGCCAAAGAACTTCATTACAACTGGTTAGTCAACAGAGAACATGACACAGTGAAGCCAAATACCTAAATTAAAATTTAAGTCATCAGTTTTGTTTTTTTCAAAACACAAATTAATTCACACACACCTAAATCAAGGTGTGCTAACAAACAGTATGTTTATTCCCCCCAGGTCAAAGTCTTTGCTTTTACATGTGTTCTTCCTCCCTCTGCAAACTCAGCCACAGCCACATGACGACAGACGAAAGCACCATTCAGGCTTTCAGACATGCTTGATATCCATCTCTGAAAGACACCGTCACGTGGGCCGCTTTTCATTTAAACCCTAACAAGGCTGCACCGCCAGCCACTGATAGAGCACAGGGGAAAACTAAACCAGTGTAAAAAAATTAATAAATACAATTATTCTGAAAAACACAGTCAATAATGTCTAAACTTAAGTGTGTAACATGTTACCAACTATTTTTAGTGTTAAGTAGCCTAATAACAGAAAAAGATTATACTACTTCACTTATATCTAGCCATACAAAACAACAACTGCACAAGATTTGTAGACATTATGGCTTCCAAACAAGACACATATTGACCTTAACAGGCTGTATTTTGAGCAAACAAGAATTTGATTTCACAATGTAGATAAGATATTGTGTATGAACTGATTGATGTGATACAGGAAACCACAGATTTTTTTGGAAAACCACAAACATGACCAAATTGCACAATTGTTTTGTTCAAGCAGCAGATATAAGATAACCTACGACTGAGGTGTAAATAAACTAGTATACAGCTCAAGCATCTTTTAACAGTTTTTCAGCCTTGATTTGATTACAACTTTGGTGTGTTGCTAGACTGGCCTGTACCAAAGTGCATGACATAAGAACTTTTTGTAGGCTTCTCTTTTTAAAACAAGTTAATTTTAAGTGCCCAACAATAGGTTATGGCATTTATAATGTTACATTTCAACAGATTGTAGTTATTAGATTTCTAATTTGCATTTACACTAACCTCAGATGGGAGCAGGATTAGGAACTGCATGCATTTGACTATTGTTATCTAGTCCAGCAACATCATAAAAAGGCATGTTAGTGTTAATATGACAAATAAGTGACCCAAAATTAAGTAAAAATTACCATTTAAAATGTTTTAAGTGTTCACTGCTAATTAGTCATGCCCTGTTATTGTTAAGACCACCCTGACTGACTGCATCCACTCAGTTATGTATGTTTTAATCATATAGTTCAATAATAAAAATCATAGTTTAATTTACAAAAAAATTATTAATACCATGTGTCCTTCATAAAAAGTTCTATATAATACAGTCAAACCAACAATTATTCAGACACCAGATATAATTTTTGATATTTATTTACTAGTGGGTGCAGGACACTATAGTTAATTTAGCCTATGTAAGTGAGGACAGCAAATTAAAGTAAACTGTGACATATTATATCCAAAAATTCTTCATACAGTGAACTACCAGTAAAATTGATACATATTTGGGACCAAAAATTTGATTTGACACTTTGACCTGACCATGTTTTGTTACATACCTTTCTATCAAAGTTATCTGACATTATCAAGATGAATTTGTTCTGACACAGTTTAACTCTTGAGTTCTTGACATATTTTATTACCATTTTCTCTAAACTATAGTGAATAAACTGTGATAATGTGAGAAATGTTGAAGGTGTCTGAATACATCTTGGTTTGACTGTATATGTATAAACAACATATGTGACCACAAAACCAGTCATAAGTAGCACAGGTATATTTGTAGAAATAGCCAAAAATACATTGTTTGGGTCAAAATTATCGATTTTTCTTTTATGCCAAAAATCATTAGGATATTAAGTAAAGATCATGTTCCATGAAGATATTTTGTAAATTTCTTACTGTAAATATATCAAAACTTCATTTTTTGATTAGTATTATACATTGCTAAGGACTTAATTTACACAATTTAAAGGCGATTTTCTCAATATTTTGATTTTTTTGCACCCTCAGATTCCAGATTGTCAAATAGTTGTATCTCAGCCAAATATTGTCCTATCATAACAAACCATACATCAATAGAGAGCTTATTTTTCAGCTTTCAGGTGATGTATACATGACTTGTTTTGTGGTCCATGGGTCACATATGGGTAGGCCTATATATGTGCAAATAACACAACAAATTAGCTTGATCTGCATGACCTAAAAACTCACTTAAAAGACTTAACAACTAGGTTTTGTGTTTCAGAAGTTTTCCAGAAGGACCCGAAGGCATCAAATCGCAGGAATGACCCCTGTGATGACTGGTAAAGATTGATATATATGACAATGTTAAAAGGGTAAATGTACTGTAAAGGAGTGTGGACTTACAGTGAGACTGTTCTGTTGGGAAATGATTCGGGTGAAGGCACCTGATGGAGCTCCATGTTGCTGCACACCACTTTTCTGTCCAGTGTGGCCCCAGACGGAGAGCTTTTCCCCGCACTTCTGGAGCGTTCATCGTATAATTTACATTCAGTCGATCCAGCAGAGATGCTCCTGAGCAGCACAAAAGCCAGTAAAAGGACGCAAGTAGCGCCCACCGACATAACTTCTGCCTTCCTTGATATTCACACGGCAAGAAGAGGGGGTTAGATTACCATATAAATAGCCCAGAAAGCCTTTCGTTGTTGTTTATCTAAACACGACGAATATTCGTCAAAAGCCATCAGACGCAGGTCAGCGCTCCTTTTAAGTCATGGTCAAAATATTGACTCGACGCAACATTAGATAAATCGATTTATCATGGTTTTGTGCTCTCCACATTAAGCAATCCTTAAAGAAGCGGTCGAATATCCTCCTTTGTTTTCCATAGGATTCATTTTTACAACTCAGCAAGCCCTTCCCGGTTGATTTTCCGCACGTTTCCACTGTTTTACGCGAAGGAGCGCTACTTTAAGTCGCTACATTTTCTTTGTTTCCAGTCAAAGTGGAGATCTCGCTCCTCCACCGAGAGACAGCTGCAACCATCCCGAGATAACAGTCTCACAAACTCACAGAAATCTGATCACAAAACTTTTCTTCTGAGCTCAGCTCGTTGCACATTTGACCTCCAAAAGAAAGCGAAAGAGTTTCTAGACGGTAGTTCTTCTACGATTCCATAAAAGAGCTCATTAAACGCGATGTATCCGCGTGCACGACAATAAAACCATTCTTGAGAAACTGAACGCGTGAAGTTGCTTTTCACTTTGCGACTGCTCCACACAGGCTTCAATGCTGCGACGGTAAAAACGCTTTTCGAAAGACCCAGGCGGAATGTGTAACCCAGAGCCCCGAAGCTCGCCCCTCGCAGTCGGTCAGCGGAGAAACGCGTGTCGGTCTCCAGCGCACAGACAGAATCGGGTTCTGAGCCTCAGGCTCCATGTTCCACTTCCTCCCGTGACGTCACCACGGGCTGGGTCTGAACTCCAGTCAACACCGATCCTTCCCTTCAGTCAAATCACTGCTGTTGCCCGATCCTGCCAGTTAAAATACTCAATACATCTGTGGAGCATGTCCTCAATCTCTGCATTTTTTTTTTTAACCATA
The DNA here is from genome assembly GCA_027422415.1 of Schizothorax lantsangensis. Taxonomy (NCBI): domain Eukaryota; kingdom Metazoa; phylum Chordata; class Actinopteri; order Cypriniformes; family Cyprinidae; genus Schizothorax; species Schizothorax lantsangensis. The sequence continues at coordinate 46,837,333 of CM049839.1, forward strand.
TTTTCCATCCAAGGTTTTTGGGCTCTCTTCCTACTCACATTTTTTGAATGAGGTAGACTCACTTGTTTGTTTAACTACTAATGTAAAAAAGATTCTTGAAGCAATATGATGTGTATTTATTGGAAATGCTATTGGTAAAGTTTTAGTCTGCTTCAGGCCCGGCGTCAAGGGGGGGCTTGGGGGGGCTTAGCCCCCCTATGACGTTCTGAAGCCCGCCCTGCAATGATCCATGCAAACGCGACTATTAGGCTGGGTTACACAAAAACTACCCAAACACTAAAATATGTTGAAATAAAAACCATTATTTTTTAGAGTAGCCTACAATGTGCACACTATAAAGGCAACTGGTGCAAGCTGGTAATCACTTAAGTTGGTCCACGTCCACCAATTGCGTGAATGCTCCGTTACCTCTCCCTCCTCTGATCATTTGATCAGTCACCCACTTTGTTCCAGGACCTGCAATTTACAAATGAAGCACTGCCTTCAAGAAGCCGAAACGTTGATTTGAACCATTTGACGCGGACGATCACCAAATTATGTATTTAGAACATTCACAGATTCAAACGTGATTTCGCGCTTTGTCTGGCGCTGAGCCAGAAATACATGCGCTCAGTGCTTTTAGACATATATCACAAAGATATCACAGTGATTGAAATCAACGATTTCAACCACATACAATTTGGTTTCAGACATTTAAATTAATTACTAGCAAAAAAAAATACATTTGTTAAATAGCACACAGTGATGTTTGTAAGTTTGTTAAATGTGGTGTGTAAGGAAAGCAACAATAATAATCCATTCAATTAAAATCTGACGGCGTGTTTTATATAGAAGAATACCCCCCACCCCCCGTAGCCCCCCCGAGAATCATACAAGCCCCCCCAGGTCGAGTGTCCTGGCGCCGGGACTGGTCTGCTTTCTTGTCAGTGTTGTATAAAAGTTAATACAAGTTTTTAAAAATAAAAGTTTTTGTTTACATAATAGGCCTATATGTGTGTGTACTGTGTATATTTATTATGTATATATAAATACACGCACATGCATGTATATATTTAAGAAAATTATGTTTATATATATATATTTATAATATAAATTATATGAATATAAATTTATACATGTAAATATTTTCAAAATATATACTGTACGTGTGTGTATTTATATATACATAATAAATATTTTTATATTAAATGTTCTCTCCTGGTGGAATGACCTGCACAACTCAATCCCAGCAGCTGAGTCCTTAACCATCTTCAAAACACATCTCTTCCATCTTTATTTGACCCTCTAACTCTAGCACTCTCTATTCTAATTCTATTCTTTAAAAAAATGCCCCTTTTAGACTTGCACTCTATTCATTTACTAACTGCTTGTTTTCATAAAAAAATAAAAATAACACTAGCTTCTCTAATATTTTTGTATTCTATCTATTTGTTTTATTTTTATTAATTATACAATTAATAGCCCTCTAACTAGCTTGCTCTATTCTTTTTCTATTCTATCTGTTAAAAAACCTTGCTACATGTACTGTGTTAGGCGAACTGAGACTTGTTATAGCACTTGTGTATTATTGCTCTTTTGTTGATTTTGATTGTGTCTATTGTCCTCATTTGTAAGTCACTTTGGATAAAAGCAACTGCTAAATGACTAAATGTAAATGTAAATATACACAGTACACACATATATTATGTAAACAAAAACTATTACTTTGGATGCAATTAATCGCGATTAATCGTTTGACAGCACTTTTTAATTAAAATATTTAATTTTAATTATTATATTAATTTTGTCTATCTATGCTTTTATTTCTTTTATTTTGTATTTTATTCATTCATTTATTTATTTAGCTTAAAGGGATAGTTCTCCAAAAAATGAAAATTCTGTCATCATTTATCACCCTCAAGTAATTCCAGACCTGTATGAATGTGTTTGTTCTGCTGAACACAAAGGAAGATATTTTGAAGAAAGTTTGTAACCAGGCTGTTTTGGGGCACCATTGACTTCCACTACTATGGTGTTCAGTGCTCTGTTTACATTCTTCAAAATCATCTTCTGCTTTGTGTTCAGCAGAACAAAGACATTCATACAGGTTTGGAATTACTTGAGGGTGATAAATGATGACAGAATTTTTGAAAAGGATGAAAAAGATTTTTGGGTGAACTATCCCTTTAAGGTCCCTTTAATTTACATTTTAAAAGGTATATTTATATTTAAAGTTTACTTTCCACGAATTTCCATGCCTAAGTAAATTACACAAAATACAAATGTGATAAAAATATGACAAAAAATATAACTGACCCACTTCTGTCATTAGCCTACTGTATGAAAAAGGACATCCATTTCCTTTAAGATCATAGCTTTCCTTTACAAGGCCGCAAAACTAAATGCAACACAATACTAAAGGATCTCCATTCATTGTGTAGGTTCTCATTTGTTTTTGTGGCCCTCACAGAAGGCTCTCTTTACACTGCTGCGCTAAAAACAAGTTCAGACAGGTTGGCAAAAAACAAGGTAGCCTATAGCTGGGCTCTCATAACAACCTGAAGAGAACAATGCCTGTGTGCAGTGTTTGTGACACTGAATCGAGTGCAGATGTTTCTGTTTCCTGTGGGAGCATCAATCTTTCTCATATATTGTCATTTTGATCAGGGACAATTTAGAAGCCGTGTGTAAAGAGGACTTCACCGCATGCAGGTCAAATTTCGTTGTCCTTGGGCTATTCAGGTTTTATTCCGTTAGTAATATTTGCTTTTTAGTCTGAAACTTTAGATGCGTTAAACATTTATTACAAATACGCATAAACTGATATTTAACCACTAGTGGAAATATTAAAATGTTGTAAATTTGTTAATTCCATTCTTAAGTAAGACCGTATGTACTGTGTGAAATGTATTTTTTATGAAAAAAAGAAAAATAAATATTTTAAAAATCAAAATAGAACTTTTAAAAGATTTGTTGGGTGTCGTGCTGGATGTGCGTGATTACGTCAGACGCAGGGCGTGCTGACGTTCAGCGCTGATTTTAAAGCGGCGCTATGATCGAAACTGAAGCAGAAGATACGTGCAGCCTTTAGTAGGTAGCAAGTATTTTATTTAGTCCTTTTAACAGTGCGATAACATTGTGTAGTTTCAGTTCATTATCGTCCTTTAAAATGTCTGGACTGGATGTCACCGTATTTCCACACGACTTTGCGTGGGGAGCTGCGACTGCTGCTTATCAAATAGAAGGTAAAGTTTACTCTAGTGCTCATGTTTACTGTAGTATTCCACACAGCACACTGAAACGACGAAGTGGTTATCGACGTTATTATTTGATCTGACTCATTTGCTAATGCAGGGTGGCTTTACAACAGTGTGCAAGAGTTGTTCATTACAAAGCGTACTATGGTATTACATTACAATGTTTTTAATGTGATATCATTATAACATCATAGTTTTTTAGATATGTATCATGGTAATTATATGGTATACTTTAAAGTACCTTACAATACCATGCTATATAATATCACTGTGTCACAGCACCACTAAGTAGATTTGTTTAATTCTGTAGCAGTCAAATTTTCAACTGTGTTATTTGACAGCTGTACATTATGAAAAATGAAATGTGATTATGTATAATGCAGGTCTAAACTTTCAGATGAATTTCCTAACTGTCTTGCAGGTGGCTGGGATATGGATGGTAGAGGCCCCAGTGTATGGGACACATTCTGTCATGTCAAAGGAGGGGTGTTTGAAGACCATACTGGAGATGTAGCCTGTAACAGCTATCAGCTCTGGGAAGAGGATCTGAAGTGTATCCAACAGCTTGGACTCACCCATTACCGTCTGTCCATATCCTGGTCACGGCTCCTTCCCGAAGGAACCACAAATCATGTCAATCCAAAAGGTGCTCCGGGGAAAATTACACTCGTAGTGTGAGGTTCAGAGTCAAACACCAAAGCCAATCTTTCGTTCTTTCTCTGTGCTAAACAGCTTTACAAACACTGTAAAGGATACTTTAATAACTTTTCACTAAAAGTCACAAAAAGTTAAATTAAATTAATTATTTATCTAAATAGCACAAATATTCACCAGTAGGAACAGGAAATTATGAAAACTGTGTAAAAATGCTTTTATTGAAGTTAAAAGGTTCTGAATTCACAAACATGTTTGAGTAAATAAAGAATCAACCCTTGTGTGTTTGTTTTGTTGGACAATTTTATATATATATATTTTTTTTTTCAACTGGGAATAATTGTTTTACACATTTTATAATGTTTATAGTTACTATGAAATCAAAATGAATGATTCTTATTTTATTATGGAATAAAATGAAATTGCAGCAATTAGCAAATGATAACAATCCAATCAATTTCCAATGGACAAAATCAAGTTCTGCTGTACATTTTTCCTCATTTGTGAAGCTGCTGAACTCAGATAAACATCACAATAGAGTAGTGTTGTTATTATTAACTAAAACTAAACACATTTCCATTACTTACAACAAAATACACGTTAACTAAAATAAATAAATAAATAAAAACTTATTTTAATTCAGTTAGCTGTAACATTGTTGTTTATTTTAACTTGATGTACTAAAATAAAAAATAAATAAAATAAAATAATAAAACTAATAAATAAGAATTAATAAAAGACACACAAAAAACGAATAAAAACGACTAAAGCACAACAAAATTACTTACAAAAATGCAATCACCATTTCATGTTGACTTTTTACATTCTGTGGAATGATTTATGTAAAAAAAAAAAAAAAAGAAGTTTTCAACTTCCATGAAGTTTCTTAACTGTGTGTTTGATGCTTTTTTTTGTAACCCTCAGGAGTGGCCTATTATAACAAAGTGATCAATGTCTTGATTGCTTGTGGTGTGACGCCCATGATCACATTGTACCACATGGACTTACCACAGGCCTTACAGGATCTTGGCGGATGGAGCTCGACAGAGATTGCAGACATCTTTGAAAGTTATGCCAAGTTTTGCTTTAAGACCTTTGGGGACAGAGTGAAGCTCTGGATCACACTGAATGAGCCCTATGTTTGTGCCAAGCTGGGCCATGAGGACGGGACCTTTGCCCCTGGAATCAAAGATCCAGGAATATCAGTTTACTTGGCGGGCCATAACATGCTGCGCGCCCACGCCAAAGCCTGGCATACTTATAATACTCATTTCAGGCCTTTACAAGCAGGGCAAGTATCTCTTGCCCTGAACAGTGACTGGGCAGAGCCGTTGGACCCGGGCTGTCCTAAAGATGCTGCAGCCACTGAGCGCTACAAGGACTTCACTCTGGGCTGGTTTGCCTGTCCTGTGTTTTGCACAGGAGATTACCCAGAGTCCATGAGGGCCAGGATTGAGTCTAGGAGCTTGGATCTGGGATGCAAGCAGGGCTCAAGGCTACCACGTTTCTCAAAAGACGAGCCCTCTCCTCTGGGCACGGCAGATTTCTTTGCACTGAACTATTATACGTCTAGGAAAGTAAAAGATTTAAATGGGGGCAGTAAGAAGAGCGAGCTCAGTTTTGTGGGAGATCAGGGGGCAGAGGGTGTTGTTGACCCATCGTGGCCCGTATGTGGGGTGCACTGGTTGGCTGTTGTTCCTGATGGATTGCGGAAATTGCTAAAATATATAAAGGTGTTTGCATTTATTTGAACAAGTGTCTACACTTTATATTTAATTGGGTTTATATTCATTATACAGAGATATATATATTGGCATATTAACAAAATCATATAAATTTGCTTGTTTCCTTAGGACACGTACACCAGTCTGCCCATTTATATCACAGAAAATGGCTTTTCCCAGATGGGGCCGGTTCAGATTGAAGATGCCGACCGTTGCCAGTTCTATCAGGACACTCTGCAGGAAGTTGGCAAAGGTACTGTCATATTAACACTGCTCAATGTGCAATAAAATACAGAGTGCAAAGGTCATTTTATAGACGGTTTCATCTGGCGCACGCGCCTGGCCCGAAGTTAACTTCCGGTCTGTGTTTGTTTATCGGTCTGGTTAGTGGCGAGGGCTAAACGCAGTTAAACTTAAAGTGATGAGTATTGAAGTTGGGCTCAGATTGTAGTGCTGTGGGATGTGTTTCCCATATATTTATTTATTTGTGGCGACCCGCCACAATATCAAAACTGACCGATTTTCCAAAAGGCTTGGTTGAATAAACATGAGCACATAATGCACGTTTAAAAATCAAAACGAGGCGTGGGTGTTTTTATATTCACTGTATTTCTGAAGGAGCACTGTCTTTAGAAAATGTTCAATGTCATTTTCATTTCATCTTGCATGTTATGTATGCCTGATAAAGCAGCGTTCGTAAGCTCAGCTCTGCTTTGTGTACAGCCCAACAGCCGTTACCGGGGAAACCTCTAGTTCTCCCGCTTTAAAGCACCTCCTGCTGGCAGAGAATGAATTTGCATTTTTAATAACTCCGTCTGATTTACGCAGCAAACATATTTTGCTTGTTATCAAAAAAGAATCTACTCTAGAGGGACTTAGCTGTTGTTATTGATTCTATTTGGATGTCTACCGGAAGTTAAGTAAAAGCACGCATGCGCAGTAACGTTTGTTTATGTTGTTGCTGCTGAAAGACAGTTAGACTATAATACCTTTGCAAAAAAGTGTGCTTTTTAACTATACTGAATGTGAACTTGTAGTGTACTTAAAACCTTTAAAGTATGTTTTTATATATATTTGCAGATAATATAATATTCATAAAATATAAGAAATAAAGAGAGTACACATTCAAAAAATCAAACACTAAACATTAAAGAGTTAAACATTAGATTAAACTCTTATAGAGTACACATTCATGACTTTCTTAACACTTTTAAAGAGCACTTTGTAATGTGAAATTAAAAGTTTTACTTTAAAGAGCATTTATACCTTTTAATAATCTTTTGTTGTGTTTTAAAGAAGTACACTTATTTTGACATGTTGACTAACATACTAAAGCACATGTAAATGGTTAATTCTAATTTGAACTTAGTGTTTTATTTACATTTACATTTACATTTAGTCATTTGGCAGACGCTTTTATCCAAAGCGACTTACAATTGGGGATTGGGGATAAATTCAAATATTTTAAATGTACTCAATTGCAACTTTAGCATTGCAATATTACAAATATATTTAAATATATGATATACACATTTCAGTAGAAATGACTAAGGTTTATTCAGCAGTACAACTTTAACCATATTTCAAGGGCAATAGAAGTAATTATGAAATTACATATAAAGGTCGCTATTAAGTTCAAGTAATTATATACATTTAAACTACAATACATTTTCATTTAATTGCAATTAACATAGTTATGTGTCTGAAAACATTAAAATAATAAACTAAAGTGTGAATTGAATGTAAATTATATTATTGCAGTAATAAGTAAGTATGCTAAAGTATACTTCTTCATCACTTCTGTAGTTCTAAATTTGTAATATTCAGCTATTGTAGCTTTGAGACCCAGACTAATGGAAGTATTTCAAATATAACCTACAATCTGATATGAGCTCTGTTCTGAGGATGATCTGAGTGATGTGTTTGTCTTGCAGCTATCAGTCACGATCGAGTGAATGTAAAGGGATATTTTGCCTGGTCTCTGCTGGATAACTTTGAGTGGAATCATGGCTACAGTGTGCGCTTCGGTCTGTTTCATGTGGATTTCTCTACACCTGAGCTGAAGCGCACCATGTACCGCTCGGGTAGAGAGTATACCGCTGTGATATCCAAACACCGCTCTCAAACCAAACCCAGGAGCATTTAACCAGATTCCTAACGTATTAAATCAACATAATATTACACTTGAAGAAATGACGTCTAATGTAAATTCCATAATTCTATTTTTGGGAGATTAAATAATGATGAGCCTAACAGTATCAAAAGTGGTTACTCTACAGTGTTGTTTGCTGTAAAATTTAGTGAGTCACAAAAATTGAAGTTTGATGTTCAGGGGCTCTTGAATATTTAGTATGAAGCAAGAAAAAAAACACATTGGTTTTCTTCTGTTATAGTATGACGTTTGGTAATTTTCTTGTATTTTGTGTATGATACTTTTGTGGACTATTCATAAGCTAAATAATTTTGAGCTGGATGAAATTGGATCACTTTTTAAATCTATCCAAAAGGCAGGCATTGTGCATTCAAAGGATGCAGATAGACAGTATCTGATTTGCTTTCTCTGACTGGAAGAAATCTATTCTTGTACGGAATCGTGCACAGAAAAAAATGCATAATCAGGAAAAAAAAACTTAAATATGGTGACTTGAAAAAGATTGATTGACCAAGAATTCCCTGTAGAGAAGTCATCATAGATGAGTATTACATACAAAGAGAATAAGGTTTTAGTTCCAGTGTTTTGTTGATATACACTGCCTCTGTGTGGTCCAAACTGGTATTATACTTGGCACATCATTTTGTGCTGGTATACTGGCTTGCATTGCTTTATGTGAATCCTGCAGGCATTAAACAAACCTAATGGTGTAAGATGACAACATGTATGAGATATTAATGTAACAATTTGTAGTAATTTACATGAGGCCATGTAATATACATGCAAACTGAAGTTGTGTTGACCGGATTGCACATGTAATTATTATTGGGAATGAGTTTATGCTGAACCTAACGGCAGCCCTGAACTCCCAAGGGAGTAAATGACTGCAGAATTTATGGTTCTGTTCTAATTATTCAACCTGGAACAGACATTATTGCATCATCTAAATGCATAAGATGAGATCACAAATCTTTAAAAAGAGATTTTAGAGACAGTTATTTGTGGGGGAGATGAAATATTGAAATATTAGCATTTGAATTATCATCTTGTAGAATGTTTGAGTGGTATTTTTCAAACTGTATTGTTCAGAATCAGTGCACAAGTGTATTAAGCAACATTGTGAGCAATTTTTAATCCACGTTCCAGTCAGGGTGGCAAATATATGATTTTAAACAGAATGTTTCTTGACTCTGAATTAGTGCATTTAATTGTAACATTCAATCATTTTCACTGATGGACATTTGTACAGATGACAAATTAATCGAGGCACAATTTTATTGGACTGTACTTGTTATATTTTGACAGACCTTATGAAATATTCACTAACAAGGAAACTCATTAGATTAATATAAATGAACTGAATAATTTAGCACCTAATTAACTATTTCTAATATGAAGGAGCCTATATTCAAACCCTGGATCCTGTGTCTCAGTCCTAGAACAGGGTTGTTAAAACATGGACATATCTTAGAATTTGTGATTTTCAGGCTGGAAAAAGTCATGGCAATTAACAAAATTCTGAAGCGTATTTTTCCTAGTTATGCTCATATATATAAGTGCAGTCTTCTCTATAAAATTATTTGTAATAATCCATATGTGCTAATTATGAATAACTTAGAAAAAGTCATGAAAGTGCACAGGTCAAGAGGTGTTGGAACCCTGCTAGCTGGGCATACTATCGTTTTCAGCATCTGTGACAGTAAGTGCTGATTGATTTGGCTCCAGCGTTGGGGGAGAAGTCAGCAGGGAGTGAAAGACGGTCCAGGGGAATAAAGATGTGGAAACAGAGATATCATGTGAGATACAGGCAGTCTCAATGAATAAACCACAGAGGAAGAAGACAAACAGCATGAGAGAGAATCTATTTCAAAGTGATTTGCCTAATAAAGTCAAATACTATCAACATCTTATAAAGTGAAAAGCTGCTTGTTTGTAATGACAAAAAAATATTCATGAAGACGCTCAACTTCAAATTTTTGCTACTGGCTAAAATACAAGTCTTCTATGCGTAATATTGCTTTCTCCAGTTAAAAATCCATCTCATCTGAATCAGGAGAGAAATATGCACAGATCAAGTCCCGTTTACAAGCAAAACAGACAAACAAATATATCATTGGACTTTGATTTGAGATGACAACAGAAGATGGACTTGTTTAATAGAATAAGCATTATTATCAGCTGTTTGGACTCTCATTTTGACGGCACCCATTCACTGCAGAGGATCAAACAGCAAGCAAGTGATGTAATGCTACATTTCTCCAAATCTGTTCACATGAAGAAACAAACTCATCTTGGATGGTCTGAGGGAGAATACATTTTTTGGCAAATATAAATTTGTATGTGAACTATTCCTTTAAATAAATACCTATATGAATATGACTGAGGCCTTCCACTATGAATTTGCCAATGTCTACACATAATACATAAAGAGCCATTGCTGGTTCAGTGATATTTCGTAATAAATATGTCACATGTAGATGTTTTAAATTTTTAAATAAAATTTTCTCAAGCACACTTGTTTATTTCTGTCTTTGTGTGTTTGTATTTTCTAGCTTCCAATTTTAAATCAAAATTGGATTATTCTATGGAATTAATATTTAACATCTTCGGTCAGTAGGCATTCACAAAGATGAAATATATTTTCAGGGAAACATAAAAGATAGAGCTGTATAGGAGACAGCATTACAAGTAAACTCTCCCATACTGTCGTGACATTCAATTGAGTGACTACAGCCTATTTGGACTGAAGTGAATGGGAACACTAATGGCACAATTACAAGGGATTCGCCATTTCTGCTGCATGAGGACTGTATTTCAGCAGCCAGTTCAGTGTGGCATGTACATTTTCAGTTCCATTTAGTCCTGAATAATAGGCCCTCACTGTGAACTGTCATCACCTGAGAGGCTGAAAAAGGCTTCCCTCAATTGATACTGCAGTCTTTGTTTGTATAAGATCGCTTAAAAAAAAAAAACTCTTGTAAGCTTCAGACTAAGAGGCTACAAAGATTATTGCGCAAAGTGCATTACTGTTTTTACAGTAAAATTATTAGAATTTACCCATCAATTCATGGTCTTTGCTAACCATAATACTCTGTAAAGAGATTAATATTGACAGTAACCAGTTTCTTCATAAATTATGTTCAGCCATATTCTCTTAGTCACCCTACTATAAAGTAAAACAAAAATGTTAACAGTGTAACAGTGCAGCTTGAAGAAACCATAAGCAAAAAACTATGAGCTATGCATAAAATGGGCAATTATATAATTATAAATGTGTTGTTAAGTATATTATTATAAAATGTATGTTAATATAAAATTTGTCACAATTTTTTTTTATTAATTGTTGGGTCATGGTTTCAAACATGTAATTTTAAAGCCTACCATAAAAATCATTTAGATGCGTCTGAACAAACCGATTCACTAGAATGAATCAGACTTTCCAATGCTTCATTTCAGAGAGAGAACTGTTTAGTCTGAACCGATTCACTAGAGTGAATCAGACTTTCCAATGCTTCATTTCAGAGAGAGGACTGTTTAGTCTGAACCGATTCACTAGAGTGAATCAGACTTTCCAATGCTTCATTTCAGAGAGAGAACTGTTTAGTCTGAACCGATTCACTAGAGTGAATCAGACTTTCCAATGCTTTATTTCAGAGAGAGAACTGTTTAGTCTGAACCGATTCACTAGAGTGAATCAGACTTTTCAATGCTTCATTTCAGAGAGAGAACTGTTTAGTCTGAACCGATTCACTAGAGTGAATCAGACTTTCCAATGCTTCATTTCAGAGAGAGGACTGTTTAGTCTGAACCGATTCACTAGAATGAATCAGACTTTCCAATGCTTCATTTCAGAGAGAGAACTGTTTAGTCTGAACCGATTCACTAGAGTGAATCAGACTTTCCAATGCTTCATTTCAGAGAGAGGACTGTTTAGTCTGAACCGATTCACTAGAATGAATCAGACTTTCCAATGCTTCATTTCAGAGAGAGAACTGTTTAGTCTGAACCGATTCACTAGAGTGAATCAGACTTTCCAATGCTTCATTTCAGAGAGAGGACTGTTTAGTTGAACCGATTCACTAGAGTGAATCAACTTTCCAATGCTTCATTCAGAGAGAGGACTGTTTAGTCTGAACCGATTCACTAGAATGAATCAGACTTTCCAATGATTCATTTCAGAGAGAGAACTGTTTAGTCTGAACCGATTCACTAGAGTGAATCAGACTTTCAATGCTTCATTTCAGAGAGAGACTGTTTAGTCTGAACCGATTCACTAGAGTGAATCAGACTTTCCAATGCTTCATTTCAGAGAGAGGACTGTTTAGTCTGAACCGATTCACTAGAGTGAATCAGACTTTCCAATGCTTCATTTCAGAGAGAGGACTGTTTAGTCTGAACCGATTCACTAGAATGAATCAGACTTTCCAATGCTTCATTTCAGAGAGAGGACTGTTTAGTCTGAACCGATTCACTAGAATGAATCAGACTTTCCAATGCTTCATTTCAGAGAGAGGACTGTTTAGTCTGAACCGATTCACTAGAGTGAATCAGACTTTCCAATGCTTCGTTTCAGAGAGAGAACTGTTTAGTCTGAACCGATTCACTAGAGTGAATCAGACTTTCCAATGCTTCGTTTCAGAGAGAGGACTGTTTAGTCTGAACCGATTCACTAGAATGAATCAGACTTTCCAGTGCTTAATTTCAGAGAGAGGACTGTTTAGTCTGAACCGATTCACTAGAATGAATCAGACTTTCCAATGCTTCATTTCAGAGAGAGGACTGTTTAGTCTGAACCGATTCACTAGAGTGAATCAGACTTTCCAATGCTTCATTTCAGAGAGAGAACTGTTTAGTCTGAACCGATTCACTAGAGTGAATCGAACTTTCCGACGTTACATATGAAAGTACCGTTTAGGACCAATCGATTCACTAAAAGAATCAGACTTAGCTATGCTACATCTGAGAGAGGGCCGTTTAGGATGAACAGATTGAATGAATCGGAATTGTCGACGCTATGAGAGAGGACCGTCAAGAATGAACCGATTCACTTGAGCGAATCAGATTTTTCAGCGCTATGAGAGAGTGAACTGGTGAGAACATTGGATTCTCTCAGCTGAGGCGTTAAAAAACAGCATTTGACAGCGTTACACAGCTACTCCTTTGATCAAGTAGCTAGTTACTAGAGAAGCTAAATATTGTGTGAAGCTGTTCTCTCAGGCTACTGAAAAATACAGGTTAGCATCGCTACTTCTGATTCTTATCACTGGACAAAGTGAAATTCTTACTCAGTAGTTTTGTCTTGTTTTCCAGTACAAATATCTAACAATTCTTAAATCAAGATACATTTAGAGTACTTGAGAAGCAAAAAATGACATTAAAAATGTATCAAAATTAAACAAGTTTATGCTTAACACAGGAACAAAACAAAACAAACAAACAAAAAATCTACCTGTGGGCTAAGAAAAAAAAGATTTTTTTTTTTCTGGTTTTAAGCCTATTATTATTGTTGTTGTTATTATTGATTGATTGACTGTTAAAGTTATCAGAAAGCAAGACCTCTTACATCTTCTTGCTTCTGAGGTAAATGCATGTTGATTTTCATTTTGCGTCTCAAGTGAATGTATCTTGAGTTAAGAATGTTTAGATTCTCAAGGAAAAAAAATACTGAGTAAGAAATTCACTTTTTGCAGTATACTCACACTTCACAGCCTTAATGAATATAAGATGCTTTTCCATCCCATCACGGATGATGTGAGATGCTTGACCAGACCGACTGCTCTGTTTCCTGTAACTCTGAGTCCATTGGCATGCAGGTGCGTACAGGTAAGCGACAGTCATCCATACGGCTGACACATGGAGCTATCAGCCGAGACAGTGACTGATGGCCGTAAGTGGGGTACTGGGAGTGATGCCATGCCGGAAGAGCTTGTCCTGCGGCCCCCCCATGGCAGATAAGAGATGGATACCACCCTGGATTGGGAGCTGTGGTGGATGGACGAGAGGAGGGGTAAGACTGTGTGGCTAAACCTTGAGAATAGATAGCTGGTGAATTACAGCCTCTCATCTTCAAATGTGATGGACGGGGTAGTGGAAAATGCCCGGCGGAGTGAGTGCCAGCTGCTGCTGTTCGGTACTTTGGCAAGGACGCGCGTGGTGTCTGACATGTGATGGACTATCTGATCAGTGAGTTTTTCTAAAACATATTGGTTATCTCTCATACCTTCCAAATGAATCACTGCATCTCTTTATCCCTTAAAGGAATAGTTCACCCAAAAATAAAAATAGTCTAAAAATGTACTCAGCCTCAGGCCATCCATGATGTAGATGAGTTTGTTTTGTCATAAACAAATGTAGCATTACGTCACTTGCTCACCAATGGATCCTCTGCAGTGAATGGGTGCCATCAGAATGAGAGTCCAAACAGCTGATAAAAACATCACAATAATCCACAAACAAACACATGGATTAATCATGTGAAGTGAAAAGCTGTGTGTTTTAAGAAACAAATCCACCAAACCCATTGCTTTTGGCTAATATACGAATCCATACTCCATAATATTGCTATATCTCCAGTGAAAAAATCATCTCATCTGAATTAGGAGAGACATATGCACAGATCATGCATCGTTTGTAAACTAAAACAGTCCAAAACAGCTCTTAACAAATATGTTGGTGGATTTTGATGTAAGAGGACAACAGGAGATGGACTTTTTCCACTGGAAGAAGCGTTATTATGAATCAAGGACTCGTATTTTGGCCAGAAGCGACAGTTTAAAGATGAAACACCTTAATAATGGATTTGTGATGTTTTAATCAGCTGTTTGGGCGCTCATTCTGACGGCACCCATTCACTGCAGTGGATCCATCGGTGAGCAAGTATTGCTACATTTCTCCAAATCTGTTCAGATGAAGAAGCAAACTCATCTGCATCTTGGATTACCTGAGGGTGAGTATATTTTCAGCACATTTTCATTTTTGGGTGAACTGTTCCACATCAGATTCTCAGTTATTATACATGCACTCAAATAATTTGTTTATAATTGGACTGATGGCTTAATCAGACTGAAAAGCCTTCATGTAAGCACCTCAATCAATTAGAATGCAATTTCGAACAGATTGAAAGGAGTAGCGTAGACCAGAAATGACCTGATCAAGAAGAACATTTTAAGCATTTAAATGTGTAATTCTCAATCTGATGTTGTGACGTTTTTTCAGAATCTTAAATCGCATTGAATTTGGTACGTTTGGTGAAAATTAGAGCATGTAAACATCTATTGAGCTCTAAATGGAGTTTAGACCTGGGAGCATTTTCCGAAGGTATTTAAAGGAGAATGTGCCGTTTCTGCTTCAATTATCCTCTTTTACTGTCCTGACACTTTGATCAATGTGGCAGGGTCAGCTCTGTTCATGAACAGGAATCCTTGTTCTAGGATCATTTAGAAAATTGACCATGTACTAACTACAATCCAAAAGAACAGTGATGCATTTCTGTTCATCTCCCTGTAAGCTCAGGATCATGCATGTTGAACAGGTATGTTACTCATGATGCTGAATGTAAAGGATGTCAACAGTAAAAATGGGCCTAAACCATTTCACAATTTTTTTGTGGGAGACACATATTGGCAAAATGGGTAGGAGCAACATTATTAGTTGCATTTGAGGGTCTACTGTCTCACTACTGAATCATTCTAAGAGAAAAGTTCCTTTTACATTTTGGAAAGGTTATTTTAAAGTTTTAATTTAAATGGTCTATAAGATCAGGGAAAATCTGGGAAACCCTATTAGACAAAGAATGTCTTAAATTCTAATAAACAGAATTCTGCCATCAAGTTAAATTTGTCAAAATCAAACTTGTGACAGGAACATTTATATATATATAAAAAGTACCGTTATATAAATATACCATTCAATAAATATACCTATTATTTTTAGAAATAAATTAATTTGTTATTCAGCAACAATGCATTAAATTGATCACCAATAACAGTAACAGATTTTACATTGCTTCTATTTCAAATAAATGCAGTTCATTCGAACTTCAAAAAAATATTTTAAATTTAAAATATGATTCACTATTGTTTTGAAGTAAATAATTGGTATGAAGGGGATAGATCTAGCATGAATGGGAAACTAATATAGAGGTGCATCTCAATAAATTAGAATGTCGTGGAAAAGTTCATTTATTTCAGTAATTCAACTCAAATTGTGAAACTTGTGTATTAAATAAATTCAATGCACACAGACTGAAGTAGTTTAAGTCTTTGGTTCTTTTAATTGTGATGATTTAGGCTCACATTTAACAAAAACCACCAATTAACTATCTCAACAAATTAAAATACTTCATAAGACCAATAAAAAAAAAACATTTTTAGTGAATTGTTGGCCTTCTGGAAAGTATGTTAATTTACTGTATATGTACTCAATACTTGGTAGGGGCTCCTTTTGCTTTAATTACTGCCTCAATTTGGCGTGGCATGGAGGTGATCAGTTTGTGGCACTGCTGAGGTGGTATGGAAGCCCAGGTTTCTTTGACAGTGGCCTTCAGCTCATCTGCATTTTTTGGTCTCTTGTTTCTCATTTTCCTCTTGACAATACCCCATAGATTCTCTATGGGGTTCAGGTCTGGTGAGTTTGCTGGCCAGTCAAGCACACCAACACCATGGTCATTTAACCAACTTTTGGTGCTTTTGGCAGTGTGGGCAGGTGCCAAATCCTGCTGGAAATTGAAATCAGCATCTTTAAAAAGCTGGTCAGCAGAAGGAAGCATGAAGTGCTCCAAAATTTCTTAGTAAACGGGTGCAGTGACGTTGGTTTTCAAAAAACACAATGGACCAACACCAGCAGATGACATTGCAACCCAAATCATCACAGACTGTGGAAACTTAACACTGGGCTTCATGCAACTTGGGCTATGAGCTTCTCCACCCTTCCTCCAGACTCTAGGACCTTGGTTTCCAAATTAAATACAAAACTTGCTCTCATCTGAAAAGAGGACTTTGGACCAATGGGCAACAATCCAGTTCTTCTTCTCCTTAGCCCAGGTAAGACGCCTCTGACGTTGTCTGTGGTTCAGGAGTGGCTTAACAAGAGGAATACGACAACTGTAGCCAAATTCCTTGACACGTCTGTGTGTGGTGGCTCTTGATGCCTTGACCCCAGCCTCAGTCCATTCCTTGTGAAGTTCACCCAAATTCTTGAATCAATTTTGCTTGACAATCCTCATAATGCTGCGGTTCTCTCGGTTGGTTGTGCATCTTTTTCTTCCACACTTTCCTTCCACTCAACTTTCTGTTAACATGCTTGGATACAGCACTCTGTGAACAGCCAGCTTCTTTGGCAATGAATGTTTGTGGCTTACCCTCCTTGTGAAGGGTGTCAATGATTGTCTTCTGGACAACTGTCAGATCAGCAGTCTTCCCCATGATTGTGTAGCCTAGTGAACCAAACTGAGAGACCATTTTGAAGGCTCAGGAAACCTTTGCAGGTGTTTTGAGTTGATTAGCTGATTGGCATGTCACCATATTCTAATTTGTTGAGATGGTGAATTGGTGGTTTTTTGTTAAATGTGAGCCTAAATCATCACAATTAAAAGAACCAAAGACTTAAACTACTTCAGTCTGTGTGCATTGAATTTATTTAATACACGAGTTTCACAATTTGAGTTGAATTACTGAAATAAATGAACTTTTCCACGACATTCTAATTTATTGAGATGCACCTGTACATTTTAGCATGCAAAGTTTCGGATAGATCGATGCAGATTTTATGGAATGAAGCATGCTAATATATGCTAAATGAGTGTGATGCATAGAATCACTGTACAGTGATGAGTCACCTCTGTAGGGGAGCAGAGAAAATCCTCCAGAGACAATGTGCAATCAACATTCTGTCCTTGTCCTTCACATCCTCTTTTGCCTATTGCTGCCGGCTACTACTTTATAATCCGGGATTGCTTACCTGCCAGCCAACCCGTATCATCACGTCCTACACTGACCAGATAAAGTGTTTTCATATGTGTACTCCTTCAATTATTTATTTATTTTGCTGTTTAATGTATGCTCAGAAAAAGCTGCATTTATTTGATAAAAATACAGTGAAAACAGTAATAATGTGAAATATTAGTACAATTTAAAATAACCATTTTCTATTGCAATATATTTTAAAATGTAATTTATTTCTGCGATCAAAGCTGTATTTTCAGCATCATTACTCCAGTCTTCAGTGTCACATGATCCTTCAGGAATCATTATAATATGCAGATTTATTATGATCAATGTTGAAAACAGATGTGCTGCTTCATATTTTTTAGGAAACTGTGATATAAATGCCTTTATTTAATGTGTCCTTGCTGTATAAAATGATTAATTTATCTCTTTTCTTTTTTCAAAAACTTGCTTATCCCATACTTTTGCATCGCAGTGCATCACAGTTTCCACAAAAAAAAATTAAGCATTAAGATAATAATAAGAAATGTTTCTTGAGCAGCAAACCAGCATATTAGAACAAGAATAAATTGCATTTTAACAGGCATTAAAACTGGAAACTTTTATTTTAAATTGTAATAATATTTCACAATATTACAGTTTTTATTGTATTTTTTATCAAATAAATGCAGCTTTGGTGAGACTTCTTTAAAGGAAAAAAACCCATAAAAAAAAATCGTAATTATTCCAAACTTTTGACCGGTACAGTAGACATTGTGTCTTATTAATCAAAGCAATCGAATAGAGACATGCATGCAGTGGAGGACTTGGTAATCAATTTACTTTATTGAAACAAATGCAGGCTGACCACCAGAGCTGGATATTTTTGGACCCTCTGTTATCCTAATGATCTCCCCCCTTCCCAATCCCCAGGTCCAGCCCCTCCACCCCAGCCACTGCTTTTAATATAATGAAAGGCCCGCTCTCACAGGTATGCTGTGAAATGAGTCATTCCGTTTTTGACATATAAAAAACCATGTACGGAGGGAGACACCTACAGAGGGGACGCTTTAAGGACAGTGATTGCAAATCGAGGGCAACCCCATTTTATTTGATGGGCCTCTGGAAAGCATCATGGATTTGCTGCGTCACAAACTGGAAGGAGCTAATAAGCATGTTGGAGCTGGAGTATTAGAATCATGAGTCTTGCAGAACGGCCCGATTACATTCACTTTTTGGTATCATGTTCAGAACGTATCTGCCTGCATGTAGGTCATTCTCAGGAATGTGTACTTTTTATACTTCATTCCATCCAAAGTCTCCCTAACATACTGATAAAATTGACAGGATATTGAACTTGTTCACAATTATTTCATATTTGATTTTAATGTGTAATGCACACTTTTTTTTTTCTTTTTGGAAAGAAAGAAATTAATACTTTAATGTTACACGAATTTCCATTAAAAATACATTATTGTTACCATGCAAATATTAAGCAGCACAACTGTTTTCAACACTTAGAAAAATAAATGTATCTTGAGCAGCAAACCAGCATATTAGATTGATTTCTGAAGCACACTGAAGACTGGAGTAATGATGCTGAAAATACAGATTTGATCACAGCAATAAATTACATATTAAAATGTTACAACAGAAAACAGTTATTTTAAACTGTAATAATATTTCACATTATTACTGTTTTTACTGTATTTTTAATCAAATGAATGCAGTCTTGATGAACATAGACTTATTTAAACATTAAAAACATTAAAAAAATTACTTACTGACCTCAATTTTTTTTGACAGTAGTGTATGACATAATTTATTCTTATTCTTATTAATAATAATAATAATAATAATAATTGTTATTATTATTATTTTAGAATGTATTCGATTTTTAAAAAATAACTTTTATTGAAATTAAAGTATCTGATTAAATATTTAAATGTCATTTTTTAAAATCTTATTTAATTTTTTTTTTTTTTTTTTTTTTTTTTTTTTTTTTTTTAATTTTATTGGGGTTATGAACTTTGTTTACTTTGGCCTGAAGGTGGGTCTGATTTGGAAAGTTCTGTAGTATTTTTTTCCAAATGAAACAATAAAAATACCTGACGTTTTCGGCCTCAAATAGCACTGTTTTCTGAAAATGACTTATACGAACAGCATGATTTTTTTTCTTTTGCATTATCAAATTGTGTTGGTAAGGGAACTAGTCCAGCACCTGGTTTAGACTTCATGAATATCAGTTATCACATCCCAGCTGTGTTAAATTGGCAGTAATTTAGAAAAAAGGACACAGCTTGGAGGGTAGGCAGGGTCGTTCCGCCCCGCAGACATGGCCTGTCGAAAAGTAAGCAGCGGACAGCATTGATTGTCTCCTTATTACCACCGTGCCATTTTGCATAAGCAGCACAACGTACTGATGGAAACAAGTGTGGCTTCAGGTGTGAAGCAGACATCTAGAAAATGAGTTAGCCCCTCTCTCTCTCTTTCTCACAGCACATAAAGGCAGCTATCTAACGAAAATGTCAACCATGTCAAGGAGCAGGAGCAGCCGGCGTGACCGAACGCTCTCGACCGGATGACCTTGTGTCCACAGATGTACTCGCTAACATTTGTGTCAAAGAACAATGAATGTTCTGGACCATTCTGCAAGAAATGTTTCAGAAATGAAAAGATATTTTATTCGTTGCAAAATGTGTTGTTTGCATTGATGGATAGAGGTGGGCATGAACTCCTTTTACTTCATGCATATATACACACACACACACACACACACACACACACCCCTCCGACTGTTAAAGGGATAGTTCACCCTAAAATGAAAACTCTGTCATAATTAACCCTATAAAAGTCTACTGTGTAGTATTTGAGATGCAAATTAATAAGGTCTCTAAGGGATCATGTTCAAAAACCTGTTGTACTCAATCTATACATGCCTTCTGTCGTCCGATTGATAATTCATACTTTTTTAGCCAGTAAAATGCCTTTTAATATCATCGTAAAAACACCCTTCAGCTTGTGGCTAATGTGTCTTTTTGCTGTGAAATCTGCTTGAAATAACATTTATATTGTTAGTAATATTTCAAGATGAACACGTACTGGACTGTATAAAATCTAATTATTAAAATGTAAGTATCAAATATGATCATCAGACTTTTGAGGAACGTTTATTTGTTCATCTCTTAATCATTGTATTGCATTGCATTATATGTTTTGAATTTGATCATAAAACTAAGCATTTAAATATAATCTTACATTATTGGGACATACAGAGTGACAATTGATATTTATATGCATTTTATGCAAGTAGTCTGCTATACTGTTATTAAGATGTCATTGATTTACAAGCTGTCAGAATTCCATCTCTTTGACCATCTAAATATCAAAAACTGCACCAATTTGCATATTTTTGCTCAGTTTGGGCCTTTGTTTTTTCCTCCTCAATATGAGCTCCATATTCTCATATCATACTATATGAGCCATACATGCCTGATATATCACATAATCAACAGAAGACATATGCAAACTTTTTTTTATGTATGTATTTATTTTTTGATTCATATATTAATATTTTTTTAGAAGGTTACATTTTTTTATTAATATTTTTATTTCATATGACTATTATTTCATATGTCACCCTCATGTCATTCCAAACCTTTATGCCTTTTTTTAAATTTATAATAATATCAAAGAATGTTCAGTTTTGGTAACCATTGACTTCCATTGTATTGGAAACACACACACACACACACACACACGCACACACACACGCACACACACTGAGATGTTTCTTAAAATAAGTTATTTTATATTCTGCAGAAGAAAGAAAGTCATGAGGGTAATGTAAAGTAATGAAGACCTTTTTGGGTGAACTGTCCCTTTAAGTGATCAGCGCAGATTGACTCTCATATAGTTCCTCTTTGCCAAAACAAGCAGGGCTTCATTTCCATTTTTCAGCCTCATGTTTTTCACCTCGTCCCTCGACCCCTTCCCTCCTTAGAAAACTGATTACAAATGGTCAATTTGAAAATGGAGTCCGAAGTCCCCAAGGCCACTCACTTGTCAAACTGAAAAAGGCACAAGGACAAACAGGAGGCCGAGCTGCCGCCTGCCCGGAAATGGCGAGACGAGAGAGAACACATAACAAATTCCCCCGTGCACCGTGCCGCCGCCGCCTGGCAGAAGAAGAGAGATGGGGGAACGTGGGGGACTTGGATCTTCAACATCTCGCCCTCAGCATTTATATCACAAGTCTCCACAAAGCAGCCATGGATCATTCCAGTCACTTGGTGTTAGCGCTATGGAGAAAAGCCATGGGCTGTCAGCGAGTGCAGGCCTTTCATATTTTACCAGAGACAGCACCTCTCTCCCTCCATCTCACTCAAAGCTAATGCTCGCCTTTGAGGACAATATCTTCAAAATCTCTCTCGCTCTCTCTCTCTCTCTTTTCCTGCTGAGAGGCTATTTTTGAATATGTTGCTGCCCCGCTCGCTAACCTGCAGTACTAGATGTGGCACTGTTCATTTTTCTGTCAACAACAATTTAGAAAGTCTTTGTTTTTGTCTGGCTTTATAACGGCTGATCTGGGTTGTTAAAAGCAATACTGGGTGTATTTCTTAGAATCATGGCCTGTATTGTTACTTAATGTTCTTGTGAGGTTGACCTTATTGTTTTAGTGGTCGGGGTCCCAAAGACCCCAAATATGTATGTATAAAAATATTATTGTAGTATTATATTAAAAATAATATGAATATTATTTTAAGATATTAATATTGCAATGTAATATTAAGTAATCTTGTATTTTCCCTTACATTTCTTTCAATTCACATCTTGTGAAGTGAAAAGCTGCGTGTTTGCAATAAACAAATCTATCAAATAACGTCTAACGTCACTTCAAATACAAGTCTATAATCCATAATAACGCTTTCTCCAGTAAAAAAAAGTCCATCCCTTATTGTCCTCTCACATGAAAATCTATTTAATTTGTAAATGCTGCTTGATCTGTGCATATTTCTCTCCTGATTCAGATGAGATGACTCACTGGAGACCCTCAGGCCATCCGAGATGAGTTTGTTTCTTCATCAGATTTGGAGAAATGTAGCATTATATCACTTGCTCACCAATGGATGCTCTGCAGTGAATGGGTGCCGTCAGAATGAGAGTCCAAGCAGCTGATAAAAACATCTCAATAATCCACAAGTAATCCACACCACTCCAGTCCATCAGTTAACGTCTTAAGAAGTGAAAAGCTGCCATTGGTGAGCAAGTGATGTAATGCTACATTTCTGCAAATCTGATGAAGAAACAAACTCATCTTCATCGTGGATGGCCTGAGGGTTTCAGCAAATTATAATTTTTGAGAACCGTTCCTTTAAGTACAATTCTTTTTCACAAGGTGTTGTTGCAAAAAATAAAAAAATAGAAAAATATAATGACATTAAAACAGTCAGACAATGAGACTAATGTGGAAAGTTTATTAATTTACTTATATGCACAGCTGTTTTACAGAGAATATTTAAAGAGTGTTCTCAAGTAATTACATTATATTATAATATATTACATAAAATTATATTAAATTAAATTATATTATATTATATTATCTTTTATTATATTATATTAAAATGGGCTGTGGTCTCTGAGACCCCACACAGAACACATGCTACTTGTGAATGGGTTAAATCTAACACCGCGCAGGCCTCAAAGCTGCAAACAGCTGAAGAAAACTGTTTCTGATGCACACGATCCTCACAGAGGGACTTTAGAAAGGTCAGCAGCCTTGTGAGTCATTTTGAGAATATTTTTTCAGCTGTTCATTTCTATTATAATTAGAAAGTAACGCTTCTGAGATTGTTTGGGCCCTTGACACTTATGATTCACCTAAGAGCGTCTCTAATAAGATGGGATGTATATTTTTAACAAAGAAGCTTACCTAGCAAGTACACGAAGGCTGACTCAGACAACAGACAGAAAATTACCATTTTTGAAGTCAATGAACTGGTGGCACAAAAACTCATGAAACATTGCTGAAATGTAAACCACAGTGAGTCAGAAGTAGAAAACTCTCCTGTAAATCTGTTTCTCCTTCACCTGCTAACTGAATCAATAACCAGTGTCGACTCTCCAGTCATACAACTGCAAAAAGTGATTTTTTTTATTCAGTATTTTTGTTGTTTTATAGTAAAAATATTTAACCATTATTAATTCAAGATACATTCACTTGAGAAGCAAAATGACAAGATATTAAGGGCTGGATTTACTCAAAAGGGCAAATTAGCATGAGACTACAATCCCATAAAAGTGCTGATTGGAGTGGAAAGTTTTGCAGATGATCCACTGACAATGTGCAAATTAAAGAACACAGATGCAGCCGGATCATTTCCATAATGACCCACATAATCTACCAAGAACAGTGCTAATGAGCAACTATTGCAGCCATTTCAAGCTGAAAATGATTTAAGACATGCTTTTTTTGTGCATTAAATAATGGCACATTTACCAGTAAACTGACTACCTCAAAACTTTAGCATATCACTTCATTTAAATAATTTCCTCTCATAAATGTTGTGTCTGAAAGGGAAACTCCTATAAATGCATATGAAATAAGGTCAGCTGCCAAAAAAAAACAAAAACCTGTCCAAACTCTTTGTGTCCACACATGTTTTCCAGTACTGTTATCTAAACATTCTGGAATCAAGATACATTTACTTGAGAAGCAAAACAACTTAAGATACTAAGTCTTATTTTCTGAAAAATGTATCAAAATTAACTGAGTTTTTTCTCAAAATGAGAAAAAAATATCTGCCAATGAGGCAAAGAAAAAAAAAGTCTTGCTTTCCCTTTGAATTATTATTTTTCTTACCCCATTGGCAGATATTGTTTTCTTTTTTAAAGCAAAAACTAACATTTTTATAAAAACGACGTATTTTGATACATTTTTTTTTTAGAAAATAATCAAGCAAATGCATCTTGATTCAATAATATTTTGATACATTTACTGGAAAATAAGGCAAAAATACTAAGCAAGAATCATATTTTGCAGTGCGCTGGTGCAAGCTGTTAGCAAACCTTAATAAGTCTTGGTTTCTAAATAATGCATCAAAATAGTTTTTTGCTTAAAACAAATACGTTTACTGTATCTGCCAATGGCGCAAGAAAAATGTAACTCCATTGCCAGATAGTGTTTCTTGTTTTTAGCATATACTCAATTCATTTTGATGCATAAAATAAGGCTTATATCTTACGTAAAATAATTATTTATTTATTTAAAATAATTATTTAAAAATAATTAGATATTTTTTACTGGAAAACAAGACAAAAGTAAGAAAATATTTTGCGCAGTAATTTAGGGGGCGTTTACACAATACAGTTTTTAAATAAAAGTGTAAATATTTTTTTTCATTGTGGACATTCATAATGTTTTGTCGGCCTGAAAATGCAAACTTTTGAAAACACTGAGACGCACATGCATATTATATGCTTACAGTACATAGTGTTTCTTTACAAAGTGACACCGCCAACTACTGGCCTGGCATGCATGATACAGCTTTTTAAATTGTTTTCGTGGATCCATGTGAACAGTGAACAGTGATCGTTTTGACAATGTATGTGAAAAACACAAAATAAAAACTTTTCTGTTTTTAGTACATCGTTGTCACGTAAAAGAACCATTAAAGAGATTTTGACCACACAAACTCAAGTCCCAGCCTAAATATAAACTGTTAATTAAATTTCTGACAAGACTGTGGAAAATATACTGCTATATCATAAAGGACACTTAACACCACAACATAAACCGTACTCAGAAACTGGGATCATGTAATGTCCACCTAATCCTCTGATTCAGGCGAAAGCTACATTTGTCAAGCCTCTTAAAAGTTGAGTGAAGAGGAGGACTTGTCTTTGAGAGGCTCAAGGACGGCTTGTATTCTCACTGAAATGTATTTAAGGATGCAAACGACCAACTCTATACATGGACACGGATCACTTCAGCGTCTAATACATGGATCACTTCAGCGTCTCCCGTTACAAAATCATCTTACCAAAAATGTTAAATATAACAGCGATAAACCCTGGTTCACCCCAGAGATTATGGGCTTACCAAAAAAGGAGGACTTTCAGAGTCAAAAAAGAAAAGAAAGAATGACAGCCTATACAAAGGCCAAATATAATCTTTACAAAAAGGTTTGGGCTCAGAAAGCGAACACTGGGCATTAAAACTCTAAAAAATAAATCATCCTGCGGTAGAGGACACCATGCCATCAAACCAGCAAAACAAATCACATTACATATTTTATTCACTGAAGGTCAACATATACACATATCAGCTGGTCACAAGTATTTACCAATATTTCCAATCTCTTTTGTGTCATTGCATTGTTCTTTCTCATGCAATCAATTATTGTTCATTTACCTAATGATATATAATGGATTTCCTGAAAACTACAGAAACTTCAGCCTCTGAAACTCTTTCCTCAGCCAGCAGCAAACAGAATGAAATCAAACAGACTACAAAGTGAAACCTGTGGATGATGCAGTCAGCTTGTGTCTGATCATATCTGATCGTGACCCAGAAATGAATCACCAGACAGCAAAGCAACATAGATGCCATGGACAGGTTGCATCATATGCCCTCATCTTCTAAAATGGGCATCTATAGTATGAAAGTAGGGTAAAATGTCATTTAAATGTGAAATGAAATACAGGTTTGCTCTCAGTGAGGGTAAATGTGGTTTGTGTCAACAGAATGAACTTAAATGGACTGTTCCCATTCAGCTTATGTTGTGTTAATCATTTTGCATATTGTTGGACCTATGCAGGTCATGGAAATATTAATGTTTTTCAATGGTTAAACTTAAGGACATTTTGATGACTTTTCTCTGATAAAAAAACATGATTGGGACTGTTTTGTGAAATATATACACTGCACTTCAAAAGTGTGGGATTGGAAAGATGTATGTATCAAGTCTCTTCTGCTCACCAAGGCTGCATTTATTTAATCAAAATACAGTAATACTGTACAATATTACAATTTAAAGTAACTATTCTCTATTGTATTATATTCTAAAATGTAATTTATTGCTGTGATGCAAAGAAGACGACATTACTCCAGTCGTCAGTGTGCTTCAGAAATCATTCTAATATGCTGATTTGCTGCTCAAGAAACATTTTTGATTATTACCAATGTTGAAAATAATTGTGCTGCTTAATATGTTTAATATTTGTTCAGGATTCTTAGATGAATAGAAAGCTGAAAAGAACAGCATTTATTTGAAATAAAAACCTTTTGTAACATTATAATAGTCTTTGAATAAAACAAATCATTTTCCTAACGAAAACAAAATAAAAAAAAAGACCTTAAACTTCTGAATGAAGGCATATACACCATATGAATTAGTCTTTAGGTTTAACATTATATACAGTTCCTCTTTTATTCATGAATATGTGTTTCAAGGATACTTTTTAGTATATTAAAATGCAATGTGTGTACAAACAGAATGTTTTAGATTTTAAAAAATACTTTAGTACACAATTAATGCCCTTTTAGTGTTTATACAAAAGTTAATACACGTTGCACTTTTGTAGTTTTTAACATGCTATTTTTTATGCTGGTGTAACTAAAGCAAACATTTTTGACTGTTTCAAAACATCATATTTTAGTACAGTTGAACAGGCTGACAGAGATAAAAACCGTTCCACATGACAGAGAGAAACACTGAGATCTGACCACAGTCACGCTGAAGGGAGAATGTTTGACAACTGGACTTGACTGAGTCCATGTACGTGTAAGCCAGGAGACATCCGACAGATCGCTTCTGAGCAAGTCAGCACAAATAAACAGGGATCTACTCTCCAATCCTTGCTAAGGCTCTGTAGTTGTCTGTCAAACATTTCAGATTCACAGCAGGAATATATGACCCTCCATCCGTTTTCAATGAGAATACTGTGTCACTGTTCGGATGTTATTTATTTGTGCAACATCACAATTTGATAAACAATTGTTTTTAGTCTAAACTCACTAAACTTGAACATGATCATAAAACAAAAACACTTTCTCTACAGTTGTAACAATGTGTTGACAGGATGCAGTCTTGTAGATATGATATAATTAACAGTTAATAATATAACAGTTTATTGAACCTATATAAAATATAATATAAAATATCTAAAATAGCAACATATCTAAAAAATTATAATAATAAAAAAATAAGTTTGCATGTTTTTTGAGTATAATAGTATGGAGTATTAGACAAAAAAAATCTAAAAATAAAAATAAATATATTTTCATATGTTATTTTTTTTTCTCAAGTATCATATTTGATGTATCAGGCTCATATAGTATGATGTTGTGAGAATATGGAGCTCATATTGAGGAGGAAAAACACCTCAATTTTATTCAGATACCCAAACTGGGCAAAAACATGCAATTTGGTGCATATTTTGATATTAATATGACCAAAAAGTAAAATTCTAATAGCTTGTAATGTAAATCAATGATATCTTTATAACAGTATTGCAGACTACTTACATAAAATGTATAAAAATATAAGTTGTCACTCTACCAACCAGTAATAATACAGTATGTCTTAGTAATATGATATTTAAATGCTTAGTTTTATTATCAAAGCTCTGCAGTTTTTACTGTGGGGAAATAAAATATATCATGCAAAACAATACAATGATGATTCAGAGATGAACAAATAAACATTCCTTAAAAGCCTGATGGTCATATTTGACACTCATATTTTAATATGTATGGATTAATACAGAAAAGTTGCTAAAAAAGTATTAACTATTAATCAAATAACAGAAGGCATGCAGTAGATTGCGTACAACTGAATTTTCAGCAAAGTTTTGATCATGTTGATCATTTAGACATCTTAGAAATGTGCGTATCAAATAATAGCTATTATAAGGTGAAAAGGTTGTAAGTGCTCGGCCGATATTTGTTAATTTTGGACACAAAGTCACACACCTTTGCTATAGTGGTAAAAGTCTCTTTGGCTGTAAATCCCAGATCCATCAGTGTGTGCCTCTTGACTTAACATTGATTGACCAGTTACTTAACACAGGTCAGTAACCTCACACCTCGACCACTTAACCTCATTACCACGAGTGACCTCAGCTTTATACACTCACACTTTCAGACAAACACGTACAGAAATGAACAAACACACCCACATATAGATGCTCCACAATACATTCTCACCCTCCTTGTGTGTCCTCACTCCCCAAAGCCTGTAAGATTTATTGCCTTTTAAATGAGCTGTCATTGAATTAAACAACAATGCTGAGAAAATGCTAGTTGGCATCCTTCACCTGGCCTGCATGCGGCTGAAAATAGCTGGTGATAATTGTAATGACCCAGTCGTCCTCTGCCCGCACATTCAAAGGCACGCGGGTCTCACGTGTGTGTGTGTGTGTGTGTGTGTGCTGCCGGTCGTTCCTGACACCTCCTTGGCAGGGAATCCGGTGGAGGACGACGGGTTGGATGGTGTTTACTAAGAACGCCGTTGTCTTTCAGCACTCTTCTTAAGAGCAGATGCTTAATGTTGCGTGTGTTTTTAAAACTGCATCCAAAAAGTCAATGAGTGAGAGAGATAAACAGAATCTGAGCTGAAACTAAATTCAGCTGAAGTCAACATGAAGCAACACCTGCAACCCATTTCGTTTCTTTAATGTGATGTATTTCTATATGAAACAGAATATTCATTTTGTTCAGTTGAAAAGTGGACATCGATACTACAGTTGGTAGTCAATTCTGGAGAACTACCAAGAAGATATAGTATCTGGTGTTTTAAACAGTAAATACAGTTTAGTAGCAACTCTGAGCTGTGAAAAAACAAAAACAAATCTAATGGTGGAATATTTTTACCTTATTTTAAAATACATAAAATAGCTCTAATAAGGAAAAAAAAGAAAAGGAAAAAAATACAGAAATATTCAATATTGCTCCAAATACATACATACATACAGTATATACATAAATAAATACATTTCTCATTGTTGTCATTCGGAACAGCTAATTGTGCATTTTTCATATTGCTGTGTTCATTTTTGTCTGAATTCACAATAAGCATAATTTTATTATTTATACATTACTGCAATTCTATCATGGTAAACACTTTTAAAAAATGAATGAATGTAATAATATGCTACTATCTATAAAAAAAAGAAGCTCAATATGAAAGTGAAAATTAATCTAAAAGAATATAAAAAAATATTTGTGATTTATATATTGCTTGCAAAAAATATTATTGTGTCACAACTCATGGCTTCATGAATTGCTGTCAATGGAGAAAGATCGTCGCCTTGGAATTATAAGGTTCTATCTGACATTTTTGTTAAAATTGAGTTATTCACATATACTATTCGCATATATACTTATTCTGTGACAACTTATTTACATTCTGTGAGGTTTCTTTTGTAAGCTGTGTACATTTTGGGCCTTTTTTAACAAAGCAAAAAGGGTCCTATCTACAGAAGTCTATGGAACGCAAAAACTTTGAAGCTCAATATCTCAAAACTGCTCAGAATGCAGGTAGAACCTTATAATTCCAAGTCAGCGAGATGTTTAGCAGTCACATGGTATATTTACAACATACCAGCAGAGGCTTACGGCACCACATGCTAACCAGTCCTGTTTGTTTATCCGAGTAATATTTGAAGAATATGTTCTTTATGAACATGCAAAAAGAAACTGATTTTCAACTTGACTGCAGCAATTATGAGCATTTTTCATTTGTAGCACCACCTATGGGCAGAATTTGATGCAACTTGGTGAACATCCTCAAAATGTCTGGTTGTGTATGCATGCCAAGTTTCGTTAAGTTTGAAATTTGCATTTGGCAGATATAGGTCTATTTGTTAAAATGCACAATAACATAATTTGCT
Organism: Schizothorax lantsangensis; assembly: GCA_027422415.1. NCBI lineage: Eukaryota > Metazoa > Chordata > Actinopteri > Cypriniformes > Cyprinidae > Schizothorax > Schizothorax lantsangensis. The sequence goes on from CM049839.1 coordinate 46,867,916, forward strand.
TATATCTTCACAATGCACCATTGTATCAAAAATCTTTTGATCTTTTTTTTTTTGGCAGCATTATCTAGCAACTGCGTGCAAAAATTGGTGAATATTGGAGGAGTCTAGCGGAAAAACAAAAATTCTATGAACAACGAACTACTCGAAATACTGCCATCACCCATTGACAGAAACTTAAGAAACCTTGATGATGTCCGCTGAAAAGGAAAGTAATTTCAGAGATAGGCCAATTAAGCTTTTATATTTTGATGAAATATTAAAAACTCTTTATTTTTCTTTGGAATAATGTGCATTGATCAATTGTGCTCATTAAGACCTAGAATGTGCACGTCGTGTATCAGTTCTACACAAAGATTGTCGTCACATTTAACACAATGTGTTACGTGCCATTTCTTTGTAATTTTAAAACTGAGTGAAAATAGTTGTTGAACAATTCATGTATGAATTATTCACAATGAGATCTATAAAACACATTTATAAAATAGATGGGGGTGAATTTTCAATTCATGCTGACTTTAAAACTCCTAAACATTGCTGGTGCTTTTAGTATAGCATTGCAGTTACACATATCTTTAACCAGAGAAATAGGGTGAACTTATTGATCTGATATCTAGGCTCCTACACAGAGCTCCAAAATCAATACCATATATCATTTTCACTTTGATAATGGATAAAATGGGACTTCATACACTGTAGCCAATGGAAAGACCAGGTGAATCAGTATGAAGATACTTAATACATTTTCCATTCCGTTTTAATGACTAATGCAACATGTTCATGTTTGCTCAGAGCAAATCCTTACTGTAACACACATATATAGCACCATAAGACAGTGAGGCATTTCCCAAACGGCCAGTCCCTGATGTCAGAATCAAATTTCAGCCTTTTTTCATGCAGGATTTCAGCTGCAGCAGCGCTAAATTTCCACACTGTATAATTAATCCACGTCAGGTGAAATAGCTGATGTATAAAGTGCCTTTGATGATGCAATGGTTCAATGCCCTCCACCCCATACATCCAGTGCATTGTTTAGCTCTGAAAATGAAACATGTCAGCCCTAAGGAAACCATTTCTTCACCGCTTTCATGTCTCTAATATACAGTAAAGAAGCACAATGTTGGTTCACTGTTGAGTGAGACATTTTAAATGCACTAGGGTAAAAAACAACAACAAAAAAACACCCTCATGCCAGTCATTGAGAAATACTAATTCGCTCTTGACCAGGAGATAAGAGTTTATCTATTAATCAGGGCATTTGCCATTTGAATGGTTGAACATTGGGATTTACACCAGGAGGCACATTCTTATTTTCATGCACATGCTGCATACAAGCATATCTGTCTTACTTTGAAGAAATTACTCATCCTCCCAGCAAATTTCCAACTGCCTCGCTGATGCTGTCACGCTGAGCCATGCTGCTTCTTTGAGGATTGAGGTATTGACCGTCCAGATGAATCATTTACGGGAAAAGAGATTCAGATTCAGTCAATTCCACAAAGAGCTGTAGGTTTTGACAAGAGCACCAGAAGCAGGGAAATAAATGTAAACATGAGATGGAAGTGTGTCCTAGACTCCAGTTTTTCAGAAGTTGAATATTTCTTTATGCAGGTACTGAGTCTGACTGCACGATTTAACAACAACAACAAAATCCATAAAAATTGCATTTTCTCAGTCACTCTCGCTCCCTGCCTACATAAACCTACACCAACACAGCCATACGCTTTCAGATGAGGCTTCATATGACTCACTGCCTTTCGACATTTCCTTTAACCCTAAAACATAACACAATGCGATGTGAAATTCAAAATATGGGTAAAGCACCTGTAAAAAAAAATCAATACAGAAAATTCATATTAATAGTAGCCTACACTTATACTTATACAGTGCTGGGTATATTACTTGCAAATTGTAGTCCATCACTGATTAAAAATGACAAATTGATGAAAATTGTAGTTAGTATTAGATTACTAATTTTAGGTAATGACTACTTTTTGATTACTTTTGACCTAATTTATCACATAGATTTGAATGGGATTATTGTGTAATCCATATAAACCATATAAAAAAAGGGAAAGAGGAAGAAAATATATTACAAATAAATTATTTTAAAATAAAAAGGGTCAAAATTTATTGAACTACCAACATGAAAAATGACCATGAATTTTATAATATCTCTGGAATTTGCTTGTCTCCCTTTTGCTACAATGCACTTAAAGGGATAGTTCACCCAAAAATGAAAATTCTGTCATCATTTAATCCTTTTCAGTTTTTGGATGAATTTTATAAGTCATATGACATGCAAGAACCAAGTTTGTTGTTATTTGACGCATACATCTATGTATGCATGACATTCTGTATATTTTGTTTTAGATGTAAAATATTTAAATATGTTCTTAGTCATCTGGAACCCACTGTATATATTCTGCTTACATAATTGAAGTATGGAGCAAAGAGAACATAAATCACGTTTCTTTACACAGATGTTTACAAATGACATAATCAACCTTTTAAACTTGGACTTTGCAGGTCTACCACTCACAAATCAGGGAATGTGAATCTCTAACTTGTGAGAAAAAAATGGCTAAGCACTGAAAGAAAATGCATTAGAGAAAAATGAAACAACACTGGATTTGCAGTCAGCCAAGGATAGAAGGGCTGCTGGGAAATAGCGGCGTAAAACTTCTAAAGCCCATTTCAGCTTTCAACAGATAATGTGTTCCATTGGCGGCCCCTCAAAGGATGAGGGATTTTCAGACTCATTCTAACCCAGCACTCATTTAGAACTTATTAAACTCATTACTGACCCAATTGTACATATTTAACATTTGTGGGTCCATTTCCACTTCATGACAGAGAGATGAGACTGAAACTAGGGAGCTTTACAATACCTATAAAAAACTGCTGAAGCATGCAGATAAGCCCCAAATGGCAGCGATTTATCAAGTGATCATGCCAATTAAGTGGTGAACTTGAACGTGTCGCTTTCGACCGGGTCTGGCAATACTGCCTGAGTCTGTGGAAGGCGAAACCTTAACCAAGATCCACTTGACAACAGCAGGAGTTAAAATCCTGTTTCAAAATAACTTGGGTAATTTGATTACATTTGTACGGATAAACCATTTGATGATTAAACTGAAATCTGATACTGGAGTAATTCACTGCAGGATGTGTAAATTATACATATCTCTGATTTCATATCCGTCATTAAACATTTTCCTGCATTTTGGATTGTTTTGCAGTTAGTTCTAAGTTATTCACCCAATTGGAACCAAACCAGTGCAGAAACATTCTCTGGAGTTTTTTATCACTAATTCATGAAAAAATATGAATCTCCAATTCTCTGTTGTGACACCAAAATGTTTGAAATGGCTATAACTCTTGAATGGAATGAGATTTTTTAACAAACTTGGTTCACATGTATCGGTTCAATCTGAGGGCATGCAAAAAAATGAACAAGAACAAGAAACAACAAATCATGAAAATGGACCTAACTGTGTAATCGTTGTTGAAAATTGGCATGCATTGTCTTTGTCTACTTTTGCAAACTAGTTCTAGGGGTTTTACCCAGTCGAAACCAGACCAATGCAGAAACATTCTCTGGAGTCTGTTTATCAGTAATTATCGGAAAAAGAGTTGAATTTCCGATTCACCGTTGTGATGGGACACCAAAATTTTCAAAGGGGGTGTGGACAATTCACCAGTTTCCAATTCATCGTTGCAACACCCAAATGGGTTTTACTAAAAAGTATTTAAAGGAATGAGATATTTTCACCAAATTTGGCTCAAATGTGTATGGTCTCAATCTGAGGTCATGTAAAAAAAATCATGGTGCTTTGACACTTTGTGGCACTTCAACAAGAAAAACAATGAAAATGGCTCTGACTATGCAACCACTGTTCTTGGAAATTGACATGCATCGTCTTTGTCCAAGGTGCAATCATTGTCTGTGAGGACACTGACATAATTCACAGCAATTTATAAAGTGAAATAAATGGCAGCAAATTATCAAGCGATCATGCCAATTACGTGGTAAACTTGGTCACTTTCTACCAGGTCTGGCAATACTTCCTGGTTCTATGGAAGGTGAAACCTTAACTAAGATCCACTTGACAACAAAGATTCAAAGTCCTGTTTAAAAATAGCTTGGGTAATTTGATTATATTTGTGCGGATAAACCATTTGATGATTAAGCAGAAATCTGATACTGGAGTAATTCACGGCATGATGTGTAAATTATGTGAATACCCTTGTGGAAAACTGAGTACTAGGAACATAACACTGGGATCATGAGGGTTTATTGACTCCAAGACTTTAGGCCGCCACATGAACACTTACATACGCAATTAGATCTGCTGTCCAATTGTAAAAGCTGTTCCAAATGAACAGATTTATGTTTTCACAACACAAACTAGGAACTTGGAACGTCTCATAATTCAACCGTGCGCCGAAATCTGTTGGAACAGAAAGCGTTGTGTCCTCGCTGTCTTTGGATGGCTTTAAAACATGAGGGGAGAGAGGAAACAGATTGGTAGCCTTAGGTATGTGAAGGCAGGCCCATTCCCCTTGAGAGATGGATTAAGAGAGAGAGAAAATGAATTATTGCACTTTAAATAGCCTTTTGGCTTTCTTTGTCCCGTCCTATTTCATTTTCCAAATGATGGCTGGACTTGAATGATATTCAGTTCAACCATCCGTACTTTTATCAACTACGTTCCGCTTTATTATAAGTTCACTTTAAGTTCATTTTCACCATATTACAGTCAGCAAATGTACAAAAAAAATATTACATCTAATTTAGCCAAAATGGCCATTTCTGTCTTGCATAATTCAAATAACTAGTTCTAGTTGCAAATATATACACAGTGTTGGTGCAAAAGATTCAAACAGCACTACATAAGTTAGATTCAAGAACATCTGTAAATATTAAACCAGTCAATGCATTCTAAAATACAACAGAGCCATCTGCCCATGTGTCAGATAGAAACCAAATGGAAGTGAATAATGGCTGAATAATATACTGCATTATCACTCTATATGGAAATGTAGCCCTCAAGCTTGACAAAAAAAAACTGTAGGTGTTGTAATTATTTCTGTTACTCTGGATTTTGTTAAGATTTCTTGTGCAAAACTAAGATCTAGCTTCATCTAAAAGCTGAAACAATGCAGTTTGAAATACCTCTGTGGCCTTTTTTAGGTTCTGTCGGTAAAACTTTTAAACACAAGAACAAGAAACACATTTAAATGGAGACTTTAAATTGTTGAAGCCCTTTGAGGAATGTTTCTTGATTATTCACACAGCCTGAAAACTCTGCCATTGATCAATGTCAGTGAATATGTTTTGAAGAGCAAGTCTCACAATGCAGTTTCACAAAGTTTAAATGTATCCCATTTTAAAACAAAGCTCTGAATACGTCATAAGGAGACAAGCAAATCTTTATGCTGATTAGGACTATTATTGTTCACTAAAACTAAAACTGTACTGTTGAATACATTTTTCTTCATTAGAATGAAGTAAAATATAAATATTAGATGAAAAACCTTAACTAAATGTAAACTAAAGCTCTAAAATAAAATAAATAAAAACTAGAGCTAAAATTAAACAAAAATAAATGAAACCTAAATATTAATATTTAACCAAAAGAAAACGACAAAACCAAATAAACATAACAAAAATAACACATCAAAATGACTAAAAATATTATTTTTGAAAATATTGTATAATGTTTAAAGAATATATAATCAAAAGTATGGGCAACTGAAATTCAGACATGCTAACCTGAAATTCACCAGAGATGTGGAAAGTGCACCATATGTGAATCCACAATGTATGGAGGCAGCAAGATGGCCACAAAAAGAGTGAGTTTATCAAGCCTCGCTTTCACACCTTTAACTGGACCTGAGCCGGGGGATTAGCACCTGAGCTGAGCCCACATATGAAACCAGTTTGGGGGTTTGGGCTTTGGTCAGGGGTTGACATCACTCATGCCTCTGGCTGGCTGGAAACACTGCAGAAGGGGGGAAGGGAGATCAAGATGAATGACCAGCAGGACACTGCTCCTCTATCATCATTTTAACACATGTTTGTGTGTCAGCGTGTGTGTGTGAGAGAGAGAGAGAGAGAGAGAAAGACTAGTACAGTTTCATTGCACGTGGCAGTTGAAACACATGGATATGGAAGATATGGGATCTTAATAATGACAAAGCAAAGCAAAAATGAGTTAATATATTCTTGTATTTGAATTATATTTGAATACACACACACACACACACACACACACACACACACACACACACACACACACACACACACACACACACACACACACACACATAATTTGAGATGTATAAATCATCTGAAAGCTGAATAAATAAGCTTTCCATTGATGTATGGTTTGTTATGATAGGACAATATTTTGCCTAGACACAACTATTTGAAAATCTGGAATCTGAGGGTGCAAAAAAAAATCTAAATATTGAGAAAATCACCTTTAAAGTTGTCAAAATGAAGTCCTTAGCAATGTATTGGATATATTTATGGTAGGAATTTACAAAATATCTTCATGGAACATGATCTTTACTTAATATCCTAATGATTTTTGGCATAAAAGAAAAATGGATCATTTTGACCCATACAATGTATTTTTGGCTATTGATACAAATATACCTGTGCTACTTATGACTGCTTTTGTGCTCCAGGGTCACATTTAGTACTGAATTGTCATAATTGCTCTTATGTTCATACAGCTTTGTAAACTGAATTTCTGTATTGGCTAAAACAAATTTTTATATACTAATACGTTTTTGGTGATATTTTCGGAAACACTGATAGTTAGCTGAAATGTTAAATTTAGCTACTAAATTCCTGTTCACACCAAGAACGATAACATAACGATAAATATATTATATTTATCGTCATATTAGTGTCCACACCAGCAGACAATAATGTTCTGTTTATTATAGGTGCATGCTGGTGTGCTGTAAATGTAAATGTGTAAGTCATAATTATGGCATAATATGTCATAATTATGACATTACATTGAAATGGTCATAATTATGACATTTAAAAGCCAAAATTATGAGATGGTAAGTCATAAAAACCATAATTATGACAAAGTCATAATACATAAGTATATCATAATCAGACTTTTTAAATTTTGACTGTTTATCTCAGAATTATGACTCAGTATCTCATTATTTACATTGTTGTCAATTCTCATTTTTTAGCTTATAATTTAAACTATAGGTCTCATAATTTTGACAGTTTATCTCATAGATAATAGCAGAAAATATAATTGTACCTTTATTTCTCTTAATTGTGACTTTATACTGAAAACGTGACTTCATATCTCATGTTTGACTTTGTTTCTCATAATTTCTGACTTATTTTAAATATTATCTCACAATTACCCTTTTTTAACTATCATTTTTTACGGTGTTTGGTGTTTGGTGATGAGTTTTTGGCTCAAGGTCTGCATTTACAGTCACACCAGAGGTGTTAAACTGGGATTAGGACTTGGTTTTATGCAGACCTGTCAAGTTCTTCCACACTGACTGAATCAATCATTTTCTTTTTGAACCTTGTCTTATACACAGAGACATTGTCATGTTAGAATAGAAAAGGGTCCGGTCCAAACTGTTGCTATAATATTAGCACACAATTTCCTAGAATATCATTATATGCTTTAACATTAAGATTTGTACTCATAGAAATTACTAAAGTAGCCAAACCTGTTCATTAGAAGGGGTGCCAATACTTTTGGCAATATAGTGTATCTAAAAATAATGTCAATAATGTACATTATGATTCTGTATTAGTATTCTCTTGTACTGCAGTGAAAAGTGGCCATGCATAAAATGTAACCACCATCCAACAATCCTTCTTCTATAACAGATGTTAGAAGGGATTGTGAAGGATTTTTGTTATCAGCTTGTCACCATTTCTAGCAACTCTGCAACACTTAATGTGATAATATGATGGTGGTCCAATCCAGACGTCCGAACACAAGAACCGGCGTGTGACTTTATACCCACCACAGCTTAACTTCAAACTTCCAGACACATCCACGCTCCTGCCTGGCCAGCGGTGATGAAAATGGGTTTAGGGCGCCCCATCCTGTGTTTCTGCCGCTGTTCACTGAGCACCTGTCGATAACTAATCCTGACCTTTCCCATCCGCAAAATTGAAAATAAGAATAAAATAAAATAGATGGCGGATGCTATCAAGGGGAGCACAGTGCTGGCGGAGGAAATGGTGTTACTAATGGATTTAGAGGTGGAAAAAGAAATATATATATATATGTGATGGCCCTTCCTGGGCCAGCCCTTTCACCCCGGGGCATGCTTCCTCCACACACCACAAGATCTCATTCCTTCCTTCACCAAACCACATAGACTAATCCTGTTTCTAGGGAAAGACAGAGGAGTGTGTGCATTGCTGTGATTTTTTTGGAGGGCTAGTTGTATTTTAACATTTTTAATTTAGATGGCGTTGATGATGGCATTCTGTTTATTATAAGCTACATAAACTTATTTCTGCCACATAAGAAAGAAAATCATATTTTGGTAAATCATAATAAAGACATAAAAATCCAAAATTATGACATACTAAGTAATTAGGAGATAATAATTAGGGTATAAAACTCAATATTAACACGGAAGTTGAAAATATAACATACTATAAAACGTCATAATTATACAGCAAAACACTCATAGCCTCAAAAGTTATAATTATGAAGATAGAAATATGTCAAAATCATGACATAAAAAGACCAAATTATGAGATACTAAGTCATAATAATGAGACAAAAGTCATAATTATTCCCAAAAGCCCAAAATATGATACATTGTCATAATTATGAGATAAAAGTCAAAATTATGGCATGAAAGTTGAAATTATGAGATAAACGTCATAATTATACAAACAAAAGCCCAAATTATGATATACTCAGTCATAATTATGAGATAATAGTGAAGTTATGACATAAAAAGTTGAAATTATACAAAAAAACAACAAATCATGAGATACTCAGTCATAATTATTAGATAAAATTAAGAACTGACATAAAAGTTGATATTTTGACGAAGTCATATTTATAAAAAAGGTTAAATTATAAGTCATTAGGAGATAATGATTACAGTATAAAACTCAATATTGACATGAAAGTTGAAAATATAACATAAAACGTCATAATTATACCGGAAAACACCCATAGCCCCACAAGTCATAATTATGAAATATGTCAAAATCATGACATAACAAAGACTAAAATATGAGATACTAAGTCATAATAATGAGACAAAAGTCATAATTATTACCAAAAGCCCAAAATATGATACACTGTCATAAATATGAGAGTTGAAATTATGCGGTAAAAAGTTGAAATTATACAAACAAAAGCCCAAATTATGAAATACTACGTCATAATTATGCTATAATAGTGAAGCTATGACATAAAAATGTGGAATTATACCAAATTAAGTCATAGTTATCAAAAACCCCAAATTATGAGATACAAAGTCATAATTATAAATAAAAGTCAAACTATGACATAAAAAGTTGAAATTCTGAGATAAAAAGTAATGATTATACCAGAAAAGGCCAAATTATGAGTTACTAAGTCTTAATAAAACTCAGGTTATGAGATAAAAAGCGTCATAATTATATTGTAAAAGGCCCAAATTAATAGATAAAATAAAAAATTGACAGAAAAGTTGAAATTATGACATAAAAGTCACAATTATACAAAAAGCCCAAATTATGAGATACTGTCATAATTATGAAATAAAAGTCAAACTATGGCATAAAAGGGTAAAATTTAGATAAAAATCATAATTATACCAGAAAAGGCCACATTTTGAGATACTAAGTCATAAAAAAAAATCTCAATTTATTAATTATACTTTAAGAATGCCCAAATGATGAGATACAATGTCATAATCAAGAGACTAGTCAGAATTATCACATACGTTGAAATTATGAGATAGAAAGTTCTTGGCCCCGGGCAAGCTCCCTCCACACACCACAAGATCTCATTCCATCCTTTGACAAATCACATAGCCTAATCCCTGTTTCTAGGGAAAGAGAGGGGAATGTCTAATGATCATTGTCCCTCTCTCTCTCACAGACACACACACACACACACACACACACACACATACAGATGCTTCAGCAAGTATAGTGGTAGCATCTCAAGGAAGTCCTTGTCAGCTGTGGAAGCAGGTTCAGATATGCGTGCTGGAATGGGTGTCCCATGCAGAATGTGATGAGTATCTACCTAAGCTTCACTTGCATGTTCACAGATTGCTGGGAGCGAGCGTCTGTCCTCACTTGGCTCCGAGCCAGTCATACCTGTTAGAGCTGGAAATTACCTTCTCGTCTGCGCCGCAAGCATCTCCATGCATCAAGAACGTTCTGCATACATTTGGGTAACATTATGCCACAACCTGTGGTGAAGATGGAATATTGTATAGATAGCTCTAAAAACTGACTTGGGGGGGCAGTGAGCCTTAAGATTGCCAGCTCTCCTCTTTCAGGGCTGCATCTGTTTCTCTAAGAATATTGAGGATGCTCTGTAAGATTGTGGCTATTATTTCAAACTGATGTCATTTTGAGGATTTGTATACAGTGTTGTAAAAGTATATGTAGGTAAACGTATTGAAGATATCATCCTAGTGGAGGAGAATTCAGATAATTCCTCATATACAAGAGATTATAGTTAAAGTATAGCTGTTCACTTTGTAGCTAGCATTAGCATTAGAAAGAGAATTAGCATTTTGGAGCTATGGGTTCCGCTGGAATTTCCAGTGGGATTTCAGAATAGCAGTTTTTAATTTCCCTGCTGAGAAAACCATCTTAAACTGGTTTGCTGGTCTTGAGGCCTGTTCACACGAAGGACGGTAAAGATATCGTTTTAAAAATTATTTGATTTTTTTTAAGAATAGCAACTGTAACAATAATGACACGCAGAAGAACAATATAGTTGGAATCATTTTCAAATAGATTTTTTTTTCAGCTGATGAATGATAAAAACATTGACAGCCAATCAGAGTCCATCCTGATTTAAAGAGCACAAGCATTTAAAGTGGCAGACAACATAATTGCAGTGCATTCTTATAATAAACAGAATATTACCATGCCTTAGTGTGGACGCTAATATAATTATCGTTATCGTTATCTTTATAGTTATCGATCTTGGTATGAACAACCTTTAGTCTCTCAACCTGGCCACTCTGAAAATAAAGTGAGCTTAATTGTATTGAAAGTGCACTTGTACTGTACTTTAGATCTTAAAAGTATATTTTCAAAAAAAACTTTACTTGCAGATAATATAATATTAATAAAATAAAAGGCCACATAAGTGTATTCAAAGATAGACACATGACTCTTTGTTAACAAAAAATATGTTGCTTTTAAAAAGTGCAATAATGTCATACTAAAAGTTAGATTTAGTTAGATCTTTTGTCATGCTTTAAAGAGTTACTTGATTATAATTCTAACTGGTGTGTTATTTTGATATTACATTAGATTTATTAGTATATTATGCACATTCATATTTTTTAAATGTACTAAATTGCAACTTCAACAAATGTTAAATTAAACATATTTTTAAATGCATTACATGCTAGTTTCAATAGAAATGACATGACATTATATTTTAGTTTACCATAAATGCTTGTTAGTACATTCGGAAGTACGCTTTAACCATATTTGAAAGACAATTTAAGTTATATTACAGTATATGATTAAGTAGCTACACTTTTCTTTTTTTAAGTGTGTTAAAGTATACTTCTTTTTCACAAGGGCAGACTGATGAGCACTTTTTAGCTCACTTTTTGGTCAGACTGGGAGACCAGCTAGCAGTCCAGCTAAACCAGCTAAACATCGGCTTGGCCAGGCTGAGACCAGCTAACTATCTTAGGCTAGTTTAATCAGGCTTTGAGCACTGTTATGAATAAAATAAGGATTGCTATATGTTATTTGAAGAGAGTTTTTGTCCATTAACATAAATCTCACAGTGATAGCCACCTCAAAGTTGCTAACAAGGTGCTTTATAAGGACTAGCATGGTTGTCTGGCTCATCAAGCACATACCTGTGGTAGCTGACTGTAGTCCTTATTTAGCAACATGTTAGCAACTAACACCTGATTGTGCATAATTACCTTGAAGTTCATTAATAAAAATCAGGTGAGATTAAAATCGTATGTAGATGCAGGAAGGTGCATTAACTAGCTTCATTATACATGCTAATTAAGCACTAAAAGTCATGCAAGAAATAACTCTTCTCCCCAAATACCTCAGAATAGTCTCTTAGTAAATTAAGAAGGATTATTTCTTTCTCCCCATTGGTGAATAATAAACATCTCTCTCCACATGAGAAAGAGAAACACATGAAATGAGTGCTTGCGTCTGATGTTACGCTGGAGGCCACTAGAGGGTGTTTGGTATAGAACAGATAAGACCGGTCTTTCTGCTGTCTAATCCTTATCAATAGTGCTGTGAGAGATTGCCTGTAAGCCCCTGGACCGGGTTTAGCTTCAGTCTCTTTCATCCTTGTCATAAATAGGACAGCCATTCGATATGTTCAATATGACAAGAGATGTTTCAAAGCAGGTCAGCAAACGGTAAACACGAGCAGCTGAAGAGTCTCTGAACGTGCTGACTTCATGTTTATTGTGCAGCGCTTATGTTCACAAAAGCACAAAATGTCTAAACTGGTTAAAAACATCTCTATTTTTTTGGTATCTTTTGAGTGCACAAGTCATGCTGAATACTTTTATGCTGCTTTTATGGTGGTTTGTGTTTTGTCCTTTTTTGGAGCTTATGAATTGTATATGACCAAAATCTATGTGAAAATTAATTCTTCCTTTTTTCATGCAATAGTACAGTACATTTTGATATTTTGAGATATTTTGCTTTCATAACATGTTCTTTTAGATAAGTAACATTTATTAAAATTTATCTGGTAACACTTTACAGTATTTGTCAACTATATTTAATGCATTAACCAACATTAACTATAACAATGAGCAACACATTTGTTACAGTATTTATTCATCTTTGTTAATGTTAGTTAATAAAAAAAAATATATATATAGCTGTTTGTTGTTAGTCCGTAGCTCAGGTCCACTAAATAACATTAATAGATACAACGATTGTATTGATAAATGTTGGAATCAACTAAAACTATGAATAATAAAATGCTTTAATAAAACAATTTTTCATTAGTTCATGTTATCTAATGTAGTTAATGAATGTTTACAAATTGAAGTACAAGGCTGTTTTCTCAAACTTAGTTTTTTCCCTCATGCTCTGAGCCAGAAATGGCCACCTAAGCAGCAATTACATTATTCCTTTCTATATTGTTAATAAAATATGAACAAAAAGAGGGGTTGGTTCATGTTTATATAACTGATTATATAACATTTTATTCCTAAAAACATAGTGATTTTTTTTTCAGGCTGTTGACAGTGTTTTCTGAATAGTGATAAAAAGAGATATCCAAAATCCCCTCTGGAAAAACCTTTAATACTAACATGTCAACAAAATGAAACAAGAATTTAGAACCAGCATGGCTTTATCTGATGTTCAGATTTATGTTATGCAAATGAGTACACATTTAATTAGATAATGCATCATTTGCATATTTAAAAATAGTATTTCAGAAACTTGTAATGTATCGTGATTAATCAAGTGGTGAACAAAAGGTTCTATGAAGAATCTATGCATCTATGAAGAACTATTAACCTTTCTATTTTACAAAAGATTCTTTACAGTGGAAAAAGTTTTGTTAGATTAAAAAAGTATAGTCTAACTAAGAAAAAAAAAAGATTCTCTTACGAACTGCTCACTGAAAGGTTCTTTGGGGAAGAAATATGGCGAACAACCCTTTTTTTGAACCTTTATTTTAAGAGTGCATTGTTAAAATTTCCTGCCCAAACAATTTTCCTTTTGTGTTCACTGAAAAACAAACAAAAGAATAAAAAAGTGTTTGGAACGACACAAGTAATTAATAATAGGATTTTTATTTTTTGGTCGAATTATCAATGCTAGTTGAACTCATAACAATAATTCTCATAATCCACTAAAATCATCTTTAAAGTCATGCATGCTTTAATAATATATTATATACATATATTTCATATAGTATTCCTCCTGTCATTCTCTTCTACTTTTTCTGAATGACAGCAATCAGTGTTTCAGCACAAACACACACAGATCTCTACACCATCAAGAGTGTTATTCATTGGCACAATCCATTAGCTGCTCAGTGGTTCAGAAAACCAACAACCTCCAGTCAGTGATAGACTTTAAACAGAAAGGACTTTAAATATCCAACAGCCCAAGCATACACAAAACACACTCAAAGGCACTCTGACATCCCTCTAGATAAATGACAGCACTTTTATTCTATAGTCTGTCTGGATAATTTGGGAATGCCCTCTAGTGGATAACTTTACAGAGACCGCTGTGTGTCTTCATTCATTAACTGGAAAGGTATTTGCTTAGGTAGACAGTGCGAATGGCACGTTGGGCACATTAATAGGGAACAATTATTTCTGAAGGAACAGAGTGGTGGCAAGAGATGTTTAGAGGCATGAGAAGAGAACATAAATTAAACCAAACTGTCCATATCCTGACCGGGATGGAGCTGCAATGCTGATAAAGTCTATATCAAACAGCCTGCATAATTGCAAAGGGCAAACTGATGTAAAATGGAATGGAAAATTATTTATGACATATTTATTTATTTATCTAAAGCATTTTCCCAGTTGAAATCACAAAATAATATCACTATACATTTCTAAGCCTTGCAAATTAGGCTGAAAAAACACAGGGCAAATGTAAGTCGCGCTGTTAAGAGCCTTTCAAAAAATCACCAATGGTAAAACATCTCCAATAATATAATGAAATATTAAAGATTGATTGATGTGTTTCTTTCAGATAAATAATTTTGTCAGTTCACTGTTCAGTGGCCTTCAGAAAGAGGAGAAAGATGCTTTGCTTTGCAAGACTCTAGCCAAACCTTGAACCCTGGGGGTAGAAGCAATATTTAATTTAACAAGAAAACAAAGCTGTGAAGGATAGATGTTCTTGGTTTTATTAATGTTTTAGGTCACATCCAATTTTTACGAGTGTCAAAGCCCTTGACATAGCTCTGCTTATTGTTTACATGCAAGTGTCAGGTTAATATTTCTTGATGATCTTGAAGGTGATTTTAATCCTCAGGGTTACTTGTAACACAGACTGAATGGCTTTTCTGAGGTAAATGTAATATTACGTGACAAATTTTGTATATTTTTTTAGTTTTATTGACCTCTGTCCATGGTTGAAATGTTGTTTGAGCAATTACATTAGACGTGATTAACCTCAGTAAGTTGTACTGTACTTTTCAACATACCTTCTGATGTTCATTCATGTATAACTAACTAGTTCACATGCTAGGCGGCTACAGCACAGGGTTGCTAGGTCTGCATAACAAAACCAGCCTAGCCCAATCATGGCCAGATCTAGCCAAATCATTTTCCAGAGGAAACTGGGTATCACAATCTCTCCACAATCGCATTCCCAGGGGTCAAAACCTCAAAATAAAAAACGCTGCAACAGTATAAATGTAGCCCAATTCCGCAGGAAACCCACATACTTGGCAACAATGCATCATTAAAGAGCACCAAAACAGTTTTTATTGTTTGAGTTTCATTTTTTAACAACTACTTTATTGATTTGTGTGTGTGTGTGTGTGTGTGTGTGTGTGTGTGTGTTTGTAGACAAAGAAAAACAAGAATACAAAACAAAATGCAACTACAAATCTAGAACCCACTATTGTTTGAGTTTCATAATAAATTTGACAGAATTTGAAAGCTAAGACTTTGTTGCATATCAAAAAACAAAACAAACAAACAAAAAAATTGTGCTACAAATAATTTTAGTTGAGTTTTATTCACACATCAACTGAAAATGGCATGGACTAAAAGATTGATTGTTAGGATTCACAAATCCATATTGGTTCATCAAAATGAGAATGGATTAAAATAGAGAAATCAATATTTTCAACCCAGTCCTAGTTAGACATACACAGATTTTTGTGCTTTGTTTTTGTTTTTACAACTCTAGAAATGTTTAGCGTGTGAGTGAGTGTGCGATGGCATCAGGGAATTCAGTAGCAGAAGCAGCAAGCGTCCCATGTGTGTCCACACATCACATACAACAGGAGCATGTGATGGAACAAAGCACTTAAGATATCAAAGGCAGGAGAAGAGGGAAGCGATTCCGACTGTTGTGAATACCCAAGACAGCCAATCCACTGACTCTTCCCTCGTGCTCTCTCTCTCTGTCTGCATGCACAGCGACGGTTATATCTAATGCATGACTTGTGAAGTGCATACATGTTGAAATCCACTACTTTGATCCATTGTGGATATAAAGCACTTTGTTTAAATGTGGATATGACAGACAGGATCAATATAGATAGCCCAATTTTATGCACACAGTCCCATTCTCTCTCTTACTCACATAGATAAGCACAACTCTTTCTCTCGCACTGAGTGCACTATTGACACTTGACAGCGTTGATGCAACTTAAAACACAGCCGGCGTACGTGTGTGTGTGCACAGAAAACCACCCCACACAGCTAGAATGAAAAATGTTTTTCATTTTGCCACCTGCATCAAGGATGAAGTCCCCAAAATACCTCAAATCTGTCCATCTGTCAAAGTGTCACAGCCTATGAATCATCAGTTGTCTTCAGTGCAGTGCGGTACGACAGAGCAAACTTCTCAGGAAGCAAAGACAACTCTGTCTCACGTTGTGTAATAGACGTTATCGAGGGAACAGATGCCGTCAGGGGTCTCCGAACAACTGCTGAGGTGAAGGGCTTTTAACTTTATCATCTCAAATTTTAAGGATAAATCTGTGTCCTGAAGTCTGAAGTGCCATTATAATTTAATGAAAAGTTGCCAAAAGATGCCAGAGTTAATAGATGCTTTGCCATTCATCTCCCGACATGAGGGCCCAAAAGGCAACGTAATTATGCTGCTGCTTCAGATACTTCATTTAGCCAGAATTTAAGGCAGCACTGCATGTATCCTCTGCAGAAAATGCAGTCCTATAATGCATTATGATGAGATCAGTTAAAAAATAAATCCAAAATGGTAGATGATGTGAGCAAATGCAGATTATAAATAAACATTTAATTTAATACCAAAACCTCTGAATAAAAATAGGTCATTTTAATTCAAATGGATTGTTTTGCCTATAGCGATTTGAAGCTTTGAATCAACTGAGCTAACTGCTTGGCTAAATGATTCACTGTTTCAAAGATCTTGAAATGCCACGAGCATGCTGGTCAGAATGGTGTACTGTAACTGCAACTCAAACACCTTTTACAAACCAGTTGCAAATGTTTTATTGAAAGTGCGATCTATTAAATGCATACCATTAAATATGTGTCTGTTATGTGTTACTTTATTAAATTGTAGGTCTTATTTTGCTTGTTTTATGGAGAGCCTTGTTAATCAGGCCAACAAAACTTCCTTTTTATTATACAAATCTGTCATTTAAATGTCTAAAATTGATCCAAGATCAGGTAAAAACATACAGACACGGGTTTATTGGTTCACAGAGATCGCCCCCTATTGGTGGACCATTGAAATGTCAAAACATTTCAAAACATCTAGGACGTGACAAAGCCTCTTTACTGAAATCACTTTGGTGTTTTGATATGCATAGAAACTAATGATTCACAGTCAAGGTTTCAAAGTTTCACAAAGCAGTGTTTCGAAAGCAGTCACCACAACGTCCTACTATTTGGCTGTGCAAGGAATAATTCATGATGGGCTGTTGAATTATTGAAAAATAATGCACTTCCGCGGTGGTAATGCAGGTTTTGAAATAACTTTGCCGAAGTATTTTGCCAAAGTTATATGGGAGTGTATTGCAGTCGAGAGTCCTGGAACTACTTCATAGCTGTGTGTTTACAGAAAAAAATAAAAATTGCACACCTTCGAACATTTGGCTGCCAATTAAAATCAAGCATTCAACAGCAAATACTGGTATTAGTATACTTTTATTATTGCTCTCTGAAATGCTTGAATGATCACTAATTGATCATTTGCAGCATTCTGATATTCTGACATCTTGCAGCAGTCTGATATTATCCACCGTCATCCATAGTAATGCTTTATATTTGTCCGCTCACAATTGGAAGGGTTCTGTTTATTATAAGCATGCTGCTGTTTTGTCGTCTGCCGCTTTAAATTCTAGAGTTCTTCATATGGATTCTGATTGGCTGTCAATGTTTTTGTTGTTCATTAAAAATCGTTCTGGAACTGATTCCAACGATATTGTTCTTCTGTGGCATTATCGTTATTGTTGTGGTGTGGACTGCACTGTTCTCATAATTAGAATGACTATAACATTTCTAGTTATATAGTTTATTGTCCTGAAGTGAAACTGGCACTAAGTTGATGTCTCAGGGATCTGTGTCTCTGTCTGTCTGGCAGTGGAGCATGAGCCGTTAGATCAGAGCAGTGTGTGATGTGGAGGGGTTTAGTGTCAGACCAGGATATGATCCGCTCTGCTGTGATGATGGAGTTCTCGCCTCGAATTTCAGCTTCCCGACACTCACATTACCATTCAGTCTCAATCTCTCACGCTCCATATCAGGTTAAGACTGTGTGCACCTCAGTACTGATCTGGGGCCAGTTTCATCAGTTTGAAAGTACAAGAGACAGCAAACCCGGCACACTGGTTTTAAGCCAGGTATTGCAGTTTTAAGGACAACCGGTACTCAACTCCTGTTCTTATACCATACTGTTAATTAGTTAAGAATTCTGAAGAAGGTTCTATTTTGGTTGATTAATTATTTGGTTAATAATAAATCTCTCAGTTTGGGTTGTCAAACACTATTAGGGAAATATCACAGGAAATAGATGAAACAACACATTTAGGCTGTTCAGTATGTAAGCATTGCACACTTTTTGGCTAAAGAAATATGTGAAATGATATTACATAAGGTTTTTAAGCATATGTTGCTCTTCAATCAGTATAATGTTGGTACTGACATAAAGGCATGTCACATTACATCTCTCTCTCAGTAAGACATGGATAATAACACTTGTCTCAGTAAAACACAGTCACATTGATCGACCCAAATGACCAGAATACAAATCATTCCATATAAGCTCTCAAAACTGGTACTATCCTCTGAATAAATGCCCAGATGAGTTTATTTTGATGTCAATGCTGCATATACCGTAGCAATACAGTTGCATGCCTACTATTTATAACCTAAAAAAAATATATAACCTTATAACCTAATTTATGCCTATACTGTTTATATGTGTTTTGTCAATGAAAAATGATAATTAATTAATGATTATCAATGATAATTTAGGTTGCATCGATAACATTGTCCATATTTAATTGCATATGTAGATGGAACATATTGGGAAAAATGTAGATGGTACATATTAGGGGGAAAAAAATCTATTCTATCCCATAATGTCAGTGTTTTGGACTTTCCTTGTTTTACCCCTGTCTTAGTTCCTGGTTTTCCATATTTGGTAATTTTCCTGTCCTTGTTTAGTTAATTGATTATTCCGCTCACCTGTGTTTAATTATCCTGTGTATATTAGTTTCTGTCTGTTCCTTAGTTATTTGTCTGGTCTACTATTTGGTTAGACGTGTTTGTGCTAGTGACCATGTTGGATTTTCCCCTGCGTTTTGTCAATAAAGACTGTTCAAGAGTATCCCATGTCTCCTACGTACTTCCAGCAAGACACATTGTGTCACATATAATTTTCTTCCTCTTATTTTGTTTTTATATCCTCAAATATAAAAGGCACTCACAATTAAACAAAAGGGTTTCACTTTATTTTGATGGTCCCTTTTACACATTCTGTTGACTATAAGTAACATTGCTCTTACATACTGTATCTACTAACTCTCATTAGAGTGTTAGTAGAGTATTAGTAGACTGGTAGGGTTAGAATAAGTAGACATGTACTTGCAAAGTTACTTATAGTCAGTAGAGTGTCTGCTGGGAGACCATCACAAAAAAGAGTTAGCAGATATGAAGCAGACAGTCTACTAATACTCTAATGAGAGTTTGTTGACATGTAATTGCAAGATTACTTAGTGTCAACAGAATGTTCAAAAAGGGACCATCAAAATAAAGTGTTACCAACAAAAGTACTGGAAAATATGAAATTGTGCACAATTTTGTAGACAAATTGGTGATTTGTGTTTTTAAATGGAAGTCTGTGGTGTTAGTGACCACTTGCAAATCAACAGAAATTATCAGACATAATTATATTACAGAATTAAATTGATTGATTTGTTAGTGATTGATATATTTTATTACTGGAGTTTGTCCATTCCTACAGTATACAGTTTTAATGCCACAGCTGTTTATATAATAACTTGGTTGTCTAATGCTTGATCCTGCAGTCTTGTAAGTTTAATGCTGAATTAAATATCCTATGAAATTGAACTGAATTTGTAACAACTTTATATGCATTACAAACAACACGAAGATTCATACAGAGATGGCTTTATTGAATCTTCCACCAAAGCACAGGGGAGATGGCAGCATGAGAACTTGTTTAACTTGTACATGCTGACTTACCCAAATGTCTTCTAATGTTATGAAATTATTTTGTCATTTGTCATTATTAATATGTTATGGCCTTATGAAGCAGCAATAATTTCTCAGAGAAAATATATTTTCATCGCTGACCTTGAGCCAAAATATTCAGATTTGTGAACCCACATTCAGCCATATTTCTAAATCACGAAGGCAGCGTGGTTTTATTCTTTCATAGATCAAAATATGAGGCTGTGAATGCCTTTTGCCTATAAGTGTATATTTACAAATGAATGATTTTAATTTAAACAAATGACTCAATTCGCTGATGATGTCAAAGGCATGATGACTAATGCTTTGCCTGGCGTAGCGCCACAAATGATTGGTTTTCTATTGCATCAAAATCAAAGATACATAGATCATGATAAACCGCTTGGATAAACCAATGTGGCCTGGACATCACTTCATTAAAGACAAAGAACTGAGAACTAAAATGCT
Source organism: Schizothorax lantsangensis (assembly GCA_027422415.1). Classification (NCBI taxonomy): domain Eukaryota; kingdom Metazoa; phylum Chordata; class Actinopteri; order Cypriniformes; family Cyprinidae; genus Schizothorax; species Schizothorax lantsangensis. The sequence continues at coordinate 46,888,997 of CM049839.1, forward strand.
CTTAAAAAGACAAGATACTTCAATTCATTTTCTGTGGTGGAGATAACGTTTCTGAAATGGTGGTACATTAATTTGTGGTTTCATGTGAGATCTTACAATATGAGGTTAAAACTGTTCAAAACTATAATATTAATTTTCAGACAGCAGCACTGATTGAGCTCCATATAAAGTGGATTGGTTCACCAATTGCAAAATTAAATACAATTATAGCTGCGAGCAGCAATTAATGAAAGGATGGCAGGGAGTTCCAGACCAAATGCAACGAGTAATTAAAGTTTTAATTACACACTTTTAAATCAAAAGCTATTATAATTTTTTGAAGTTTCTAAGTTTCATTCTAATTTTTGACCACAAGGTGGCGCTGCCACAAAACTGTTTGAGTACTTTCAGGGCATTGTGCCAAAGACACATACTGAGTTACGTAACAATATGCCAATACATTCATAAAATACAGCATTTTATGACAAAATTCTAAATGGGAAAATTGGGTATCGTTTAACTCAGTATGTCGCACCAAATCTAAAGAGACCAGACATGTGATTTTTGGCCAAACTTTTCAGAAGTTATAAACAAAATTTTTCACATCTCCTGACCACTCGGTGGCACTGTGCCAAAACTGTGCAGTTACCCCCAGGTCATGGTTATTATAACACACACCAAGATTGGTCTCAATATGTTAAAGCTTTGTGGAAGCCTCATGTCCATTTTGGTGTGTTCTTCGTCATATTTTTCACACATTTTTCTAGAGCAGTTTGACTAATCATCTTGAATTCCATAACTTTTTGCCAGATGATCTGAGCCAATTTTGGCGAAAATCAGACAAACAATCTAGGACAAGTTCGAAAAAGTAGAGTTTTCAAACTATTAAAAATTGCGAAAAATCTTGACCTGAATTTAAAATTTTGGTATGCATTCCACTTGACAAGGAATCGGACGTTGCTTCTAAAATTTATGATTCAAAAGTTAATAGCATAAACATGAGTACAAATTTGAACTGTTGGTGGCGCTAGAGGGTTTGAGTTAGAAAAAATAAACTCCAAACTTGCTGTGGTTAATGTTGAGACAGTCTCATATTTTTGTGCCAAATTTCATAACTTTCCTGCAAGCGGTTCTATGGGCTGCCATAGACTCAAGAGTGGACGAAGAAGAAGAAGAAGAAGGCCATTGATTACAATAGGTGCCTTTAGTGCTTGGCTCCTAAAAATACTCTTCCTCCCTCCTCTATTGTTTGGACAAACAGATGCACATTAAACTGGATAAGCGAATGTTTTTAAAAATTGCACACTTCATCTTTGAGCTCAATTCAGTTCAATTGTAACTGCATAAAAAAAAAAAAAAAAAAACCCCCAAATCTGATTATATTCTTTCTCTTTTTAAAACCATAAGGCCTCCTTGAGTCAGCCAGCATTGCATCCAAGGTTGAAACTTCAAAATTCGGTAGATGTGATTGTCCTTGAGTTGTCCTGGACGGCCGCCTTCACCCTTCTGGACTCCCAGATCTATTTACAGTCCCTCTATGCTTCTGCCAAATAAGAGGGGTTCAAATAGGGCTGTTAGGGGCCACTAGAGAGGAACTCATTTTATCACAATATATGCTGAGAAATCAATGCGGCCTTTGAAATGGCTGTTTTCTTTATAGGCAGGCAGGGAAGTGTGTGGCAAGGGTTTGTGTGTGTGTTTTTGTCTGGTTTGTGTGTATGTTCTGTTTTATATGCCACAACAGTGGAAAAAGCAAGATTGGGAGAAAATTAACCAACAGATGCTGTTTTGGACCTGTGTAAAGTTGTCATGCTGTTTTGTCGCCCTGATGGTTTTGCTTTTAATGACTGAACAATCAAAATAAAGTCTATTGCAGCACTAGTGTGGACAGTCAATGTAAACAACTCCAGAATGTCATCATATTTGGATAGTATTGTTTTGAGATGGAGCCACTATTGACTTAACTGCGACTGCCCAAGCAGGGAAAAAAAGCACCATTAGATTCTGTGCCAGATCATGTTTATGTCACATGACACACATAGGACAGTCTTGGTGGAAGTCCAACTGGGCATGAAGTGTTGACCTTTTGCAGAAATATTTAGCTTGTGATTAATTGTGTGTAAAAAGCCCGCTCATCCTTTTCTTCTACAATGAAATACTTGACACTGGAAATGATGCAATTTAAAGGGCAAAATGTTAATGAATTTAGAGGTACAGTATGGTAAAATTATACAGAGTCAAGAAAGGTATGTGACATCATCAGGAAATATATATATTAATATGGGGTCACAAAAGCCTTGTCTATTAATGGCATTGTTGGGTGTATCAGTGTAGTACACATACCAGTTCAATTACATAATATTTTATTACATTGTATGATATTTAAACAATATTCATGTTGGGCTGATATTCAGATTAACTGCACTATTCCGAGTGTGACATTGCTTTTATCAATACTCAAAATGAACGAAAGCATACGATTTTTAGAAAAAATGTATGCATAAAGGTCCACCCCTAACCCTACCACTTAAAGGGATAATTCACTTTGAAATTAAAATGTGGTATCTATCAGCTTACCCCAAGGGCATCCAAGATGTAGGTGTCTTTTTTTCTTCAGTAGATCCACTTTTGATATTTTTAGGTCAAACCGTTCTAGTCTGTCAGTCATATAATGACAGGTATAGGTCACTGTCTCTATAAGAGGGAAAAAGAACATGCACAGAGAAATCCAAATTAAACAATTCCCCATCGTAACTACACATTGATGGCCTAAGACACGAAACGAGCGGTTTGTGTGAGAAAACGAACAGTATTTATATCGTTTTTTACCTCTTGTACACAACCATGTCCAAGTGATCTGAGTGTGCGCACGCATCCCACCGAGATGCTCGCTTCCGCCTTTGAACGCGCGCGTGACTTCCGGCACTTTCCGGCGCTTGCACAGACTAAGCCAGAGCGCGCGCACACACGTCACACACCGGATGCGTGCGCACACTCAGATCACTTGGACATGGTTGTGTACAAGAGGTAAAAAACGATATAAATACTGTTCGTTTTCTCACACAAACCGCTCGTTTCGTGTCTTAGGCCATCAATGTGTAGTTACGATGGGGAATTGTTTAATTTGGATTTCTCTGTGCATGTTCTTTTTCCCTCTTATAGAGACAGTGACCTATACCTGCCATTATATGACTGACAGACTAGAACGGTTTGACCTAAAAATGTCAAAATTGGATCTACTGAAGAAAAAAAGACACCTACATCTTGGATGCCCTTGGGGTAACCTGATAGATACCAAATTTTAATTTCAAAGTGAACTATCCCTTTAACAAACAAAAACAGATCATATGTAAATGTAGGAATGAGATTGTACAAAATCAAATGAATTACCCACCAATAAAATACTTACACATTTGAGATTGTAGAATGTGTTGCAGTGAAGCAACACAACAGATGCAGGTCACATGACAATGACAACGTGACAACTCTAGTATGACCAATTTACATTCATACTACTCAAATTTAATCTATATGCAACATACTTTTAAACAGTCGCATGAATTGTCTTTTTGAACAAAGTGGTTAAGTGAATGATTCAATGACTCCCTCATAAAGACTATGAGGTGACTATACTGTTTAACATGCAGTGACAGTCACTGAAATGCACAAACGGAGTCATTTGAACTTGAGTCTTTGGCATTTGAACTGTCATCAGAACTTTTTGAAATGTTGCACAGCAAATCAGATTTGAGGACTGTAACTAACTAATGAATAACCAAGTAGGACACCATACAGTCTCGTGAACTTCATGGACATGAACATGCGATGGCTATATCAAGCCTGCAAGATCTTGAGTACACATGAAGTGCATTGTTTGGGCCTAATGCACTTTTAAGAAAAACTACAAAGTTGTTATTTTGTCCACTTTAAAAAAAAATAGGTAAGCTCCTATTTATTATGAACTGCAGTACTGTTCTTTTTTACTGTCATTTAGTTTTCCTGCAGTCTCAACATCTCTATCATCGACTGTGTGAGCGAGTGCTATTTAAATGGTTCTGTGCATCACTCCCGGCTTCTTTTCTTAGCAAAAGAGGCTCAAAAAGTAACAAGGCTGTCAGTCACCAGCTAAATTGCTACCATTCGCAGAGATATGTCAGTCTTGATTTCCAGGGTTAGGTTGTAGTTTATCTTCCTCTTCCATCCAATTAGGATACAAGTTCTCTTTAAAAAGTCTACGCGACATTGAGGAATACCATCATGCTTGTATCCTCATCACAATCAGCAGTACTGAGTTCTCATTTAGATCAAAGACGGGATAAACCAGCACTCAAACGCTTGAACATGCAACGTGGCACTCAGGCTCACCTTTTCCCGTCTTACACACGCACAGATACCAACACGCGCTCTCACGTGCACACAAACACACCATACGAAGGCCCGCCGTGTGAGATAACCAGCAAACCCGGGCTGACAGGCTCGGCTGGGCCATTATTGAATTGCAGTGAAGACTATATTACTTTAGAGTGAGATAAAAGACTACATACAAGACAGATGGGAGGGGGACATCAAACAAGACCGTGTCCGTATTGTGCCAAGAGTAATCCTGTTGAAGGCAGCCTTGATTTCCCTTAGGCCAGGTGCCATTTCTCCTTGAATAATTCTACTCTGGCTTTGGCCTTTCTTCATCCTCCCCCTCTCCTCTTCTTTCTTTTCTCTTTCTCCAGCGCACTCCTCCCATATCTGATGTACTAACGCGGGGTTCTGATGATATGATTGAAATTCATCAAAATCTTTTAATTTCACCAGGTGTGCTGAGGCCCTTGCTAGAAGCCTGAGCATACAAAGGAGAAGAACCCGAGGGAAATTCGTAGCACATGCACGCAGGAAATCCTTCCAAAGCAACAAGCGCCGGTGTCAAAGCAGCTTGCCGGCAACAAGCTATTCATTATCTTAGGTATTTATTGGACTTGTCTCGGTCCAATGAGCATCATTCACGCCTTCAACAGCAAATTAGCTTCGATGCACTTGACAAGATAAAGCAAACCAGGGAACGCTCTCGATAATCTGTGCGGTTTTGAAAGTAATAATAACTCAGAAAGAGTATTTAAAAAGCTCCTAAGGTATTTAGTTTTCCTTAAGTAGTGTTTTTCATGTAGTGATCAAAGGGATTTGTGAAGGTTTAGAGATTATGTTACAGCGGTGTTTGGTTAAATTAGCATCACAATTACTGTTGTTTATTTGTATGGTTAAGGAATATATTTAACCCTAATCCTAAATATTACACTTAAAGGTGGTTTATTTTGACTTGGGTCAAAACCAGCTAATCCTAAAACAAGTTAGCATCCACATAATACCTGGGTAGGGTTGCACCAGCCGTTTAACGTGAAGTAACAGAACGTGAAGTGGTATAATAACTGCTGGCTAGTTTGTAACTACCTGTACTTAATTTTGTTGCATCGTTTTTTAAAGCTCTGTAAAGTAATGTTGCATAATATAATGTTTACTTTCGGTAATCCAATAGCAGCCTTCAAATTCATGAGAAGAAGTTGGGTTGAAACACAGATAATTTAAATTTATCCCATTTGGGATGATTTTAACTTCTTTTGTGTCACATAACTAACGTTGAAAATTATTTTGCATTGAAATTCCATTGAAATTTTTTTTTTGCTAAAAATGTACTCACCTTCAGTCCATCCAAGATGTAGATGAGTTAGTTTCTTCATCAGATTTGGAGAAATGCACCATTACATCACTTGCTCATCAATGGATCCTCAGCAGTGAATGGGTGCCGTCAGAATGAGAGCCCAAACAGTTGATAAAAAAAAAACATCAAAATAATCCCACGTAATCCACACCACACCAGTCCATCATTTTGTGAAATTTAATGGAGCAGCATAAAAAAATATTTAGTAGTATGTATGTTATACATTGGTGACCTTTTACATCAAAACTAGGCTAAGATGTAACGCATGCCCCTGGTAACCACCCACTATATTCAAGCGTTGTGGCCACAGGTTTTGCACATCAAGCACCACCATATAAACTTGATTTCGAGTTTTGCACATCAAGCTTTCTTCTCTATACAAAATGAAATATATTTACTGATGTAATATTTCATTCAGTTAGCATGAATAAACCGAAAACTATCTCTGAAATATTTACTGATGCCTTTTAACTCATTTGGCTTGTGTTTTGCTTTTGTCAATCAAGTCATAACAGGAGGCGGTTAGCTCTCAAAATCTTCCCTGAGGGAACACTAGTGTTGGGGAAGCTACTTTGAAACTGTAGCTTGTCAAGCTGCAAGCTGCTCATAATTCAAAGTTCAACTACACTCAAACTGCTCTTTTGAAAACGGGGATCAGGCACAAAAACAATGAGGATCTGAGTGAGAATGACAGCATTAACAGAATTTGATGAGAACAATTCACACTAAATACATATGAAGGATCCTAGTCCACTACTGACAACAACACGGGTCGGCAGAGGTAAACGCCTGACTAATTATCCCTAACACTAAAACACTATAATCACTATAATGTCAAAAACATGCTGATGAACAGTGCTGGGTATTAACTGATTATATGTAATCTGGATTATGTAATCAGATTCCAAAACTTTTGTACTTGTAATTGGATTACATTACATTTTAAATTGTTCATAATCAGATTACAGTTACATTTGAATGTATTATAAGTGCCCCTGAGATTTAATATTTCAATAATTTAACAACACATTTGCATGTTCTCTAATTATTATTTTTTATTTATGTATTTTTTTAACAATAGTCCCATTTAAAGTTTGATCAAAAGTAATCTAAAAGTAATCCAAAAGTAATCAGAATGTATTACATTAAATTAGTGATCTAGATTACATTACTGACTAAAATTATCATTGTGTAATTTGAAATCAGTAACAGACTACAACTGTAATTAATCTACCCAGTAATGCTGATGAATGACTAAATATAATATTTTGAAAAAACAACAACAACAAAGAAAATCATAATACTATTTGGTATAGAAAAAAGACTGCATGCACAGGTTGCCAATTAACTAAAATGAATCAGAATTAATTTGAGTACAGCTGAGCAACTGTTTCAGTACTGAAAACATATAGTTTAGTTAGTTATTCTGTAGTTTAGTTAGCTTCTGCTTCTTTTAGCTCGTTTACACCCAAAAAGTGAGGAACGTCCAAAGTGAGGACGACAGAGAGAGAGAGAGAGAGAGAGAGAGAGAGAGAAAGAGAGAGAGAGACTCTCAGTATTCATCTACTCTAAATGACTGCATCTTTAGTAAGATGAATGGACTTTCCTCACCTCATCATTGAGTTTGTCTCATTGATCAAGAACGCTGTGCATTATAACTGCTTATCAGGAATTCATCATGAAAACAAGTTGCGCCCCCTCTTTAATTAAAATATGAATAAAGCATCATGAATTTATAAACAGCATGCAAAACATGCCACATCCGCTCAGCAAGTTAACGACTCAGCTTCTTTGCGTTTTTATTATGTTACGGTTTGTGTGTGGCGATAATATTAAGAAGAACAATTAAGTAACATTATTAATTTTTAATGAGGCCTAAATAATGTCCCCCTTGGGCCTTTCACCTCATGGTTTTAATTAATAAGCACTTGGTACACATTATAGCTTTCAATTATGAATGGGGGAGGAATGGCCAGGCAATCAGTGGGCATGTTTAATCCATACGCTCATCGAGGGTCGGAGAGGTGGCTTTTTAATCAAACTCCTCGGGCCCAAACACAAGGAATGTGTCCATCCATCATAGTGTGAAGACAGGAAGGAGGGGATTTTTGAACGTCAAGAGTATTCCTTAATGAGCTGGGATTAAGACGGTAATGGAGATTGAAAAGAGAGAATTCATAAGAGGGAAAAAAGAAGCAGAATTCCACAAGGAGGAATGGGATAAATGAGATGCAGTTTAGCTCACGTTTGTTGGCGGTTAAGGACAGCTAAAGTGTATCATCAACAGCAGTGATCATTAGCAAAACAAATCAGTAGTGGAAGCAAAATTGCACAACAGCACTTATTCAGTATTTGATGTACAGATGCTGGTTGATGGCATTTATATCTGGTGAGATTTAAATCAATAAAACAATTTACACTATATTTGTACACTGTTTGCCCACCTAACAAACTTTCCAGACATTCAATTTTGGTTGTAAGAACAAAGATTTTAAAACTTTTGACCCTTTAGTGGATGAAGCGTAAAACTAAGTTACTTGCGGATGAACATTGTTTTAGTTGTTACGTGAGTTGTGCTTCGGCTCTGTTATTCTGCGGCGATGAATCTGACGGCTTGAGGAGCTCTCTGTTTGATTGTCAGTAGCGACATTAAAACTGTGTTAATAACAAAAGAAAGACGGATATCCAAAACATATGTCTTGTGAGCTAAGTAGCTTATATGACACTCTTGTTTTGACTTGTTGAAAACAATTGTTTTGAAGTAACATTACAAAAGCTTGCCAATGCTGACACTATCATAACGATTGTTACCTATAACAGGTAAGGTAAAATGGTGTAAATTATTACTTATAACTTGGCTAGGCTGTTTATAAGCAAATAGACCAAAGCAGTAACTGGTTTAAAAAATGGCATTGTTAACAACAAACATGGTTTTGTGAACCTAGTCAACACATAGTAAATGTGATTCTATGTAAACTATGTTAAATCTTGTTTTATTACAATGCTGTCTCTTTCAGCTTTCTCCTTTTTTTCAGTTCAAGGTTTATTTTTGTGGCTTCAAGTTCTGTGGCACTTTCACTAGTTACAAGGATTTTTTTTTAAACCTTTAAGCCACTCATGAACTTCAGCAACATCTTGAAATGTGTAACGTTTAAAGGACGTTCAGAGAATTGCTAGAATGTTCCAAACATCTGCAACTTTTATAAAATACTAATATTACCAAAATGATGTCTCATAAAATTTAAGTTTGTTATCCATTAAATAACTTTTTTCATATAGTCAAAGTTGTTGGAATGTTTCCTGTTAGTGTTTATCTTCATAATACTAGGATGTTGTTTGGTTGGTTGTCAGAGCGTTGCAATGATGTTGCTAAGATGCCGAATTCAAATTGGCACACTATTTCTGCCATTGGAATAATATTAAGTGTAGCATGCAAGAGTCCAATTCTGAATTCAGCCATTATGTTTTTAGCGCAGTACTATATGTTTGCTAAGACGTTTAGAGTGTTTTTAGCATGTATAGGTCTGGGCGATATGGCTAAAATTAAGTATTTTTTCTCTCTCTTTTGAACGTTTAACTGATTCAAGATTTCAATTGAATTTTTTAACACTTAATTTTCAGGACATTTTCTTTATTAGTCATCTGGTTAAAGAAAGTTCTATTCCAAGTGCAGCACACATGAAGTGGTCAAAATGGTGTAAACGTAAAACAAATGACTTAAGATCTTTTTTCTCTCTTAATTGCTATCATTGGTGTAGTCAACATGTCTAATTGTAACGTTTGCTAAAATTTTATTCAAAACCGTTCCTCAATTTAATAAAAAATAAAATCGTAGCAAAACAGTACACTCAAAGTAATCAATAAAATCAGAAACATCACCTACCTCTAACATACCCTGCAGTGAAGTTAGTTTATACTGATTAACGTTGGTTTAATGTTTGTCTTGCAGGCCTGAGGGTTTTTCCCTTGTTCGTCCCTCACACCTCTCTTCACTATATGTCACTGTATCGATTGATGACTGAAGTTGAGTATAAGGTGAGAGGGCCATGGTTTTCCTTGTTCAAAGCACACATTAAAGGACAAAACCACTTCTAAACCTTCTCGCAAAAGGGCGAAGGCCCTCCAGTACTCTGCTTTCATTAGCTACCATTTCTTTTTATAGTTTGCTGGGGTACTAGAGTCTTAGGTCCCAGTGAAGCAATCTTGACTTGTCTTATATAGGCTTGAGTCACAACCGGTTGACTGAAAGCCATCAGCTTCAACGGCAATAGGTTTTATCCCCCGAAGAGAAGGAGATAATTCAGAACACTCCTACAGAGAGGAGCATATGTTGGTGACAGTGACAGAAATGAGGAGGTCTGCCATGGATTCCTCTGATGTTTCAAGAACAGAGGAGTTGTTTTTGATGTGTATGATGTCTTTTGGAAGGTGTGAAGTTTCAGAAGTAAATGAAGACTCTGCATAAGAGTGGATTGGGTGCTGACTGAGGCTTGTAGGCAATAGGATTTGTCTGTAAAATGCTGGCATAGTTTAACTGGTCTGTTTTTGAGAGCTAATCTTAAAGGGATAGTTTACCAATTTATTCACCATCAAGTTTCTTTCTTCTATTGCCGGTAGTCATTGACTTCCATAGTATTTTTTTTTCTTCCTTATGTAAGTCAATGGCCACCGTCAACTGTTTGGGTACCAATGTTCTTCAAAATATCTCCTTTTGTATCCAACACAGTTTGCATTTTTGACATAGTTTTTATTTTTGGGTAAACCATTCCTTTAAAGGTACTGTATGTAGTTATTATTTTTTTTTTACTGTACTAAAGCATAAAAATAATATAATATGTTTGCAGATATTTTGGAAACATGCTAAGCTCACATACTTGTTTCTTAAAAAAAAAATGCTACAGCCAGTTACAGCGATGCCATAGAAGAACCATTTTTGGCTCCACAAAGAACCATTCAGTCAAAGGTTTTTAAAGAACCATCTCTTTCTTACCTTTTTATAATCTGAAGAACCTTCTTTCGCCACAAAGAACCTTTTGTGGAACAGAAAGTTTCTTCAGATGTTCTTCAGGTTCTTTATGGAACCATTTAGACAAAAAGGTTCTTCTATGGCATCGTGAAGCACCTTTATTTTTAAGAGTGTATTCTACTTTGAAATGTGTGTTTTGTGTTGGAATGTCTGTTTTTGTTTTGGTCTGTGTGATTCCACCTACTGCCAATTTATCCAATAGGATTTCAACACACCGGGTTGCCAGTTGGTGGAAAATGCATTGTGTTGCAGCCATGGAAGCCAGCAAACGAACCGGGTCAGAGATTGCAAAGTCTACCTGAACTGAAAAGCCTCAGAATCCATCTAAAAAGCTTTATGACCAGAGACATATTAAAAGGCGAATATCAACTCATCAACTTACAGTGTATGACCCGTCTCCTTCCATTGTCCTCAATCTGGCAACCTGTGTGAGCACTGAGTAAGTAGAAGGGGGAAGGAGAAACAACTCTTCACTATTTTGAATTTGGCATGCAGTACCCATTTCAACCGCTAGCTGTCAATATTACATACTGCACCTTTAAAATACACACCAACATTCACACATCTGGAAATCAGTTAAATAAAATGAATTAAAAACTCCCTGTTTGACATTTGGGAGTTCAGATATTTGTGTGTACACGAGCATTTATGGAAATCAGTTGTAAAATGCATCATTGTAAAATGCACTCGTAATGCGCAATACCCGAGGCTGCTTCATTAAGCACAATTTTAGCATGCACTCTGCAGCTCTGCATTATAACGGTTGCTTTGCAAACAAAAACTTGATTTTAAGTAAATTTTCTCCAGCTGACACAATAATTTCCCAAAGCTATTACTGGCAGCAGCGTTCAGGATGTAGAGACCATGCAAACTACACTTTTAAGTCATCACTGTGACATTGCACTAAATTAATTGTAGTGTCTGTAATACCTGAAGAAAGTTATCCGTCAGCATTCTCATTCATCTCAATGGCAGTTGCATCCCAGATGGTTTAGTTTTTGCATCTATACAGTATGGCTGTGCTAACCAGCCAAAGCATGACCCCTTGAGTTGTTCAACACAGCAAATATTACACGAGTGGCTCAGAATTGGACGTATTCAACACTATAGCAACAAACACTAGTGCACACCTCGAATTATGCGCCGTCCTAATCATGGAGTCCATTGACAATATAATCATAGCACAATCAGGTTGTGAATCACAGGCAATTTGCTAAGTATCATGACATTTTAAGGGGTTGTCTCAATTGACAATTTGCAGACAGCCGCCTGAAAAAGGGCCAATTACGTTAATGAGGGGGTGGATTCTAGGTATCCAAGACTGCATTTTGAAACCACTCTACTCGTTTTGCATAGATGAAGCAAGCGTTAGTGCTGTGCTAGCACTGAAACACCTGGAAAAGGAAACTGAATACAGTATTTAGCACACTTTGATTCAGTGTCAGACTGTACAACGCAGGTGTCAAATTATCCTTGATTTTGTCTTCAGGATGCACTAAATCTAATGCAGACATTTATCCTGGTGTCCGTTTCAAAATTACTGTAGAAGAGAAAGCTAGAGTTTTACATTTTAACTTATTTTTAAAATTATTGACAATAATAATAATAATAATAATTATTATTATTATCAGCATTAAATTAAATAATTATTATGATGCATTTCATAAGCTCAAAATGGCTACTATTCTTCTTCTAAAATAAAATTATTATTATTATTATTATTATGCATTTCATAACAAGCTCTATCTGGCTGCCCAGCTTAATAATAATAATAATAATAATAATAATAATTATAATAATAGTTGCTTTTGTTGTTAAAGTGGTCATCGGATGCAAAATTCACTTTTCAAGTTGTTTGAACATTAATGTGTGTTGGAGTGTGTGTACACATCCATCCTATAATGATACAAATCCACTCAGTGTTTTTTTTAAAATCCCTATTTTAAAATCCCCTTTCTCAAATGCTGAGGCTGTTCTGAGATTCCTGTCAGCATGACATAGTTCTGTACAGACCGCTCCCACGATAGTTGATTGACAAGACTGTCTTACCTTAGACCCGCCCTGAGTGAACTGAGAGCTGTCTGCCTCCAGTGCAGGGGTCAGGGGTCAGCAGAGCTCATTAACATTTAAAGCAACATTGACTAGAATGGCTTGATAAAAACAGAGCTGATTTTGACAGGTTTAAAAAGGTGTTTTTTACACTGCCATTGAGAAATGTTTACCAAACTATGTTATAGACTTTTAATTAAGACCCTAAAGAATCATATCAACTTGTGCAAAATGGGCATCCGATGACCCCTTTAACATTTTGCTGATCAGCCAGATAAAGCTTGTTATGAAATGCAACATTTCTGAATAAATTTGAAAACATTTCTGATTGAATTTGAGTTTAGATATTAACAGTAAACTCATTCTATTTGAACACTTTTTTTTTAATTTTTATATATATATACATATATATATATATATATATATATAAGGAATTATAGTTTACCCAGCTTCTTATTACTTTCTGAAAATGTGCAATGAAAGCTATTTTGCTGGCATAAGTTGATACCCTCTACTAAAGCCATATTGAATTGATGGATGAGTAATACAGAATTGGATTGGAAATGTAAAAATAAGTGCATGCAAGGCTTTCAGAAATGTGCTGCATTCTTCCCTCGTTCTTCAAATATGTGGATAACAACAAAAAATTATTTATACATATTAATGCCTAGTGCCAATTTATTTCTCAAAAAAAGACAACAACGTAACTCTCAGAAAACGCTTTTCTTCAGAAAGCGTCTGTCTTGAATATGAACTAATCTGTAAAAATAAGTCCTCCTGACCATTTCTAAATGCAATTTATTTTGAGTTGACTAACAGCCTAAATGGGCGACTGATATCTGCAAAGCGTAAAAAAGAAAGACAGTCAGTTCAGCTACAGACTTTGAATCTTTTGAAATAATGACAAAAATGTCTACCACAACAAACTTGTGTATCAATGGAAGTAAACAGAATGGAAGACAAATGACCATGAAATATCAACTAGTCAGTTTTGGGTTTTCAAGCTGTGAAAGATTTTCAGACCAATGTAAACATTACAGTAGGTGGCCTACATTTCTTGAGCACTGCTCCCTGTGTTCTTCAGAAATCCTTTATGTCAAGTTACTGTTGGACGTCTCCCAAACCCCTCAGGCTTATTGGTACTGTGTCTGCAGAACTAATAGAGGACAACCGAAGGTAACAAGGCGTTTTGGAACAGTGCTAAGTACAGAAAGTGTGGTCGCAGTGCTACAGGGGACTCAAAGTGAACTGCTGTTAAATTTACTACAACTGTCGAGAACTGAAGTGATTTCTGTTACCACCAATTGAGGTGACAGACATATGGCCTGCTGCAGCAGTCAGACTGAGTCAAAAATAATTTTATTCATAACTATAAGGCCATTATATAGAATTAATAGAGCATTGCTAAGACATTTTGTGATCTTGCAGTTTTTTCCCAATAAAAGGTGGAGCTGAAGGTTTTTCATTATGGGAGACACAACTACCTCTATCCATAAACCGTTTGAAAGGGGCATAATGCAATCTAGACTAAACTTATTTTGATGTGCTTTAGAATGTTGGTCAACGTAAATAATGCACTTGATTAAAATTTTGTACTGTAGTGTGTTATTTAATATTACATTTAAAGTTAATATACAAAACTATTTTCATTTTAACTAATTGCATTTAGTATAAATTCAAACTATAATCCATTTTAACTTAAATGAAATTAACATGGGTAATGAAAACATTACATCCAGTTTGCAGTATATTCTTAAGTATATTCTTTTAAACTATTATTTCTGTAATATAATAATAATAATAATAATAATACTCTAATCTAATAATATAATTTGGCCAAGTTTTTTTTTTCAAATATATTTTTAAATGTATTTCAAAATATATTTAAAAAAGGCTAAAAACATATTTGCTAAAATAAGTTTCAAAATGTACATAAATATTTTTTCACCCATTTGTTATATACTTTTATGGGAAGAACAGTATTAACAATGTACTACAATAGTTCAAACATTGTATCTGAGTATTTTATGGAAAGAAACATGCTAAGGTACTTTTGCATTACCTTTCCCATGATTAGCTGACTGAGACTATCTTTCCTTCAAAGTGGAAGTGCAACACTTGATTTGCTAGAATCAAAAAAATATACTTTACAGTTATTGAGTTTGTGGTCTAAAAGTCTTGAAAAATTAAAGGTTTTATGCTTTTGAAAGCCAGTAATTAACCATACAAAATGACAAGTATGTTACTATAGTTTGTATATAAATTTAAGAATTTGAAAAGTAAAAAAAAAAAAAATCAAAAAGTGGATGTAGTTGACATAGTTACTTGGATTGCAACAAATTTAACTAGTAACACATTATTTAACAGTGATTACATAACACTGTTAGTGCATCAGAGAAGTCAATCTGAGAACCTGAAATCTATTGTGCCCTTCATCAGTCTCTCCAGATTCTGGAATTTCTCTCTAACTGCACAAATTGTCAGTTATTATAACTCAGTTTTAGAAAGGACATGTCAGAATTCACTCTGCAGTTGTTGCTGGCAGCTCTTGTCACTGTCCAGTGTGATCCAGACCAATCGACACGTGAAGCTTAGCTTTAGCTAAAGCAGCATGGCACAAACAGTTTAGTATGCAAAGAGTTAATGCATAGAGGTTAATCAGCTGGAGGCAAAGCGAATAGCTCGCTGCTGATAAGACTGTTTGTGAATTGATTTGGTTATGCTTCATTGATAGTAACAGGAGCCTGCCTTTGTTTCAGAGACACACTGTCATTGTCCTCTTCAGCTCTGATGTGGAAGGGGAAAACTGTGGGTCAGGTTTACACAAGAAGGTCAGACAAGGAGAGGTGGTGGAGAAATAGGTTTATCTGATCCTGGTCCAGCTGGTAAACTTCAAAGATTTGTCTGGATATGGCCTAGTAACCTTCTGGTAACTGATGTAACTGCATTATCTGACTGCTAAGAGCATGCTTATCCACTGACAGCTATTCAAATGTAGCCATGTGAACTAATGAAAGATTTTATTTTATTTTACTATTTATTTATATATTTTTTTTGCAAGCAATGCATTATAGTCGACATTTTACCAGTGCTGTTTTTTGTACATTTTGTTTCTTGTTTGCTGACTTAATTTGTGAGAAAGAAGTACACTTTAGCATACTTTTAAAATGAGTACTTATTTCTTAATATACTTTAAAGGAATAAGTGTGATCTGAATGTAATGCTTTGGATCCTTAATTTGCATGTTAACTGTAATTAAACAACAATGGATTATAATTTAAATGTTATATTAAATGTAATTTAATATAAAAAGTTTTAGAGTGCATGTTTGACCAGCAAGTAGGACTTAAGTACATCTTTATGCTTTATTTCTTTATTACTTCTATTGGTTTTGTAATATGGTTAAAATGTTATGCTGAATGTACTGAAAATCATTTATGGTGAATTAAATATACTTTAATATTATTTCAGTTGAAATTTGTCATAATTAAACATTTGTTATCATGAAGTTATATTAACTTTAAATGTAATATCAAATAACACACTACATTAAAATGTAAGTACTTTATGTTCTTTAGCATGTTAATTGTACTTCTAAATAAGTGCATGACAAAGAATTACTAAAACATATATATTTTAACTTATACCTTTAAATAAAACTTTTAATTTGACATTATTACAACGTGCACTTTTTAACCTTTCATAGTCATGAAAGTGTCTCTCTTTAGTTACACTTAAGTGGCCTTTTATTTCATTAATATTATATTATTTGCAAGAACAGTTTATTAAAATATGTACTTTCAAGATCTGAAGTACACTTACAAGTGCACGTTCAATAGAATTAAGCGCACTTCTTTTTAAGGACAGCTGATCTAGTCAGTAGTGAGGGGGTTTGAGCATGATTTTGTTGTGTCAGCAGCACAGTTAACCAGCATGATGAAGCGTGTTGACCAAGAGAGGCTCAGTGATTAGGGACTTTGTCAAAAGTTGTCTTGAAGTTGTGTGTTTTAACGTGTTTTAAAAAATCTAAAAAACCCTCACATTTAGTTTTAATTTACAAACAGGACCTGTTCTGACCTATGTTGGGTCTGCAGAATGTCTCGAGAAGACAAACTAACTAGTGTTTCCACACATTGTGATGGAGCCAGCGGTGCCTTTCAGGAACGGAGAGGTGAACTTTACACTCAGTGGCTTCCAAGCGACCATGACGCGAGCACATATCCAATTCAATTTAAATTGCCACATAACCTTGACTAAAGTTTTGAATCATTTGATTAGTCTACCTTTAAACCTGCTCAATGGCTTTAATGGATTGTATCACTTCTGAAATATGGCTTCCGGACAGACAGCACTGCAGAATCACGGGATGAACGAGTATCTTGCTTCTGACCTTATGTCACATTTCTTTGACCATTAGTTTGTTCAGTCAGCTCAAACAAAGCCCGAGCAGATGCCCTTTTCTTTGTTCTCAATGAACATTTGTCCCCAGCATACTCCTGCTGGTGATAAAATGGCGTTATTAAAAACATTTCAAGAGGAGGCTAATAAAACAAGTTTAAATAAGCAGAATACGAATCACCTATTTAAGCTCATGAATCTGTGCCAAATGATGAAATTTATTAGGTTGTGGGGCGGCGAGTCTAAATTTGTAGCTCCATGAATACCAAGCTGAGATCAGTGGAACTGAGAGAGAGAAAGAGGAACGGGGTAAAAACAACAGAGCATTGACCAAGCAGAGAGAACAGGCTCAATTATCATAAACATCCGGCCGGTACTTGCTCGGACTGTAAATCCCTGCAGCCGCGGCTCATCAACATTCGCTGGACCTGCCAGATTACCCAGGGCACGCTGTAATTTGCAGTAAAGAATAAAGATGACGGCAAAACAAAAACAAATATGAGATGATACAAATTAGGAGTGAGCCCAGTTAGTCTGTCAGCGCTGTAAATTTCTAGCGTGTACAAATTTCGGTCGTACGTGAGAGCATGAGGGAATTAATGAGCTGTCCGTCCACGTTACTTTATTCCCTCGCATCTCCCGAACGGTGGTGAATCAATCTGCCTTTATGGTAATGATGCTTCAATGCTTGAAATTATTACATTAAATGGATTGCATTGGTTTGGAGTGTCTGAAGGCACGTGGCGTCACATCCTCCTCACAGACGCTGGAGGTTTTAGATGACTGTGTCTTTACTTTTCTTCACATCACATCTGTTTGTGACTAGATGCCTTCATACTACTCTGATGCTTGAACATTTCCATCGATTATACACAGACCATTAAACCATATATCTGATATAAGTGCCAGGCTGTTGTTTGGATTATTTTATCACATGTATAAATTTATGCCTCCAGAAGTTTAGGATGCCATTATATTAATTAGAAATTTTAACAAGGCCAGATGAATGTACTTTTTAGGCTGCAGAATCTGTCATATAAATTAGGGATGTAATTGAAATAAAGCTAAAAAAAAATCATGTTTTTATTATGTTATCATGTTTTTATTGTGTTTTATTGTGTTAGTTAGCGGTGTTTTTTAGTTATTTTTTAACCCAATTAAAATAACTCAACTGCAGTTTGATTGAGAATGAAAAAACATGATTTTTGAAAATTGTTAAAAATGGAGTTATCTGTTTTTGCAAATAAACTCTTCAAATATATATATATATAGACCTATAAATAAATATTAAAAACATTATATAGAAAGAAAGAAAAAAAGACAAAATCACATAAGGAAAGTACTAAAACCTAAAATGAAAACTGAAAATATGAACTGAAAACAGTAACTGAAATGAAGCTGGAAAAAATAAATATATATATATTTTTTTAATAAAAGCACATAACTAAATAACTAAAACTTAATATAAAATGAAAATCTAAAAAATAAAAGCTAAGTTAAAATATTTATAAATAGTATAATAGTATATACGTAAGTAATACTAAAATATCTAGCAGTATATATTTATTTATTATTTATATTTATGATATATCTATTTGTTGTCTAGTCCAGAGTTTTTACATTTTTTGATTCCCAAATATGATGAAGGGACCCCTTTTCTAAAATATAATGTCAGTTTGAAAGACCCCTTTACGCTAAGAATAAAATTAAAAAGACATGATGTTCATAAAATTAAATAATTGTATTTTCATACTAAAAACACTGCACTCTCAGAAATAAAGGTTCAAAAGCTGTCACTGGGGCAGCACCATTTCAAAAGGTACACCTTTGTACCTAAAGGGTCCATATTAGTACCTAAAAGGTACAAAAGTGTACCTTTTGAAAAGGTACTGCCCCAGTGACAGCTTTTGTAAAAAAAATTCTGAGAGTGTGCCATATTTAAGTACTGTTAGATGAATAATCTTCCTGAGAAATTTTAAGTTCAATTAAAAAATAACTGAATAACTGTACAGTGTCCCCCCCCTCAATACAATAAATATTGTCCCAAAGCAGTTAATATTGCCTTAAAACTGATTGAGATGACAGTGATGAGAAGAAACTCCACATTATTGGACATATGTCACAAACAACACTATTTTTTTAAACAAAACTATATGCACATTGGCTCATATTTCTTTCTTTTAAAAATCTGTCAATAGAATTAAATAATTCTGTAATTTCAACTTTGATAATATCAAATGTGTTAAAATGACTACAGTAAACACATTAATTAATATCATAAGTTAACTCCCTCTTGTGGACCAGCAGAGACTCACCTCACTTGTTGCAAATGATTCTCAGAGGATTTTGACTCTGGATCAAGTAAATAGATTGAGTTCTCTGTACCTCTGTGGCAGCTTCTCTTTCACATCCATGAAATGACTATGCTATGGGTGTTCGTTGCATGATTTACATGACAAATGAGGAAAAAGCGAGCAGGAATGGTTTGCACTAGTGCATCGGGTCTGCGGTGCTCCCAGTAGGGCTGCAGAAGCAAGCACACATGCACTTCGTCGCGTCAGCACCTGTGCGGCCAAATGGAGCATCTCTCCAGAGGGTCCAGCCATGCGAGAGTCATGCACGACGCCCACCTGCACGTGTGTAAGCAATCCTTCTGAGTTTAGAGCACAGGACAGGGAGCGGGTTTTGCTCCGTGGTGCAGTGCACTGTTTGCTGACTGTCCAAATGCTCGTCTCATGTTGGATGTCTTGTTCTGCTAATGGATGGCAAAGTTAGCATTCAAGGTTCACTGGCTGGCTTTCAAAGAAGTGATGGTGTAAAGCTGTTGCTCTTTCTGTTGGTTCTTCAGAGTTTTCATTAAATTGAAGAACATATTTCTTCAGCAGATATCTTTTGTTACAGATGGAATATTTTGTTGCTAAAACAGCTTCTGCCAAGTACAATCATTTAAATGATTGAACAGATAATTTACATGCATTTGCTAAAGGCAGAATTGTTCAGATAACACACGAGAGGCTTCAAAGTGCCCTTCTTCAAACGGCTGTTATACGGTCGGTGCTGATAACAGACTAGCTATAGACAGACTAGCCAAGTGTTGACTGATAAAGTCTTCGAATGCATAGGAAGAAATATTGCACCTCAACTCTGTATTCCATATTCTTTTTTTTGCCATAAATGTGATGTTTATTTTCTGCCCATCTGCTTACTGTCAAGTTATTGTAAAGAAAAGCCCTGGACTTCACTTCTATAAAAGTGGCAGTGCTGAGACAGACAGAGAATATTATTGGGTGCGTCTCAATCAGTTCAGAAGTCAGTACACTGTCCAGGGAGTTGGACATTTCTAGGGCTTTCACATAGCAGTGCGTTTCAGTAAGTGCACTGAAATGTTCTCCTGAAAGTACCAGAAAGCACTGTAAATGTCGAACTCATACAAAGAGCATCCATCTTAATGTCCTCTACCAGTCCTGTTCCCATTCCTCCTATTGTCTCTTCTCCTACCTTTTTTGATGCATATCGATACTAAATATTTTACTAGAAAGGTATATATCCTAAGAGTAGTATGCAAGTCAAAATTCAGCCAGGCTGATTATATTATATTAATCTGAATACCATTATGTATGGGTTTTATCCATTTTGCCCCTTTACTTTAAAACAGTTACAATGGAGATTCAGAGTGGTGTGTTATACAGCAATGACATTTATAAATATGTTTAATCACACATCATTGTCCTAATGTTTTTTTTTAAGAGTATCGAGGCCTTTGCTAGTGTCTGAATTAGTGTTCATGCTGTACTGAATGATGTCACAGAAAAACTAAGGAGTGGAATTGTCTCAAATGATTCTAAATATAAATACATACACGCATGCTTTCTAGTGCAGAAGGGGTGAGATGCTTGGCTGAAGGTGCCGGACTAAAATAATCCATCATGTCAGGCAGCAGGGTAAATGGGAGTGGCCTCAGTCGACCCAGTGCTCTGATGTCAGCCGGCACTTCCTCTTCTCCCAGGGGGCCCGTGGTTGTCGAAACAGAGGCTTACGAGAAGCAAAACACAAAAATACCCCGTCCCTTCAATGCCCAAGGGCTTCAGCTGCCTCCGTGTATCCATTACTGGCGCTTTTTGCAGCTCGCACATCGATACAGACGGGCAAAGAGAGAGCGACCGGCAGACCCAGACACTGAAAAAGTATGTCTCCATGGATCAATAGCTTATTAATACTGGACAATAGAGCATGGGAACTGCCGGGACCCTGCACAGATGGGGGCAGGTGCCCCTGTGAAAGGCGGAACAGCCTGGAGAGGCTGATTTTGGCGGCCGAAGCCATTGAGCTCAAGGGTGAATGGTTGCTGAGGTATAGCACTAAATTAGAGTCGAGTAAAATAAGATGTACTCATGCATTTGGGTGTGTATTTGTGTGTTATTAGTAGGTCTATTAATTTTATGAAGTAACTTAGTACAGTTATGTAAAATAAATTTTGCTTGAAGGACCACCTTCAAGTTTCATGTTTTTCTGTCAGCCCACAACCACTAGGATCAGAGCTTGACATATATATTTATGTATGTATGTATTATTTTTTATTTATTTCCCAAAGAGCACATCAGTTTTAATTTTGACAGCACGTTTTTATTAGAAATCTCCATTAATAGATTTTTGCCATTGAAGTTTATTATTATTATTATTATTATTGAGTTATTGTATCATTTTCATTGGTGAAAAAATGTCATTGATGAAAATTATTTGTGAAATATTTAGGAGGGCATTAAAATAAACTTTAGGAGTGCAATGAAAATGGCTCAAATAATGTGCTTTTCCTTAATTAATGGATACAAGGAGACATTTACAAGCAAAATTATTTAATTTATTAAAAATCAAAAAGTACACTAGGCTTTTAAATATATTTTATTCAAATATATTTGAAATGTGTTAAGTATATTGTATAAACTATATAACACCACCACGTTTTGACTTTGAACATTTAGTGCTCATGTTTATTTAATGAAAAAATAGACTTTTAAGGGTTAATGATAACATTAGGCTGTATCACGATTCTTGTTTTTCCATCCCCAAGTTTAAGACCATTTGAAACAATGAAGATGGTTTATTATAACATTTAAGAAATGTAAGACTTTTTATGACCTTTTATGAGGATGTGTTCTAATGTTCAAAAACAGCTTTGATAACAGACTGGTTACACAATGGTAACACAAATGGCATTCATTATTTTTTTAATTCCCATGTTTTTAAAATGTGTAGCTCATGACGAGAGATGCTGAAGAGACAGCAAGGAGTAATGCAATGGCCAAAGGCTGTCTGCATTTAAATCATAACAATTCAAAAAAAAAGAAAAAAAAATCACAGGCTGAATGCATAAACTGTGTGAAAAAAAGACTTCTAAAGGCATTTTTGTATACTGCCTATTTGTTGATGAGTTATTCAGATGATCTAATCTGACACGATGTCTAAATTATCTTATATTTTTCTTAGCAGATTGATGGACGATATATTAGATATGTAAAGTAAGATTTAACCTCAAGTTACATTTATATCTACTCCATGAGACATGGATACTTTTCTCAGTAAGACATTATTTTATGATTCTTATGTTCTTCTCAGCAGATTGATATATTAGATTTATAAACTATGGTTTATGTCATCGGTATCAACTACTTCTGAATTTGTAACCCATCAAAAGATCTGAAATTTCAGAAAATCAAAATGAAGACCTGTCAGTTTACTATTTATCATCCATTTAAGACATTGTTACTTTTCTCAGTATGACACTTTTTTATGAATCTCCTTGTCTTCTCAGTAGATTGATATATGTGATATATTGGATTTGTAAAGTATGATTTCTGCCATCAGTATCAAGAGTTTCTAACTTTTAAACCCAACAAAGGATTTGAGATTTCAAAAACCCAAAATGTTTTTTCAAATGTCTACACTGTAAAAAGATTACTGTAAAAATGGTTACAGTATTATTACCGTAATTGCATTTACAGTATTACCGTATTTCCATTTACAGTAGTATTACTGTATTTTCATATACAGTATTATTACCGTATTTTCATTTACAGTATTATTACCGTATTTTCATATACAGTATTATTACCGTATTTTCATTTACAGTATTATTACCGTATTTTTATTTACAGTAGTATTACCGTATTTTCATTTACAGTATTATTACCGTATTTTCATATACAGTATTACCGCATTTTCATTTACAGTATTATTACTGTATTTTTATTTACAGTATCAGTGCTGTAGTGTTTATTTTCATGTAGTTTAAACATTTTTTACCTTTAAAAAACAATCAAATTGTGGTGCAGCACTGTAATCCATGATTTTTACCACCCCCCCTACCCCATAAAAATCACAATAACTCATGAGCATTAGTTCTGATAATATTCTTTTTAATTGTTGAACATTTTCTTTTTAAAAGTATAAATTACAAGTCTTGAGCTCTAGGATGAACTAGCTGAAAAAAGGGCATCATCACAGTCCCCTGGGCACTTTGTATCATGGCAAAACATACACATACTGAAAAGCAAAAACAAGTAAGTACACTAACAGTCAAAAGTTTTTGAACGGTAAGATTTTTAATGTTTTTAAAGAAGCCTCTTCTGCTCACCAAGCCTGCATTTATTTGATCCAAAATACAGCCAAAGCAGTAACATTGTGAAATTTTTACTATTTAAAATAACTTTCTATTTGAATATATTTTAAAATGTAATTTATTCCTGTGATCAAAACTGAATTTTCAGCATCATTGCTCCAGTCTTCAGTGTCACATGATCCTTCAGAAATCATTCTAATATGCTGATAAACATTTATTATTATTATTATTATCATCATAAATATTTAAAACAGTTGAGTAATTTTTTTCAGGATACTTTGATGAATAGAAAGATCCAAAGATCAACATTTATCTGAAATAAAAAGATTTTGTAACATTATACCATTCAAGAGCTTGGATTCAGTATTTTGGAAATTACTACTTTTATTTAGAAAAAGTGAAGATGAAGACATTTATAATGTTAAAAAAGATTTCTATTTCAGATAAATGCTGTTGACAAAACAATTGACTCAGCTGTTTTAAACATAATAATAACAATAGTTTTTTGAGCAGCAAATCAGAATATTATAATGATTTCTAAAGGATGTTAAAAATTCTGCTTTGATTACAGGAATAAATTACATTTTAAAATATATTCAAATAGAAAACATTTATTTTAAATACTAAAAAAATTCAAAATAGTTTTGCTGTACTTTGGATCAAATAAATGCAGGCTTGGTGAGCAGAAGAGGCTTCTTTAAAAACATTAAAAATCTTACTGTTCAAAAACTTTTGACTGGTAGTGTTAGTAAAATTAAATAATATAGTAAAAATGAGTTCGAGTTGTGTTAAATGTCAGTAATTTTCACAGTCAAAGTTGACAAGCTCTCCGATGAGAAACAGCAGGATGGGATTCAGGCAGATCTTTTTTCTTTGCACCCTCTTTCCAGAATTCCAGCTGATTTGTGACGTTCAATGCATCAGGTGCCACAAAGATTGACCGTCTGAATTAACCTGCAAGCACAAAAAAAAAGCAAAAAAAAAAAGCATTATTTTTCAAAGCAGTGTTTACATAATTTATCACAACTGTCAAACTTGGTGCTGTATGCACTTTGATGTTAATAAAAACATTATATACTACATCTGAACGCACCTACAAGGGAAGGTACATAATTAGTTGATAATCCATCACATTCAAATTATTAAAGCTCTATTTTTTACAATGCATTCTCAATCTGTAGAGCAACGTGGTAGAATGCTGAATTAATGGGTTTGATTCAGGGGCGGACTGGGGGCCACTTTTTGTCCAGGGCCACTTTTTGGCACAGAGCGGCCCACCAAATCTGGTCGGCAACACACCGCACCACACCATAAATGAGTGGTGTACTTCTTTACATTATAATTTCTCTTTTCTGGTGTATATGGCAAATAGTAAATCATTTTAAAGATTTTTTTTACGAGGGACAGTTTAATATCACTAAAGTTAAATCCATATAATCAGTCCATATGACACAATACTCTGGTATCGTCTAGATTAGAAGACTTGAATAGTGCAGAATGCGGACTGTTTTTATGGGCCTTTCTATTGGTCACCATATACAGTATTTGTCGTTTTGCAGGAGCTTGACATCTATCATTTTAAGGAATAGAGCTCCAATTGTAGAAAAGAGTGCAAATTATTTTGATGAAGAATGCAGTAAACAGTACTGTGAAATATATATGTTACAATTTAAAATAGCCGTCTTCTATGCGAATATATAGCAAAATATAATTTATTTCTGTGATCAAAGCTGAATTTTCAACATCATTACTCCAGTCTTCAGTGTCACATGATCTTCAGAAATCATTCTAATGCTGCTTTGCTGTTTTAGAAACATTTCTGATTATTAGCAATATTGAAAACTCTTGTGCTGCTTCATATTTTTGTGGAAAATCTGATACCATTCAGTCTTGGGTAAGATTAAAAAATATTAATTAATATTTTTCTTGAACAATGTTGCATTAAATCAAAGATTATAGAATACAAAAAGGGACTTTAATTAAATTGATTTAAGTGACAGTAAAGATATTTACACTTATTACGAAGTACTTATTTCAAATAAATGCTGTTCTTTAACTGAGAACCATTATACCAATAATAAACCATTATTAATAATTGATCACAAATAATAACTGATAATAATTAAGCAGCATTAGAATGATTTCTGAAGGGACACTGAAGACTGGAGTAATGACGCTGAAAATTCAGCTTTGATCACAGAAATAAATTACATTTTAAAACATCCTAAATAGAAAAAACACTATTTTAACTGTAATATTTCATAATATTATTGTTTTACTGTATTTTTGATCAAATAAATTCAATCTTCTTTCAAATAAATAAAAAGCCTTAATTATTTCAAACTTTTAACCACCAGTGTGTATATAAAATAGGCTAATGCATGTGAATTAATAAGCAAATTATATTTGTATTAGGCCTATAATATAAATCACTTTCCTATGCACAGCACTCGAAAGCAAAAGTCTTCAGATTTGCAATGTTCTAGAGTAAGATTGAGAATGATTTTTAAACATTTTCTTAGACATGTGAAATCACGGAAGAAAGCCTATATAGAGATTAACTCTTATCTCATGTCTGCTGAAAACTGCTATGTTATGTAGCCTACATTGGGACGAATAACGTACATGGCATTATTTTTTTATTTTATTTATTTTTATCGTAAACGGTTGGCAAATATTGCTGAATTGTCTCGTCATGTTTAGCTGCTTACATCTTACCTCGCATTCAAGTCGCGCACAGCTCAGCGTCAGTGAACAGTAAATCCCGCCTTCTACACTTTGATTGGCTATTTCAAACATTTTGACATTGACGAGCGCTTTTGAGCCACTGCACTGAGCCGGAGTAAGCTAAATTAATTAGAATTTTTGAATGAAGTGGGCCGTGCGGCCCGGGCCATTCGTCTGGGCCGATGGTAGGATATACGTACATTTATTACAATCCATTTATATATATATATATATATATATATATATATATATATATATATATACAGTATATATATATATATATATATATATATTAGGGGTGGCACGGTACGTTTATTCGTACCGAACCGTCACGGTACAGGCATCTCGGTTCGGTGCATGATGCCTTATGACGAATACAGGCAATTCACCCCCAATCCAGAAGGGGGCGCCCGCAGCAATGAAACGCTGTTTGATAACCGCCAGCAGAAGAACAGCGAATGCCAACGGTGACACAGAGGCGGCCGCGCTGATGTTTGGCTCACTGTATTTTATTTTGATAAAGTACCAACTGGCTTTCAAGTTAGCAATGCTGGAACTGATGTGTGTGTGTGAGTGTGTGTGACGCGATCACTTCAACTGTTATTTAAAAGCTCTTTATATTCTGTATTATTCAACAAAGACAAGCAATAAATCATTGTATAGTATGCAGTGTTGGGCACGTTACTTTAAAAAAGTAATTAGTTATATTACTAGTTACTTCTCACAAATAGTAACTGAGTTACATCATTATAAAATAAACTAATTACCAGGGAAAGTAACTATTGTTACTTTTTTTTTTAAATGTTCAAATGTGTCAAATAACTTGGATGTCCCCAATATTAAATGTTAAATGAATGAAATGGACACTAAATAGAATACATTATTATTATAATACATTGCACACTAATCTACACTATTTTAATGTTTCTGTGGGACAATGTGAGAGACACCTATCAAATTCAATTGATTATTGTAAATATGATCAACCCTCTATGGACACCTTGGCAATAGAATCTGCATTGGCTTATCATTTTTTATAGTATATCAGATAATTAATATTAGTCTGGTGAGTAAACTAAAAAAAATGACAAGCCAATGGAGATTATATTGCCAAGGTGTCCATAGAGGGTTGATAATATTTACAATAATCCATTGAATGATTTTCAATTATATATAATTATATCTATATAAAGCTTATGTTTGTAAAATGGCACAGTTTTTTTTTAAATATCTCACTTAGCATCAGTCAGTCAAACATTATAATATGATATTATGATAATTTAGCATTAAATTTTAGCATTATATGATGATATAACTTTAGTAATTAGAATAACCATGTATAAATGCATATTTGTCATGTTGACTGAATTTAGGATTGGTGGTGGTGCTTAAGATATTGTTTGTCATTTAGTGTTTCTATAAAAAAAGGAAAAAGAAAACTACAAATAATACTGATAAGATAACAAAACTACTACGAATTCTACTACTAATAACAATATAAAACGCACTAAGGATTATTGAGCTGCTGGGTTCATGAATATTAATCAGGTTGTCTGCGTTCGCTCGAACTGATTCGCTGAAATCAAAACAGGGACAATGATAGGTGAGCGCCGGCCAATGAGATTGCCGTTTACGCATTAGCTCCGCCCACTAGCGGAGAACCCGGCAGTTCCTAAAAGCTGAAGAATTCTAAAGGAACTCCGTTATTTTGACAGGAAAATACAGCAAAGAATATCGTTTACATGTAGCGCGTCAATTCTGCATGTTATGAAAGACCCGCGGACACGAAAACAATCTGCGGACTTGGCAACATAGCGTGCTAACTTGATGCTTCCTCTGAAGACTGCTTAGATGTGTTTGAATTGAAACAGCGCTGCTAGACCGATCGCTGTGTGTGTCATCAAAGTACTGCGAGAGCTATAAGAGAGCAGACGTCTCCTTATGCTTTATCTCGCCGTACTTCGATGTCATACGATCTATCTTCAAGTCGAACACACCGCTTTACTCCTACTCTCGCGTGTCACGTGACAGTGTAATCGCAGCCTCTGCGGTGGAAGAATCGGGTTTTCTCATATTGCGATATTATCGCAAATTAGGGATGTGCGGATCTAGTCGACTAGTCGACTAAACGGTACAGCTCCTACTAGTCGACACTGAAAACAATAGTCGACTACACGAGAAAAAAAAAAGATAATTTTATCATTCAAATTACCATCATTTTAACGTTACATTTAAAACATTTTAAAGAACAGTTAAAATAAAACTTTTGAAAAAGAATACATATCAAAATATTTAAATATATAAATATTTTTAAAAGCGTATCTGGGCGGGAACTATAATTTTACCTCACATGCGTTTTCTTCATGTCAGTTGCGGCGAGCTCCACGCGAAAGACCAGCAAGGTGTGGGATTATTTTGAATTAGAAGGAAATGGAAATGTTTTTTGTAAACTGTGTAATGTCAAATTGGCTTACAATAACTATACTGGAGCTATGCGTAATCATATTCAATACACGTATGCGTTAGCTTGGAGTCTAGCCAAAGCCAAATGTCAATAATGTCATGCACTACAACCTGCCGCTGCGGTCCGCGATCCTATCCGCGCTGTCTATTCCTCTAAACGAAGACTCACTTCGGTGGTGCTGCGGGATTTCCAGGCTCTTTTCGAAACTGTCTGCTTGCTTGTAGTTATCTCTCTGTGTGCCTGTGACTTCAGTTCCTGCCGAGCGCGGGGTTTTTTTCAAGTGCAGAATCGCCTCTAGTCCTGTCTTTCGCCAGACCACAACATGTTAAATTCACTGAACAAATGCGCACGGTCTAAATAAGTAAAACGAGCTTTGTTTTGTTTTTAGACAATATAGCCAACATGAAGTACATTTTTAAAAGCCGTTTTAATGCTATTCCTTGATAAACTTTCCTATTGTTTTTTTTTACTTTTGTTTTAATATGTGTTTTAATATGTTGGCTAACGTTATATGACAATGAAGAATTCTGTCAGTCTATTGATTGATTTTCAATTTCTGCATTGCTCCAGACGATCTGAATAAATAAGCTCTGCACTGGTTTATGAAGAGTGTATGCTCTTCCTTTTTTTCTGTTTAACGACCGCCTAAAATTAATTGATGATAACGTGAGGCAAGCATACGGCATAATCGTGACCTATTTTTAGCAGAATTCATTGAGGGATTTGACAGTGTGATTCAAAGATTAAATATTTCAACTGTATGCTGTTATATAGACACGCACAGTGTTTTTTTTTTTTTTTTTTTTTGCCGTTTTTGGGGGGTTTCTAGCTTTTAGACTAGTCGACTAGTCGGATTCAAAACTTTCGTTTAAACGACAGTCAAATTAGTCGTAGCGCACATCCCTATCGCAAATGCAATTAATCGTTCAGCCCTAATTTCAACCACAAATAAAGTAAATGGGTCTGATGAGCATGAGCCTCAAGATGAAGATGACAACGGCTTTAAACCAAGTGATAGTGTGTCAGAGGTGATGACTCGTTGTGATAGAAGGAAAAGTGGATCTGTGACAAGTAGCGTTAGTTCTGTGGCATCTTTAACTAGTTCTGCTCGTGTCAAGGCGGAGGCTAAGCATGCAGCACTTTTAGCCCGAGCATCTGCTTTAAGAACGAAGCAAGAATTAGAGGCTGAAGAGTTGAGATTGAAGGCCAAAAAAGAACAGCTTGAATTGGATACAGAAATTGCTGCATCAAATGCGGAACTCAAAGTGTTAAAAGAGTATGAAGAAGGTCAAGATGGCATGAATGATTATTACAGGTCACAGACTGGGTCACAAGCTGGTGATTCATTCAAAGGCCGAAAGCAACGGCAAGTTCAGCCAGTATCTAACCTGTGTAGAAAGTCTGAGCCTATGTCAAGCACCCAGGATCAAAGCTCTATCCAGAGACTATCTCAACTAACCACAGATCATGGTAACACTCAACAGTCGATTGATGATAGCAGATATCTGTTCAATGTGATGCACCGCCAAAACGAAATAACTGAGTTGTTGGTCAAGCAGCAGAGCTTATCCCAATTATCTCAAAGAGATGTGCCAATATTTTCTGGAGATCCTCTTGTCTATATTTCTTTCATAAGGGCATTCGACCACTCGATTGAGAACAAGACTAATAATCCTCGAGACAGGTTATACTATCTCGAACAGTTCACAAGTGGTGAACCACAAGCTCTTGTTCGCAGCTGCGAACATATGAGTCCAACTAAGGGCTATAAAGAAGCAAAACGTCTTCTTCAGCTACATTATGGCAACGAGCTGAAGATAGCTACAGCTTACCTTGAGAAAGCTCTAAAATGGCCGCAAATCAAAACAGAGGACAATAAGGGAATGAAGACTTATGCCTTATTCCTTATTGGATGCAGAAATACCATGGCTGATGTTGAATTCATGGATGAGATGAATAATCAGACAAACATGAGAACAGTCCTTTCAAAACTTCCTTTCAGACTTAGAGAACGTTGGAGAAATACAGCCTTTGATATTCAGCAACGAAATGGACGAAGAGCCACATTTGAAGATTTGGTCAACTTTATTGACTTAAATGCTCAAGTTTTGAATGACCCACTCTTTGGAGATATTCAGGACGTTAAGGTGGAGAGAAAAGGAAAGTCCAGTTTTCCAGAGAAGAACTCAAGGAAGAGTGGTTTCAAAGGTAGTATCTTTGCCACAAATGTCTCGCCGTCTGACAAGGACAAAGCAGAATACTCACGACAAAAGAAACAGAATACAGATAGATCTGATTTTGCAGTTCGAAGAGCTTGTTTGTTCTGTAACAAGGAACACACACTTGATTCCTGTATTAAGCTTAAGAACCAGGAATACAAGGACAGAATTCAGTTTCTTAAAAGTAAAGGTCTGTGCTTTGGCTGTCTAACACAAGGACACATGAGTAAAGATTGTAAGAGGAGAATGTCATGTCCAGATTGCTCACTAAAACATCCAGGTGTCCTACATATCGTTAAACAAGAAGATAAGCAAGATGAAAAGTTTGAAGACCACGACTTTGCAGTTTCAAATGCTTTTCTCTCACTGGGTCAGGAAACTTGTGGATATACTGGGGCTGGCGATGGTGAGTGCATCCTCTCCGTTATACCTGTAAAGGTGAAATCAAAGAAGAGTGAAAAATCTGTAGACTTGCGCTTTCCTATACAGGGCAAGAAGACTGATTTTCTGCTTTGCACTATGGGTCAACAAAAAAAAGGTGCGAGGATACTTGCTGTCTGACTTAGAAGTGTGTGTTTTAGAAGAGAATACTTATATCGATCTACCCACTGTCTTGACTCGGCGACACTTGCCCGTGAAAGAAGGGAACATTCCTAGACAGAAGGATATTGAGAAATGGCCTTACTTGCATGAAGTTCGTCTGCCACATATCGAGGCTGCAGTAGGGCTACTTATTGGAGTGAACGCTCATAAGGCCATGGAACCATGGAAGGTGATAAACAGCATAAGCAATGGGGCCTTATGCAGTGAAGACAGTTCTTGGCTGGATAGTCAAATGGACCAAAGGAAGAGAGCATCAAGACAAGAAAATCTGGTATACAGAGCTATACAGTGAATCGCATATCTGTGGAGAAGATTGAAGATTTGCTGGTGAAGCAGTTTAATATCGATTTTCCTGAACGTCATTATGAGGATAATTCTGAAATGGCACAAGAGGACCGGCAATTCATGATGTCTGTGACCAAATCTACTCAGTTCATGGATGGTCATTACTACATGAGATTACCTTTGAAAGACGACAAGATCAAGATGCCGAACAACCGGGTTTTAGCGGAACAGCATCTCGGGAGCCTCCAGAAAAGGCTCAGAAGGTATCCTGATTTCTATGAGGACTACACCGTATTTATGAACAACATCATTGAGAAAGGATATGCTGAGAAAGTACCTGATGAGAATTTACACCTTGGTGATGGAAAGGTCTGGTACATTCCTCACCACGGGGTTTATCATCAGAAGAAAAATAAAATCTGTGTTGTCTTCGACTGTAATGCATCTTACCAAGGATTTTCTTTGAATAGTCAGTTACTTCAAGGGCCTAACCTCACCAACACACTTATAGGGGTGTTGACCAGATTCCGTGAGGAGCCAATTGCAATGATGGCTGACACTGAATCAATGTTTTATCAGGTTCGAGTACCTAGGGAGGATGCAGACTTTTTGAGGTTCCTCTGGTGGCCGAACGGCAACCTAGATCAAGATGAAGAAGAGTACAGGATGCGTGTACACCTGTTTGGTGCAACCTCTTCACCGAGTTGCTCTTGTTACGCTCTTCGAAGAACAGCAGAAGATGAAATCAACGACACTACTCCAGAAGCAGCTCAGACACTATTGAGGAATTTTTATGTTGATGATTGCCTTAAATCAGTGGCAACTGAAGAACAAGCAGTCATTCTCGCAAGTGACATCAGAGTGCTTTGTAATCGAGGTGGTTTCCATTTGACAAAATGGACTAGTAATAGCAGAACTGTACTTTCGTCCATACCTGAAGAAGAACGAGCCACTGACGTGAAAGTCTTAGATCTGGAGAGTGGGTTGCTTCCCATGGAAAGAGCATTGGGAATTCTGTGGAGTACAGAGAATGACACGTTTAATTTTAAGATTGAAATGCAAAATAAACCACTTACCCGAAGAGGTATATTGTCGGTTGTTGGGTCCGTTTACGATCCTCTTGGGTTCCTAGCACCGTTTGTGCTACCGGCAAAGCTCATTCTGAGGGAAATAACATGGGATGAAGAGATTGCAGGGAAAAAGGCTGAGAGGTGGCTGTCCTGGCTGGAGGATTTGCAGAAGCTCGCAAACATCAGTGTGAGTAGATGTATCAAACCTGCAGGGTTCGGGCATGTCAAGACCTTTCAGTTGCACCACTTTGCAGATGCTAGCGAGAACGGATACGGGACTGTCACATACCTCTTGTTGACAAATGACCATGATCAAAAGAGATGCACATTCATGTTGGGAAAGTCCAGAGTGGCACCACTCAAGCAGGTTACTATTTCAAGAATGGAATTGACAGCAGCCACCATTGCAGTTAAAATGGATAGGATGCTGAGACAGGAGCTTCAAATCAATCTTGAGGATTCTAACTTTTGGACTGACGGCACCACAGTGCTGAGATACATTGAAAATGACTCCACAAGATTCAAGACGTTTGTTGCAAACTGAGTCTCATTAATCAGAGAGGCTTCTAAACCTTCTCAGTGGAGATATGTTCCTGCAGACCAAGCTTCAAGAGGCCTAAATGCGGACAACTTGATCGAAAGCAAAAACTGGATAAAAGGACCTAGTTTCCTGCTGAAGCCACAATGCGAGTGGTCAGTTAGACCTGAGGATTCAGTGTCTTTTGCGGTTGATGACCGTGAGCTCAAAAAGATTTCCATTGTTAACGCAATAGGCACTCAGAACACTAAGGAAGGCCTAGAATGTCTTGTTTGTTATTATTCAAGCTGGCAGTGCCTAAAGAAGGCTGTAGTACGACTAACACATCTCAAAGAAATCCTGCTGGATTTAAGTCGCAAGAGGAAGGAGATACAGACAAGGATCAGTCAAACAGAAAGAGATCCCACTATACAAAACATTCTGGTACAGAAAGAAATGGATACCTATAAAAGAGGTTTGAAAGAAAGAACACCTACCATGGAGGATATGGTAAACGCTGAGCTGGATCTAATTCGTTACAGCCAGAAACAGAAGTTTCAGGAAGAAAGAAAAATGCTGCAACAAGGAAAGATACATGTCAGGAAAGACAGCTGCATATTCCGATTGGATCCTTACCTTGAGGATGGCGTGTTAAGTGTTGGAGGTAGATTGAGCAGATCGGCGATGCCTGAAAAATCAAAGCATCCTATCATCTTGCATAAATCTATAACACATATACCAAGGCGTTGGTCACTTGGGTCAAAACAGTGTCCTGGCAAAGTTAAGACAGAAATACTGGCTTCCACAAGCAAATTCTGCAGTTAGAAGGATAATGTATGCATGTCTCATCTGCAGACGACTACGTGCAAAGACTGGTGTGCAAAAGATGGCAGATTTGCCAGAAGATAGGCTGCTTCCTGACAAACCACCATTCAGTAATACTGGCGTCGATTACTTCGGACCGTTTGAGGTGAGGAGAGGACGCTCTATGGTCAAGAGATATGGTGTGCTCTTTACCTGCCTCACCATTAGAGCTATTCATCTAGAAGTCGCACCTTCTCTGGACACAGATGCATGTGTCAATGCTATACGCCGATTTGTTTGTAGAAGAGGTCATGTCTCAGTAATCCGTTCCGATAATGGAACAAACTTCACAGGAGCTGAAAAGGAGTTGCGTGAAGCATTGCAGAATTTGAATCAGGCAACGATTCAAGAAGAGATGCTAAAAAGAGAAATTCAGTGGATATTTAACACTCCTGGAGCATCTCACCATGGCGGGGCCTGGGAACGTCAGATTCGCACAGTGAGAAAGGTTCTGAATTCCGTACTGAGACAGCAGGTATTGGACGATGATGGCCTACATACACTATTTTGTGAGGTGGAGTCAATTATCAATGACAGGCCTATTACTAAAATGTCTGACGACCCTAACGACCTCGAAGCCTTGACCCCAAACCATCTGTTGTTGATGAGGAATCAAGCAAGCTTACCTCCAGGCGTGTTCAAAAAAGATGATGTCTATGCAAAGCGCAGATGGAAACAAATTCAATACCTGACAGATCTTTTCTGGCATCGGTGGACTCTGGAATACTTGCCTCTTTTGCAGGAATGTCAGCGATGGTCCAGGTTGAAAAGAAACTTCGAGATTGGAGACATTGTCCTAATTATGGTTTCCAGTGCACCTCGGAATTCCTGGATGATGGGTCGCATCATCAAAACAATGCCTGACTCTAAGGGAAATGTTCGCAGTGTGGGTGATCAGACGAAAAGCAGCACACTGAATCGTCCCATCTCCAAAATATGTCTTCTACAAGAAGCTGTCTGATTGTGAATTGAATGGAAATTCTAATTCTAACTTCAAAGACTCTTATTCTGAAGGTTTATGGCTCTATTTAATTTGATGTGGTAATTGATATACTTTGCCTACCTATACAATTAGGGGCTGGGGATGTAAGAGCCATAATTTAAATAATTAAAATTTAACATTGAAGTTAGAAGTGCTTGAGTAGATATTATTTTAATATGTTTAGATTTATATGTACATTGGTTAAACACCCCCCATGTTTATTCTGTAATGGTTTGCTCCGTATATTATTTATCTTTTTATATATTATATATTTTTTAAGAAAGAAAGAAAGACGGAGCAACACAGTTTTTTGACCGGAGTTTATTTGTTTCTGTTCATTGTACAAGAACATTCAGTAAACGGTTGAAATTCGAACGAAGACCCGAGTCAATTCTTTGCCCGAAAGAATATAGAAGCTTATTGCTACAACACTAAATGCTAACCAATCTGTTCGTATAATCTGGTAATTCTAAATGTGTGTGCCCAAGAAAATCTTTGCTTATAATACCATGATTAAAAATCTATATTTGTTGCTATACAGTAACAGTAATCTAATTTTGTCAGATGGGGATATCGGTATTATGAATTTATAGGCTACAGTAAGTTAAAGATACCTGAAGCAGCTGCATTTTGCCATTTAAGTGCTGATTTAATAGAAATAATTTTAATGCGCATGAAAACTCAATCTTGATGCGCACAAGACATGGTAATAAAAACATTCAGGGCTTCAGCCCCCTTAGCCCACCCCTAGCGCCTGTTTGACTCCCAGGGAATGAATAACTTAATAAAATGTGTAGGGGAGCGCAGGGCACAAACTAAAACGGGGTTAGTTGTAACACATGGTTTAAATATTTCCACATGCCAGCATAACCAAATTTACAGTATTTACTAGCTGCCATATCAACACTATATAGAGAATAAAGAGCACCAAAATTCTAAACTCTTTTGAAGATGTCGTAAATGTCGTAAAAGTACATTTCTGACTGAAGTAAATTTGGCATCTCAGTTTTAAGTATTCATTTAATATTAGACAAATCTGCTATTATTTTAATCTCCAATCTGTTATTTATCAGTTTAGATAGTTTTATAATGTTTCGCTAACTAGCAGAAGACACTAACCAGTTTTAAATTCCAGTTGCACAGATGGGGAACGTTATAACACTGCGTTACAATGTGCCCCGCTATTATTAAACTATGCTATTCTATGACATTAGTGATGCAATTTACACCATTTACTTTTATGAGTTTTAATGAGAAGCCACAATAAGCAGGTGAATAAAGACTGACAATCGATGTTTAATGTTCAGAAATTATTATTTCAAGAAATGTAAAGCATTTTGGCTCGTTTATGTGTCTCGTGTCCTGTGTCCTATGATAGATGTGTGTGGAGGGAGGGGAGGGTATCCGTTATGAATTTCATGAATGTGTTTATTCATTTGCGCACTCTGTTTTGAACTACACTGTATACGTAGCTATGTATTGCGATCAGGGCCGTCCCAAGCATGGTTGCAATGTGTTCATTGTCAAACTCCAAAATTAGATTAGTTTTAATTCTTAAAAATCGCCATTATTTTATTTGAAAAAGTTCATGATTTTATTTTGACAAAATATTTTAGTTTGTCTTGTATATTTTTTTCATTAGATCCGATAAAATTTTAAGCTGTCATATGGTTATGTTACAACGTGCCCCTCACATGTTACAATGTACCCCACCTACGGGGCATGCCGTCACGAAAAATAACGAAAAACATATACACTGTAATTATGAAACAACGCAAAATATTTGTACTAGACAAGTGTGAAATTAAAGTGTATAAAAAAAATTATACTCGAACCCCACGTGGATTTACACAAACTAAGAAAGTCAAACAGTGTTAGGTTGTGCCCCGTGCTCCCTACTTTAAATACAATATAACTTGCTTTGGATAAAAGCATCTGGCAAATGTATTAATGTAAATGCAGTGTAAAACAAAATGTATTTTGGGTTACCTAATTCTGCATTTCTGTAAAATGGACAGCTGGCTGTATAATGATTCTGCCCTCATAGTCAGGATCCTGTTTTTGCTTGGAGAAATCTCCTGTAACAGACAGAGTCACAACACCCTATTAGTGTTACTATAGTTTATGATCAGAAAAAAAACAAAAACTACCGTACAGTAATACAAACATTTTTGGTAACACTTTACAATAAGGTGTCATTTGTTAACATTAGTTAATGTATTAACTAATATGAACAAACAATGAACAATGCATTTATTACACTATTTATTAATCTTTGTTAATGTTAGTTTTTTTATTTTTTATTATTATTTTTATTTGTCACATACACAATTATATAGAGAGTATATAACCAGTAGTGAAATGTATTCTCTGCATTTAACCCATCCTAAGTGAACACACACCCGGAGCAGTGGGCAGCCATGTTACAGCGCCCGGGGAGCAGTTGGGGGTTCGGTGCCTTGCTCAAAGACACCTCAGTCGTGGTATTGAAGGAGGATACTCCCCCCACCAACAATCCCTGCCGGACCTGAGATTCGAACCCACAACCTTTCGCTTACCAGTCCGACTCGCTATCCATTAGGCCACGACTGCCCCTAGTTAATGAAAATACAGTTGTTGTTTATTCATGTTAGTTCACAGTGCATTAACTAATAATAACAAACACAACTTGTGATTTTAATAATGCATTAGTAAATGCTGAAATTAACATTAACTAAGATTAATAAATGCTGTAGAAGTATTGTTCATTCTTAGTTCATGTTTACTAATGTTTTTAACTAACGTTAATGTTAACTAATGAACCTTATTGTAAAGTGTTACCACATTTTTAATATTTATTAGCATAACTTACTATATTAATATATTGCTAGCCACTGTTGCCAACTCTCGTGGGACAAATAAGCAACCGCATCTTCAAAAACAAGCCCAAATCAAGCCCAATATTCTTTTTGATGATTTATTATCATCAATATTATTTATTATCAATTATTTATTACCAATAAATGAGCCTGCAACATATTACACTGAAACCACTCTTTTATCTGAA
Organism: Schizothorax lantsangensis; assembly: GCA_027422415.1. Lineage (NCBI taxonomy): Eukaryota > Metazoa > Chordata > Actinopteri > Cypriniformes > Cyprinidae > Schizothorax > Schizothorax lantsangensis. Next base: position 46,927,546 of record CM049839.1, read on the forward strand.
AAGCAAAAACAGAAGCTATTTTACAAAAATTAGCAAACTGCAACAAAAGTGGGAACAAAACTCATCTCCAATCACATGTGAGCAGAATAGGATTGGAGAGATGGAAAAGGAGAAAAGCACAAGAGCTTCAAAGGGGAGCTGTAACATAGCCACATATGTATAGCCTAAAATATATAGGGGTCATTCTATGGAAATGTCCATTTTTCTGCCCCTCGCCTTTACATAAATATTACACTTGAAAAACACTTGGTTACATTTTTTTTAACAATTACACCTCCTTGAGCCATCAATGTGGCAATATTTGTTTTTAATTAATTATAAAGAATTCCAAGCACCACAAAACTGCTCGTTACAGCCATGTACAGAGGGAACGTGCTTTATTTTGAGGTCAAAAACAGTTTTTTCTTCCATTTAAAATAAAATAATGTATACATAACTATCAAATAAATGACATAAAAAACTAAATGCTAAATAAATATTATAGAAAAATATATAAAATATTATATTAAATTATAAGATATATTATATTAAAAAAGAAAATGTTATATAATATTATTAAAAAGATTATATATATTTTTTTAAATCATTAAGCTGTGTATTCATGAAGTCAAAAGGTAATCTAATAATGTGGTCTAAGATTAAATGTTAAAAAAAGAAATACATTTTAAGACATCTTGCCATACCAGCCTATTCAAACCAAATGTATTTAATCTTAGTATTAGGATATGACTCTTGTTTTTTTTATTACAGCCTGTGATAATTAATACATTACAAAAACATTGTAAAAATTAGGCTAAAAGAAACTCATCCCACCCCTCTCGTCGTCTTCTATCATCGCTTGGATTACAGCATCACGCGTCTTCTTTCTGAATGTGATTTTTCTCCAATGAGGGGCAGAACATTTGGCAAATTACTCTACGGCTTATAATACTTATATTATTGCACTGGTTGTCTATTAACTGCGAGCAGACAGAGTGTCAATCAATGTATTGGAGAATACGGCGAACATAAATAAAGAAACGAAGTTGCTTGTCAGATTTCCCAAACAAGCAACCATATTTTAAAAATAAGCCAAAAAAACCGCAACCCGCGACCAGGGATTTTTCCCTCAACTTTACAAAAAAAGAAGCCCAAAGTCTGGTATAATACGCGGACTTGGCAACTGTGTTGCTAGCCCGTTCCTCTCTTTAAAAAGTAAACTCGTTCTGCGAGTTAGTGAGAGAACAGCAGCCAGTGGCTAATTTGGCTACTTTAGTAACATACATTAGTTAAATTGTTGAAAGCTCACCTGTTGTTACGACGGCAATCACAGGAACACACTCCAATACTCCTCCGATGCAGACGACATGACCACAAGACCACAAACTTGAAAATAAAATACAAAAGATGTACTTTACAGTGGTATTTCTTAACTCAGTTTTCCTCAGTATTTCATGTTAGCTCGCGGTTTTATTTTACGTCTCTCACTGAATTTAGGGACCGTCTCTAAAGTTACATACAACATTGGTAACGTTACACACGTTTCTAACTTAAATAGCATTTGAAGAGAATTACACTTGAGATAGTGGCAGTGTACAAAAGATATTCTTCTTCTCTGTGTTCGTTAACTTCGGCTAACTGACATTATTCACTTAACGTTACCAGTTGATGTTATCATCGATACTATGGCATTCACAAGAAGAGGCTCCAAAATACACATCCGACGATGCAGATGACATTTAGACTAGAAACTTGACAAGAACAAACAAAAGAAGTAACGTTACTTGAAAATACTGTTTAAAATCTCCACTGAAACAGTGGTGTTGCCAAGGCACTTTACCTCAGTAACGTTATTTCAGGTTAGTTCGTTGTTAAGGTTAAGTAATGGCTCGCCAGATTAACTAACTTGCATTAAAGGGCAGCAGAACCTACAAACGCGTTTCTCGGTTTAACTAAGGTTTATTTTGACTAATATAGGTGACCTTAATTTACTCACCAGTCGATGTTATCACCGTTATGGCGGCGTTAATCCGGCAGTGTTGTGGCCCAGAGCGACGGCAGCAGTCAGTCAGAGAAAAAAAAGGCCCCAACTCCCAACATGAGAAACGACACGATGAATAATGTTAGTTTGCTGTTAACAAGTTAAAACATCTTAAAATATCTCAGTTTTGCATAAAACAGAAATAATATACTAACCTTTTTGTCCAGATAACAGTGCAAGGAGTCTCTTTTGTCCTTTTACCGCTTCTTCCACCAAACAGCAAACAAAATAAATCTCCCTTGCCATTGGTCAGTTTTTCGCGGGCAAGTTCACTACTGTAAATTTACAGTAGTTTACTGTAGTGGCCATATATTTTCCCATAATCCTTTGCAGTTTACAGTAAAATACTGTATATACATTTTACAGTATCTTACTGTACATATTACAGTAAAATACTGTTCAAATTACAAAAATCAGTTACAGTGTACATTTAGTGTCTTTTTTCCCAGTAAGACATTGTTTTATGGCTCTTCTTGTCTTCTATTCTTGCAGCATCTTAGCAGGAGATCAGACAGCAATAGTAATTCAGTGCCTATAGATGGCACTTCAGAATAGGTGTTGTCACATTGTCATGGCTATTATATTACGCATGTGCTCTGCCATACGGCCACTATTTCAAGGTGTGATGGCATGTCAGTGGCGCGTGTGTTAATTTTGTTAAAAGGCGAGAAATAAATCAATTCTCCATTCCCCAGACTGGCTTGTGTTGGACATATTGTCTGTAAGTATGCATTACAGAAAGCAGGTCATCACTCACTGTCTCGTCGAGTGCATGTCTGCACACAAACATACATATATAGGCATGCATACAGATTCAAGCGTGAACATGTGCTGCTGTGTAAAGATGTTGTTTTCCATTCCAGGGCCCTGCAGGGAACCTGTTTACAAGTTTTAATAGATCTTTATGGAGGTTTGCATCACATGTTCGCAAATGCCCTCATACATGCAAAGCTTTCCTCTGTGAATCTATTACTCTCTTTGGGTAAAGGCTCATAAGGTTGCCTAGTACTGTAGAGGGGAACTTGCTTCTTATGAGGTTGGACAAAACCTCTTATTAGATGAGAGAAAAATGGTCTGATGTCCAGGAGCGTGTCTACTTCCAGATCCCTGATGATCAGAATCAGAATCAGAATGAGCTTTATTGGCCAGGTATGTTTACACATACGAGGAATTTGTTATAGTGACAAAGCTCCACAGTGCAACAGAATGACAGCAACGGGACAGGACACAGACAACAAGAGAACAATATACAAATATACAAATATACAAGTAGGCCATGTATATACAAATAGGCAATGTAAATAGCAAAAACACTATGCAATACAGACAATCATGTGTGTACAGGTCTGACATGTGCAAATTTGAAATGGAAAAAAATAAAATAAAAAATATTATATATGTATGTGTGGTGAATAAATAGTTGTAAAATAGTGTTGTGTGTTCCACGTTAATGTCAGGTGTTCATGAGATGGATTGCTTGGGGGAAGAAACTGTTCCTGTGTCTGGTTGTTCTGGTGCTCAGAGCTCTGTAGCGTCGACCAGACGGCAGCAGTTCAAAGAGGGAGTGTGCTGGATGTGCGGGGTCCAGAGTGATTTTGCCAGCCCTTTTGCTCACTCTGGATAAATACAGTTCTTGGAGAGTAGGGAGGGTTGTACCAATGATTCGCTCAGCAGTCCGGACTACCCTCCGTAGTCTTCTGAGGTCAGATTTGGTAGCTGAGCTGAACCAGACAGTTATTGATGTGCAGAGGACGGATTCAATGATGGCCGAATAGAACTGTTTCAGCAGCTCCTGTGGTAGGTTGAACTTCCTCAGCTGGCGAAGGAAGTACAACCTCTGCTGGGCCTTTCTCACAATGGAGTCTATGTGAATGTCCCACTTCAGGTCCTGGGAGATGGTGGTGCCCAGGAACCTGAATGACTCCACTGCAGTCACAGTGCTGTTCATGATGGTGAGTGGGGGGAGCAGCAGGGGGGTTTCTCCTGAAGTCCACGATCATCTCCACTGTTTTGAGCGTGTTAAGCTCCAGGTTGTTAAGACTGCACCAGACAGCCAGCTCCTTAACCTCCTGTCTGTAGGCAGACTCGTCACCGTCCTGAATGAGGCCGATCAGTGTGGTGTCGTCTGCAAACTTCAGGAGCTTGACAGAGGGGTCTTTAGATGTGCAGTCATTCGTGTAGAGGGAGAAGAGCAGTGGGGAGAGAACGCAGCCCTGAGGGGCTCCAGTGCTGGTGGTGCGGGTGCTGGATGAGAATTTTCCCAGCCTCACAAGCTGCTGCCTGTCTGTCAGGAAGCTGTTGATCCACTGACAGACGGAGGTAGGGACGGAGAGCTGTGTCAGTTTATTCTGAAGGGTGTCCGGGATGATGGTGTTAAAAGCAGAGCTGAAGTCTACAAACAGGATCCTCACATAAGTCCCTGGTCTGTCCAGATGCTGCAGGGTGAAGTGCAGTCCCATGTTGACTGCATCATCCACAGACCTGTTTGCTCTGTAGGCAAACTGCAGGGGGTCCAGTAAGGGTCCAGTGGAGGCCTTCAGATAAGCCAAAACCAGTCTTTCAAATGATTTCATGACCACAGACGTTAGAGCCACAGGTCTGTAGTCATTAAGTCCAGTAATTTTGGGTTTCTTTGGGACAGGGATGATGGTGGAGCGTTTGAAGCATGAGGGGACTTCGCACAGCTCCAGTGATCTGTTGAAGATCTGTGTGAAAATGGGGGCTAGCTGGTCAGCACAGGATTTAAGGCAGGCTGGTGACACACCGTCTGGGCCTGGTGCTTTCCTTCTTTTGTTCTTTATGAAGACCTGCCGCACGTCATCTTCACTTATTTTCAGTGCAGGTGTGGGGGAGAGGGGGGTTGCTGGAGGTGTTAATGGTTGTGTGGAGAGGTGTTCAGGGCGGGTGTGTATATATGCATATATATATGTCACAAATCCTGTCCATGCAATTCCGTTCACTCACCACCAGAGGTCACTTGTTCACCACATTGACTCTTACACCACATTACTGTTGCCATTCACCATCGAACTGCATTTCCCATCATCCACTGCACTGACACAGCTGTTCGCACTGATCGCGCTCACACCTGAGAACTCTCACACAATCACTATCACCCAATCACACATGCTTTATAAGCCTTGGACTTCCTCTTGCTCTCTGCCGAGTATTGTATTGCGTTTATCACTCTCATAGCTGATAGCTACTCTACGGAGCCCACTCAGTTGTTAGTCTTTCCTTGATAGTTTTCTCGTGTTTTGATTCCTGCCCGTGTTTCCTGGATTAACCCTTTGCCTTGCCGTTCGGACTCTGTTCGCACCTCGTTTGGATTATTGCTCGTATACCTGGATTATCTCTCTGCCTAGCCCTTGATCTATATTGTTTGCTGATCGTCGACCCACGCTTGCCCTAGGACTACTCTTGTGTCTTGCCCCTGCCATACCTTTTTTTGACTGTTTATTAATAAAAGTTTGCACATGGATCCGCACGTCTCATGTCTCGTCGTCCCCGTAACAGAATACTCGGCCACACAAGGATCCAGCAACTTTTCAGACCAACATTTCTCAGGTATGTAGTAGTAGTAGTAGTAGTAGTAGTAGTAGTAGCCCTTTATTGTCACTAGTCACAAGTACCAGCGAAATTAGCCGTCAACCTGTCCATACATACACAACATACTGTATATGACAAGGGGGTAGACAGGACAGGACAGGAAGACAGGGAACTGAAGAAAAATACAGCATAACATGAGGAATGTGAGGAGGAAAAAAATAACCCCCAGACTATGCTCCTTGGGGAGTACAGTGTGAGAACAGGAAAAACACCTCAGCAACAAAAGCACATACACTATAGACACACGACTTTGCAACAGGGGAAGTAATCCAGCTCTGGCAATCAGCCATCCGGTCCTGCAGCCAAGATTAGCGCTGGTCACAGACCCGCTTGTCAGGCTGGCGGTTCAAAGCGACAGAGGCGAGGGATCAGGGGTGGGGAGGTGAATGCATATATATGTGTTTATGTGTGTGTATGTAATCAGCAGGTGTCTGTAGAATGGGGGAGGAACGCAAGAGCGTCTCACTGCAGTGCTCTTCCCAGGGTTGATTTTCCAGCAGCAGCCTTGGCCGAGGCCAGTGCTGGTTCAGGGGAGCCAAAAAAGATAAGATTGCGATTGTTTAGTCTTGGGGCGAGTAACCGCATTCCAATTCCACGGCTACTCTCTATGTCCGTTCTGATCTCCAACACCGTCAATTTTTCTTTGCAAAGCCGTGAGCTTCTCCATGATAGAATCCATATTGCGGTTAATAGTCTCAGTCTCAATGCTGACCGCTCTTCCCACTGCTTCAATCATGACGGGCAGCCTTGTGAGGCTTTGGACAGCTGTTCCCGTTTTCTGAATTCTTCGATAACCCAGGGCAAAGCCTAATCCAATCAGCAGAAGACCTGTTATCATGGTTCCGAATAGGTAGATATCTTCAATGTCCTCCACGGAAAGAGCCGCCAAACACACGATCCGCCATCTCTCCCACGCGTCCATCGTGTAGCCAGCTGCGAACGTTCCGTCAGGGCAGTCAGGTTCCCCCGAACCCAAGCTTCTCGCCGAGAAGATGGTGTCAATTGCGTTGAGAGACCAGTTGATCAAATCCATAATTTTTCAGTTTGGAGAGCAGTGCAGAGAGAGTCTCTCAATAGATGACGAGACAAGAGAGCAAGCAGGGAAAATAAGGGCAAGGACGGGGAGTGAAAAATGCGACCGCCTCCGTTGAGTGCCAAAGAGAAGTGTATGGATATGGATACAACAAGACTATTGTTTGCCCTTAAACAAGGCCCACGATCACTGGAGAACCATATTAGGGAGTTTTTAGCCTTTGCTCATTATTCAGATTTACCAGACATTATTTTGATTGAGATTTTTTGTGATGGCATTAATCAGCCTCTGCGATCTCAGCTCAGACGCGAGGGTCCGCGTTCATCACGGAGTTGTTTTTTGGATTTTGCTTTGTTGACTGTTGGCTCACAATTCACTGTGGGTGTCGCGGATGAGGATCGCGACACCGCATCTATGACTGAAATGGTGGACGCACCAGAGTGCGCTCACAAGATGGCGGCGACAGCGGAGCCGGTTCACAAAATGGCGGCCACAACAACACCCCGTCATGTCAGTGCAGCCAGTCATGAGTCAATTCAAGTCAAGGTTGATGTTAAAGAGCCGAGTCAAGTCACGGTGGACGTTAAAGAGCCAAGTAAAGTCTCAGTTGATGTTAATGAACCAAGTCAAGTCACCATTGATCGTCACAAGTCAAGTCACGTCTCTGCTCACCGTCACAAGTCAAGTCACGTCTCTGCTCACCGTCACAAGTCAAGTCATGTCTCTGCTGATCGTCACGAGTCAAGCCAAGTGACAGTTGATCGTCGCGAGTCAAGCCAAGTCACAGTTGATCGTCACGAGTCAAGCCAAGTCACGGTTGATCATCGTGAGTCAAGCCAAGTCACGGTTGATCGTCACGAGCCAAGCCAAGTCACAGCTGATGTTAAGAGGCCAAGGCAAGTTACAGCCATTGTTAAAGAGCCAAGTCAAGTCACAGCTGATGTTAACGAGCCAAGCCAAGCCACAGTTGATCGTCATGAATCAATCCATCTCACAGCTGACCAGCCATTTCACACTTCCGCCAGGTATGAGACATAATTCTTATTATTCTTTTATCATTATTCTTTTGTTTTTATTTAGCCATTATCAGTCTTTTTTTTTTTTTTTCGGCCATTATCAGTCTTTATACTGGCAATAAAACGTTTACCAAACCACATCGCTTCAAGCACAGTATACATTTACCCAACTATTATCAAAAGTATTTCTAAATAAATACAACAAAACATTTCTTGCGACCTTACGTGAAGTATTATGACAAAATGCATTATGAAGAAGAATTGGACCTGTTCTGGTGCATTAGAGCTAACATTAGCATCATAAGACAATTTATGAGATTAATAGTACACTTTTACGCAGAACTCACTTCAAACCACCATCGAGTGTTTGTAATAACTTCCTTTTGCGATCACATGTGGAATTTGGTTGTTTACTGTTGTTAAAATATGCTCTTTATAGCCTTTTATATCGCTGCAAAAATGAGCATTTCAGATGTAAGTTACGCATTCATCTCAAGAAAATCACATAGAAACCATATCCTATCGTAATCGTGTGTTTATTATTTTATATAATCTATAGTGGCTGTTGTCATGTTTATTTCTGCTGTGTTGTATGCTGTGGCTGAAACTCACGTTGTGATGTTACAAGCGCGCGCCTCTCTGTTCTGAAGTTGCCAGGTATACATTCCAAGTATGATACACATTAGTAAAAGGATCTATTTTCATTTTTATTTGTCTATATACACTTTGGGCGGCTGTGGTAGATTATAAAAGTAGCCCGAAATCCCGCAACCCACGGCTCTGTAATTTTTCCCGCGACTGTATTTTCAAAATAGCCCACGAACACTTGTGCCTGTGTGTGTGCCAACACTGGTTCACTCTACGCTCATCACACACTGACAGATAACCTTCCGCACTGCGACGACGGGAAGATGTTGGGGTCAAACCTTATCAAACGATTAATTTGCGTAATAAAAATATTAATGCATTAAATTTTTTAGATTAATCACATGCGTTAACGCGTCAAAGTTGACACCCCTAATATATATATATGCGCGTGTGTGTCTATATATATATATATATATATGTGTGTGTGTGTGTGTGTGTGTGTGTGTATATTAGGGGTGTCCCCGACTAAGGATTTTCATAGTCGAATCAGAATTTATGAATCTTGCCGATATTCGACTGATAGTCGAATCATATGTTTGGGGGCGGGGCAAAATACATTACCAAGAGACAGTCATAATTACTGACGTTAACACACAGCGAAAATGTGTAATGGTGTCATGGTGCACACACGAGGGAGGAACAGGAACACGCAGACGAGGACGTAAACTCAAATAATAGTCTTTAATCAGGACATCAAGGCAGGACAAGACAAGGCAGAGTGACAGGATACACCGGGAAGTCACAAGTAGACCAGACCAAATCAAACTGAATAGGCATGAACTAATATACACAGGTAAATTACAGGTAATGAGACAAACACAGCTGGACAAGAGTTAACTCATAATGACATCTGACGAGGACAGGAAACAAACCAAATATGGACACAGGAGGCAGGAACAGATGGCACACACAACAGAACCCTGACATAACTCCCCCCTCCCGGAAGGCGTGTCCCACGCCGTAACAGTTCCACCGGGGACAGGGGGGGGGGCGCTCTGGAGACCCCTCAGGACAAACACGGACAGGAACACAGGATGGGGAACTCCAGAGCAGAACAGACAACGGAGACCATGGCGGAGCTGGGAGCTCAGGAGGCCATGGCGGTGCAGGGAGCTCAGGAGGCCATGGCAGATGGACTTTGGGGCCTTGGCCTCGGTCCCCTCGGCCCGGCCCCTACAGCCGGAACCCCTTCTACCCCCCTAAAAAAAATTCCCTGGGCAAGTCAGGGGGTATCAGGAGCACTCCGGGGCTAGACACAGACAAACAGGACATGATAGCCCTCCAGGGCTAAACAGACAGGAGAAGACATGACAACCCACAGGAACAGGAAGCCCTCCTGGGCTAGCTCGGAAGCTGAGGCTTCTTCTGGGCATGACCAGACATCAGGGGCCCTCACAAGGTTCCCTCAGCTTCCGCCTCCACAATATGGGGGCAGGCGGCTAGAATGGCCTCCGCGGCCACAACAAGAGGAGCCGCCTGCCCCAGACAAGTGACTGATTAAAACTGCTCCTGTGGACACAACAAGACTTAAAAACGGCACTCCTGGCCGTGACGTGTGGACTCGATCCACGGGGCTAGGGTTAGCGGCGGCCAGCGGGCATGAGTCAGCGCCGATCCGGCGGGCTTGAGTCAGCGGCGATCCGGCGGGCATGAGTCAGAGGCGGGCCGGCGGGCATTGAGTCAGCGGCGATCCGGTGGCGTGATCTCCCGCGAACGGCGCGCCTGGGGGAGCGGCAACCAGCCGGCGGCGGATATCTCCCGCGATCAGTGGGCATGAGGGCTCGCGGCCAGTGGACTCGCGGCACTTGAGGCGATCCCGCCAAACTCCCACGCCGACTTGCAGTCGGCTATGGCGGGAATAACGAGCGGCGACTTCCATGCTGCGCGACAGACACAAACAAACAGACTGGAACAAAACAAAAGACTTTTGAAAACGGAAAACAAAACGAGGTGAAGGGGCGCCGCTTACAGTTAGGTCTGGTCTTCTGTCACGGTGCACACACGAGGGAGGAACAGGAACACGCAGACGAGGACGTAAACTCAAATAATAGTCTTTAATCAGGACATCAAGGCAGGACAAGACAAGGCAGAGAGACAGGATACACCGGGAAGTCACAAGTAGACCAGACCAAATCAAACTGAACAGGCATGAACTAATATACACAGGTAAATTACAGATAATGAGACAAACACAGCTGGACAAGAGTTAACTCATAATGACATCTGACGAGGACAGGAAACAAACCAAATATGGACACAAGAGGCAGGAACAGATGACACACACAACAGAACCCTGACAAATGGACACCTCGCAGATACAAAAATAATGTTTTATGTTTTGATTAAAAGATAGTTAACATTAAACACCAGCGAAACCCTAATAATTCAAAACAAATTTGCAACAATGCTCTCATTATAACGTTATGTAGGCTATATGATGATAGTTATTAATGTTCTGCATTTCTGTTTTGAGCTGCGCACGCTGAAGATGACCAGTAGAATGAAGTATTTGATAGCAGGTTTTTTTAATCAATGGGATTTAACTCATTTATCTAATACAGAATACGCTTCGTTATTTATAAATCATAACTTAATATTACGACTTACAGGCTATCTGCACAGAATGCCCCGAATGCAGAAGTGAACGGATCTGTGCGGCTCTGAATGAACTCCTTTTGTGGACGTGTTCTTCACGCAACAACCTGCAGAAACACGGCAACCAAATTCTAAAAATTCACAGCGTTTTATTATAATAGTGTTCTCATTATAAGATAATGTATATGACAGTCCCAGTCACAGTTATTAATATTATGCATTGTTGTTCGTACTGCTCGCGCTGCGCGTTGATAATCACTGTACAATGAAGTGCTTTACTTCAGCGCGATGCATTTTATGCGAGATAAATAATACACAATATATAATCCGGCTGCCATGTTTTGAAATCACTTATACCCCACCTGATCGAAAAAATCCAGTCTTTCACTCTGCCTGTGTCAGTTTGAGTCTTGTTAAAGTTTTAAATCCCTGCCGCCAATATGCTTCTCTGTCGGTCATGTATTATGGAAAGTGAAACTTAACTTAAATCTATAGGGGTGGTTGGATTTATTCACACACGTTAAAATATTTATTTAAAGCTTCTTTCTTTTCAGACTCTTATTTACAGCATTATCATAATAGGCTGTATATTAACGTATTGGGAGAAAACCAGTAGTTCTATGTGAAATCAGACATTGAGCACCCCCATATAGCAAAAATGGCATGATCATAACACCCTGCGAATATTCGACTGTGAGATTGGGAGTCGAATCAGGCTCCTCCTATCAAAGCATGGAATCGTCGAATATTCGGGGTCACCCCTAATATATATATATATATATATATATATATATATATGTGTGTGTGTATATATATATATATATATAAATGTATGTTTTGTATACGTTATATTGGAGCCTCAACTTTTGCAATGTTAAAACAGTTGCTTTGGCAATGATCTTTAAGATCTGCTAAATCTTATCATAGCATATAATGAGTGGAGTGATAATTATGGTAATATAATCCCCTCTTTGTTTTAGCAAATATGTAACCTCTCATCTCAGATATTTGTGGTTACGTCACATTGTACACAAGCAGCTGCACTAAGTGATTTGTGGAACTTGGCAAATTGATTTAGGAGTCTGGAGGCCTGGCTGCCAGTTTGTTATCAAAGTTCATGCATCGTATTTACCCGGCTGCGATTAACTTAACAAGGGACATATATCACATAATTAATCCGACTGATTACCATCAAAAATCTATAAAGCTGCAGCATGTTTCTCTGCTTCACTTCCATTAATTATGTTTGCCTGATAAAGAGTGAGAACGGAGAGAGAGCGCGAGTTATGCACTCAATGATGTCAGCGGTTACCTAAACTGAAGCTGCTTTTAATTGAATATATGGGCTTCAGTTTTGGGTTTCATTGTTGTCTGGCAGTTTCCGCATTTTAGGCAGCATAAGGGCTCAAATCAGGTACAAAATGAAGAGTGATCATAACTACAGTCCAGTTTTGCTCATTAGTTATCCTATTTAACTTAATGAATGGTTGGAGAGGTTCATTCCACTCCTGCTATCAGTCTTATTCCAATTACAGTGTATTTTTTTCCAGCATGCATTGCAATGGTTGATTTTTAATTAGTTTGCTATTACGTTGTTTCATCCCATGCACTGTTAATAATGTATGCTTATTTATTTATTCACGATTTTGGTTTATCTATGAATGTTACCACAAATAAGCATGTTAATAGGGTGGCTTGTTCTGTTGTGTTCCATTTAAATTATTTTTGACATTCGTTTAAAATGTTTTTCTTAGAGTTTCTTGTAACTGTTCATCCACTGCTTCTATTTTCCTTGTTTTTTTTAGAGGAAAACTACTATAACATTATACAGTGTCTGTTTTATCTTTTCTCCCTCCTTAAAGGGACAGTTCACCCAAAAATTTAAGTTGTGCCATCATTTACTTACCGAAACAGTTGACGGTAGCCATTGGCTTCCATAGTATTTTTTTTTTCTATAAGGAAGTCAATCGCTACCATCAACTGTTTAGTTTCCCACATTCTTCAAAATATATTCTTTAGTGTTCAGCAGAAGAAAGAAACTCTTACAGGTTTGAAGCAATTTCAGGGTGAGTAAATGATAACAGTTTTCATTTTTTGGTGAACTATCCCTTTAAGAACATTCATTGACTTTCCGCTCAGGTCAGTGCATGTCATTATGGAGAAACTCCATATTCTCCATGGAGAATAAGCGTGATGATGCTACAGTCTAGGTTTATCTAATAAGAGAGTCTTGCCAAATCCACCTGATCAATCTTATTTGGTGTAAAGGATCAAAATTAAGTAAACGAGTCGCTGATTTCTGGAAAAAGGCAGTTCCTGAGGTATAGTGCAGTGCAGAGACTACTTTAATATTTAAACAGCTACTAAAAGTGTTTGTAAAAAGTTCCAAAATAAGTCAATTTTGGGAAAGAGAAAAGGTGTTTTTTAAATTTTATTTTTTGATTCAGTTTAGAGCAAAACATTATTTTAGAACTATTCCCAATCTCTAAATAATGTCCCAAAAATAAAGAGTTATCCCTTAGTGGTAATACTAACTGCTTCCAAAACTGAAATGAACACACTAAACCAGTCAAATTCAATCAAAAACCTTGTGAAAAAGAATTACACTTTAGCATGCTTTTAAAAAGAGAACTTATTGCAGAAAACATATAAAGTGCAAACTGAATGCTTTCAGACACTTATTAATTGCAATAAAATGAAAATGTATATTAAATGCAGTTTGCTGAACTTTAAGGAGCTTTTTTGACTCACTTAAGTAGGAATTAAGTATGCATCTTTATATGTAATTTCATAATGACTTATGTTGTCTTTGAAATATGATTGAAGTGTGCTGCTGAATATACTGACAAGCATTTATGGTAAACTAAAAAAAACTCATGTATTTAAATATATGTGTAAATAGAGAATTAGAAGTTGCAATTTAGTACATTTAAATAGATATTAACTGTAATTGTAATCAAATAACACTCAATTTCAAATTCTAATCAGGTATTTTACATGTGCTTTCGATGTTAGTCAACACATCACATATACTTCTTTAAAGCACGACAAATAACTTAAAATACAATCATTTAAAATGTACTTTAAAATTTTAGTTTGACATTAAGTGCACATTTTAAAAGTCTACTTAAGTGTGTTAAGAAACATAGTCATGAAAGTATTCTGCCCTTAAGTAGCCTATTATTTCAATAATACGGTATATTCTGCAAGTACTGCTTTTTAAAAATATACTTTTAGGATTTGAAGTACACAACATTAAGCTCACTTCTTTTTCACAAGGTAATGTTCTCAACAATTGGAGAACTCCAAAGAAGGACAGAAATGAAGATAATAGAGGTTTTACCATATGCTTTTGAACTGCAATTTTGTTTCCATGTCTTTGTGGATTGTGAAAAAAATCCTCTCGCTTTTAAATAAAATTATAGTGATATATTTAACAACTGATATATTTGTGATTCTCACAAAATGTTCCATTTGTTGAAACTGAAGACCTTTCTTATTCTGATATATTTTGAGGAAAATAAGCTTTAAAGATTATTGCTGCTTCTCAGATGGCTTCCCATCCTCGCTCTCCCACTGAGACAATTGCTTCCAGTCTCAATAAGTGAAGACAGAGGAGGAAAACAGAGAGGGGGGTTAACTGATTGCCAAACTCCATTCACTCTTCCCGGAAGGGCCTCTTGACAAACATCTATCAGCAGAGACAGCCATTTGTGCTGGGGCTTCACCTCAGAGGGGTGAGGGGTGACCCGGGCGTCTTATCATCCTATCTGACTGTCTGTCCTCCATCTCAGACTGCCGTCTGGCCAAAGCAAGACTCGCTCCTTGCCACAGAACTCATCTCCTCACATCAATCAAAAGCATCATCTTCAAATGGTCTTTGCCTTTCCGTGAGCACAGACACACAGTCACTTCCCTTTTGTCTCCGTCTCTGACGGAGCTCTTCTTTAGAGGCTTGACTTGACATTTTTCTTGCTGGCACATGTCTGTCTTCTTGCTTCCTCTGTCTGACATTCTGAATCCTGTCAGAATACACCTTTACCCCCTTACACCACAAACACTTGGGCCTTTTTATGCACAATTTACTGATACTGTCCCATTTATACAATCACAGTGGCATAAATGAGAATTCATAAGGATGATGCAAACAGAAACAAATGTAAAATAAAGTAATTATCTTAGTGTTACACACACACACACACACAAAGATGAAATTTATTTTTTATGTATTTGCATTGCAGAAAAAATCCATTAATTTGGACTACATTGCCATTTTAACAAACATAAAAATAAAAATAAAATGCGATGCATATTTTCCATTTGGATTTGGATTACACAGTTTTAACACAAACAAACTAATACATTTAATGTATTTGTCAGTCATACATAAATAAAACAGGTACGATTTCTGTATTAAACTAAATGTGTTTTAAATAATTTTTATTTATGTATTTATTTTACAAGGATTATGTATTTATCAATAATTCCTATTTGTTTTAATCTCATAACTTTTAACTAATTGGATATTGGTTAGATTTATGCTGATTTTAAGCAATTTGAAATAAGTGCATTTTTAAAATATGATTATTTAAAACAATAGTGACAATAAGGTAATAATAAACTATTCTATGATTGATTGATTGATTTACTTATTTACTGAGTGCAGAAATCTAACCTGTTTCATTAAATGTATTAGTTTGTTTGTGTTAAAACCGTGTAATCCAAATCCAAATGGATGAATAATTTATATGCAATTCAAAAACACAAATCTTAATTTTATCCACGTATTACATAAATATAATTTTGTTTATATAGCATTATATACCATTCTAAATTATGCCACTTATGACATTATTACTTGAAACATCTGTAAATAATGCATAAAGAGGTAAAAGTGTATTTTTGTTAAAACTGTGTAATTCAAATGGATAGAAAATTTATATTTTATTTGCAATTCAAATGCATACAATAGTAGCAAAAATGTATGTCCAGAGAAGATTTATCAATTTTCACTTTTAATGACCATACAAGGTCAAAATCGGAAGAAGTAAGTATTTACCCAAAAAATTATTTTTTATTTTTTGGCAAAAAAAGCTAAATAAAGCTTACAGTGGAATAGGCTACAGGTTTTATTTTACTATAAAAAAATGTCTATGTCTATTTTCCTAAGCCGAACATCACCTTTTAAATATTTTTTCTTTTCTTTTTTTGAGTGTATGATAATATTAAATCTGAGCACTTCTGAGCAAATCTGAGCGTCATAATCTGCTGCTATCTGTTGAGTTTAGGTTGGAATTCATGGCTGTGAAGAGACCTTTGGGAGTAGAGGAGTTGATTAGTATTGGCAAGAGGACTTGGAGTCTGTTTGCTCAGCGTGTTCCTCCACATTTAACGGTTATTTACGTGTTACACAAATAAATAAAGTGGCCTTGTTGAATATTCAAAAGAACATCGGTAGGTCATGGCAGCATAAACAGAGAAGTCACATCCAAGAATGAGAAACCACTGCTGTCATGTGAGACGAGCCAGTCAACACAGCATGAGCTTCTGGGTCTGTGTGATACAGTCCTGACAATGAGATATACAGCAGATGACATTCAGCTTGACTGTCTGACAATCATGCTGTTAAAGGAAAAGTCATTTGGTTCTGTTCTTCCCCTCGTGCCAATGATAATGTCTAGTATTTAAAGCAACTGTATGTAAGTTTTTAACCTCAAAATATCAGTTCCTGAATCATTCTGATGGTACATTGACTTATAATAAGACACATAGCTTCTGTTTCTTTCACAAACGTCTGTTCTGGGAGTATGCTAGTTTGTTGAGCAGGTACGAAATTCAGCAAAAAGGGCAGATTGCTTTACAGCAGCAACACATGCATGTGTGTATGTGATCCACTGTAATTACAGCAGTGAATTCCACTCATTTAACTGGATGGGGCTCCAAAGTCACAAAAAATTACAAAACTACATACAGTTGATTTAATGCGGCCATGACAAATCTGTCTTATCCAAGATGATGAAGAAAAAAAAAAGCATACCAACATTTAGTTTTAAAATGTTCAATGGTATAACCATCAAGTAAAAAGTAATGACATGTGAATGAATATGAGTGTACCTTAATCACTTATATCACAGAAATTTGTCAAACATATTTCAAAGATTTATTTTGAATCAATATGAATATGAATATCGTGAATATATGAAATTCTCTAAGCTGTTTTAAAAAGCTTTGTACAAAAAAAGTATGCAGGATATACAGGGCTTTGTGATCAGCTGATTTGGCACTTTTGATTTTATTTGAATTATTATTAATTTTAGAATGTATTATAACTAATATTTTAACAAAATTATGATAAAAAAGTTGCACTCATTTTCTCCCTAACTTAAGCCATTTAATGATACTTTTTTCATTATAATCTCAAGAGACTGAGATCGTGTTTATTCTTTAGTTTATGCACCACAAAAATGTCAAAATTAATTTTAATTTAGAAATTTTTAACAAATTCATTATAGTACATGCATGTTAAAGTCAATGTCTCCACGAATTGCATTTTAAATATACATATTGTATTTTTTTTACATATTCTTAATTAAATATTTAATAATTTGAATAATTCAGAATAGAACTCAACAAACATCACACCATTAAACATTGCACAGATATTGATTCAGTTGTGAATCAAATGAAGATAATTGTGTACATTTTACAAGAAAATGCTATTTCTGTCTTCAAAATTTCACATTTAAGTCTATGTGTTGCTTGCTGTTTCTTTATTAATTGTGAAATTTACTGTGATTATGTGTGATTTTTTTTTCTAGTGCAGGGAATGAAACTATAAGCTCTTATTATTTAGACATATGAAAGCTATTGACGTTCTGTGTAGAGTTGACATATTATGACAGTATCCAGAAAGCTACAACCGTAATGGGCTTCTGAACTATTGCTTGTTTAAGGAAAATGTCATTTCCATCAGCATTAACAACTAATTAATCTCACTCTGCTTCAAAAAATCTAAATAAATAAATAAATATGATAAACCGTGCCGCTGAAGAGCCAATTGAACCTCTCCATTCACAGGTCTAAATGGAGTGCCATGTTGGCATTTATTTGGATGCCGACTCTGTTTGCTAACCAAGATTGAAAACAGCTCCCCTGGGTAACAATTCATTGTGTGTCAAAATGTAAATGTGAGTAGTTTGTGAAAGGGGATGCCATCCTGCACAAATCCTATCCTATTAAGATAAAACTGTTACCTTGTGATGTAGCACAGGTGATGCTATCAGCATGGAAAAGGTCACTTTGGAAAGTGGAAAATCTAATATGGGATTTTGGAAGGACATTAAGCCCACTGAGCGATTAGTATTCATGTGACGGGAATTAATAGAAAACAGATAGATTAAACTCAATGAGTGCTGACTTTTTCTGCCTTAGGATGCAGTATCTCCACTTCTCTGTTCTAACCTGCAATTAATATTAATGGGCTCTGGACTGTTTATAAAACGCTGCTGTCAAAAAGGTCTTTAACACAACCGTTGTGGTCAAAATTATGTGCCAAAACATGCTTAACTTTATGCCTCAGATTCTGGTTCAGCTGAAAATGTATTGTGACATTGCTGTGCTAGCAATAGTGATTGTGTACATATAAAACCACTTTTGAAAGTTTTTGAAAGTTTAATAAAAATAAATAAATAATAATAATCCATGTTATACCAATATAACAATCACTATAACCTGCATATGACATAACCAATATAATTTGATTAGTAACAGAAATAAAGTTAAATCCTAAATATTTCAGAAGCTTTTTATTTTTTTTCAGGCTTAAATTAGACTTTGATTAACAGCTTTTTTTGCATAGACAGATTGTCAAATCTGCACACTACTGTTCACTTGCGCAATTTAATTCTTAACTTTTAATAGCATGTATAGCTGAACTTAATAAACATGCTTTGTGAATATAAGGAATAATTATCTCAAAATGGGTACATGGTTATGCTGATGCAAAGGACTTTATGTAAATGAAGTAAACCTTTGTGAAAAAAGTACACTTTAGCATACTTAGAGTACTTATATAATAATGTTACAATATAATACAACAATAATATACTTTAAAATAATACTTAAGTGTGAACTGAATGTAATGTTTTTTTAAACACTGAATTTCAATGAAATGAAAATGTTTTACAGTTTAAATTTATATTAAATGCAATAATCTGAAGTAGAACTTAAGTGGGTCAAAAAAGCAGATAATTGCATTTAATATAAATTAAAAGTAACACTTAAGTAGGACTTAAGTACATCTTTATATGCAATTTAAAGGCATTTACATAACTACTTGTCTTTGAAATATAGTTCAAATGTACTGCTGAATGTACTGGCAAGCATTTATAGTAAACTAAAATATACTTTCATTTCTATTGAAACATGTATGCCATGTATTTAAATATATTTGCAATTACACATTTGTAAGGATGAAGTTGCAAAATATATAAACCTGAAATGTAATATCAAATAGCACACTTTAGTTAAAATTATAATCTTTACTACTTTAGTACTTTACATGTGCTTTAGTATGTTAGTCAACACATCAAAATAAGTGTACGTCTTTAAAGCATGACAGAAGATAATGATATTAAAATGACTTTAAATACAACTTTTAATTTGACAAACAAAAAAAGTACTTAAGTGTGTTAAGTCATGAAAGTGTACTCTTTTTACAGGAAGTACAAATACATGATCTTTTATTAAAGTAACATTTCCTTATTTGCAAGTAAAGTTTTTTAAAATATCCTTGACGAGTTGGTATCGCCGGCGATACAGCCGTCCCCTTAGGGTTAAGATTTGAATACAATTACAATTTCAATACAATTAATCACACTCACAAAGCCACACATCTCTTGCTCATGTGCCTGTGCCATAGGATGTCGACCCCAGCTGTACGCTGATCTGTAATTTCTCTGTTGTGATTTCAGTTGCTTGGTCTTGGTACATGGATGATCCCAGAATTGCTTGCATTGGCAATCGTTACTGGTGTTCGTCACTGTAGGAGCTAAAGCACATTGAGCTGTGGAGCAGCAGCTGAGCTAAAGCTTTACTGAGGGCCAGAGCAGCCACGGCTGGCACATACACACACAACTACTGCATCCCACCTCTCCTCCGCCCACACCATCTGTCTGCTGTAACCTGCTGGAGCAGCTCACCCAACACATACACCTGTGCCTGCCACCTCCAGTGGAGCTCAGAGCACACTGCGTCCATGATCCAGTTCCATTCTGCTCAGTTTTAGGCTGACTTAGAGCTAAGGAATTTATTTTAAACTAACACTGGCTGTTGTTTGCAAGGCTCTCACTTGATTAAAACTGAATTACTGTCATTATATGTAGATTAATGAATCAAATAAATCACATACAGCAGTATTTGTTGAGAAAAGCCTCCCAATAGACAAAATGTGGCTTTGAAATCAGTTCTTTAATCCTTATAAACCTACTGGATCTTATTTGATACACACTAAGACCTCTATATCAACATGATCAAAACTTTGCTAAAAAACCTGTTGTATGCAATCTATTACATGCCTTCTGTCGTCTGAGTGATATTGCACACTTTTTAGCATGTAAAAGTGTCTTTAAAGCCTCCACGTGTCTTTTTGCTGTGAAATATTTACTGATTTTTACAAAATAAACAAGAATAACTTTTATGTTTTTAGTAATATTTCAAGATGAAGACTTAATGGACTGAAGCCACGTAGGTTTACTTGATTATCCATACATCTTTTTATTTTTTCATGTTCATTCTAAAATGTGGGTATCAAATATAATAATCAGGCTTTTGAGAAACATTTATTTGTTCATCTTTCAATCATCAATGTATTGCATTGCATTATAAGCTTTGTCCTTAAAAGTTTTGATCATAACTAAGCATTTAAAAATCATCTTGCTATGACACATTATTAGGATATAGATTGACAACCAATATTTATATGCATTGTATGTAGCTATTATACTGTAAAATTTTGCCCATATAAATATCTGCAACTGCATCAAATTGCACATTTTTGTATCAAATATGACACTCACAGAAAAAAAACATGATGCAAATTTTTCTTTCTTTCTTTCTAAAGGTTCAATAAATTGTTAAAACTATATATATATATATATATATATACACTTTATATATATATATAATTTTTATTATTTTTATGTAATTAGTCACTACATTTACATGTTGAATGAGCATGAATCCTAGTTTTTCATCAAGAACAGCATGTCTGGAAGGTTGGTGCAGGCATATCTATAGACCTCCTACCGTTCTGCTAACAGTATGTAGCAGTTGGCATTTAGTGAAGTGGGCACAGAGCCACGTTTTGTCTTTCATCAGGAAACACACTTCCTTTTTTTCTCTGTGAAGGTACTGTGACGTAAAGAGGACAGCAGAAAGGGCCTTGGGGCACGGTCTCACTGCTGTACTTCCTCCAGCAGAGGAATGGGAGGATGAGTTTCAGTCCAGAGAGAGAAGAGAGCAATTAAGGGAGCGGGCAGGGGAGCACGCTGTCCAGACGACTCGTTTCACAAGCCCCTGTTGTACATAGTTCATTTTTTTGTTCTTTTTTTTTCTCATACAGATGGAGTTGGACTCCAGGGCCCTGCTCGTTTGACAGCAGTACGTCATTCTCGATCACTCTGAGCCATCTGCCTACCTGCAGACTTCATCATATTGTGTTCTAGATTGCTGAAAGTCTATATATAGATCATGTAAGAACTTTTTAAAGAACGAAATACATTACGTATGCAAGATAGAATAATCTGTATAAACTTTATGAGTGTATCTTCATATAAAAAAACATTCTTGACTATGTATAGAAAACCATATTCAGAGCTTCACCACAACTCAACTGAGGACAACAAAGCATAAAAAGGCACAAAGCTCTCATTAAATCTCATTAGGTTTCATTTCTGATGGCATTTTGCAAACAAACAAACAAATAAATAAATAACCCAAACAGTTTGGCTTTTGAAGATGAGCGTTACACACAATAAAGTAAAATTCATAGTAAATAAATAAAAAGTTAAATTAAAAGACTACAAATCACATTTAAAACAACATATATGATCCCCAAAATCAACGGGCCAGTCATGGTGGATTTTCATACAACAAAGAGTGGTCAGTGCGCTGGCGTCCTGGTGCGGGTTAACAGGTTCATTTTCTGCACATACAGTTGGTACCATATACTAGAGAGAACATGTGTTCAAGGTTGCCAGGTTGGGAAGATTAACAGGGCGTTTAAGCGACACCTAAAAACGGTGGTTTGGGGGACTAAAAACACAACATTTTGAAACCGATACAGTTATTGTCTCTGTGTAAACTTCAAAAATGCTAATTTGTGAAAACGGTAACATCATGCACGTGTATTGTGTGTTCAGTCTATAGGCATGCACAAGTTTCTTCACAATGTGACATCGCCAGCTACTTGCCTGGCATAATAAAGCATTGTTACTTGTTTTTGCAGATCTGTGTAAATGGGGATTGTTTCGACAACATTGGCGCAAAACTTTTCAAAAATGGAAAGGAATTTTTTTTTTCAATTTTGTAGTACATCGTTGTCATGTAAATATACCCTAAGTAACCCATTTGGCAGAAAATGTATTAATTTAATAAAAAAAGCTCTGATTAGGGGATTTGAACTCTTAACATCTGACAACCACAAGCATGAAAGCTTGCAGAGGCTTGTTGCCAATGCAAGATAATGCAAATGCCAAATTAAAATGAAATGTTTTCATGATAAATAACCAGCAGGAAAATATCTCAGACGATTATGCTTAAATAAAACGAGAGAAGCAGAATTCGCGATCACGATTAAAATAAGATTAATCATGAAGTCCTATGTCAGGGCTCTTCAACTCGGCTCCTGGAGGGCTGGTGTCCTGCAAAGTTTAGTTCTAACCCTAATCAAACACACCTGATCAAGCTAATCAAAGTATTCAGGACTATTTAAAAATGATGAACAGGTGTGTTGAATAAGGGTTGGAAGTAAACTATGCAGATCACTGGCCCTCCAGGACCGGAGTTAACTAGCCCTGCCCTATGTGAATTGAACCAACACTGAACTGACTTGACCTCGATAATGTCTTTTAGAGCTGAACTGTTTCCATAGTTAGCTATTTTTTCAATCTGTATAAAGTATATACAGTGCTGCAGAGATAAAGCTAACTTGACTCAACTACAAAAAAAAAAAAATCAACCTCATTTTAAAAATATTGCCATTTTACAGGAAAGCAGGGGGAATCAGATCAGATTCAAACTTGGATCCTCAAGAGCCAACAGCTCTTACGTGTCTGACACAGCCTCGTTTTTATTTGTGTCCAGAACATATGTTGTTTTCCCCAGGTAAGGTGTGTGAAGTAAAAGCAGTGTGTTTGTTCAGCAGTCAGAGTTCAGAGTGCAGAATTTCCTTACACATTTAAGAGTCAACAGCAATATTTTCACATTCCTTATTTTCAAACCTTGGCAAGAAAAGAGGCCATAATTAGTAAGCATTAGTCATAAATGAATAATTGATCTCAATTTGAAATTTAGATGAGGCAGCATTCAGTTTCCACGCTGTGCCTCATGAGCCCCCGAACAACAAAAAGCCTGTCGCAAGAAAATAAATGTTTTAGTACCGGCAGCAGACGCTCCTCGCCATTGTGGTAAGCAAAATTCGGCTTTTGTGTGGCAAATCTGTGTATTTTTATTTATTTATTTTTACCCAACAACAAAGATATCTATTTTGGGCAGTTGAATGATTTTGCTCTTTTGAATATTATCTAACGACGTCTATATAATAACCATGGTCTGCATTTATTTACTAGCTCGGAGCGCTATATTGATCTCCAACAACTCACTGAACTTCTGAACTTCTGAAAGGAGGACAACCCTGACAGCTCAAAGGCAGTAAGCTTCCAGCCTCTCAATAAGGAAAAGCAAATGCAAGAGGCTATTAGACTTCAAGACATGGTGAAGATAAGACTGTTACCCAAATATGCTAGCTTAAAGAACTATCTCAGAGGAGCTGAACAATTATGGCAGCTGTCACTTGTCAGTATCGGCTCGGCGGCTGAGCACATACATTTCAGAAGTTTGCAGAAGACTTTAAGAAAGAATAACTGTGGCAGTAACCTTTCGGGGTTATACTTGTGAACCATTGTGATATTTTTCCAACACTCAAGATGAAGTAAAAATAAGTGGAGGGAGAAAGAAGCAGACAGGGCCTAGCATCTGTGTCCTTTTAGCAGCTCGCTGCTTGTATATGATATATTTTCAGACTACAGCTTTTCACAATTTGATAACGGCTCCCATTTTGAATCCAAAAGGGATTTTTGGGGCGCTTGTCAGATAAAGGGCGCAGTTGTCATCCAACTTGGCACCCTGATGCCAACAACGTCTCATTTCCCCTCCCTCTCCGATTCAGTCACTGCTTCCCTCAATCTGTCACTGGGCTGCTGGAAAGGGCTCTTTAGCGTTTTCTCTGCTGTACTTTTTCATTTTAACCATTTTTTATGGCCAAAACTGAGTTTTAAAACATAGGCTCATTGGACTATGTCTACAGTTTTGCAAAACCTCAAAAACTTAACTATACATACTATTCACTGCAGTTTCCAGCTGACATGAACACTAGGGGCAATAAAACACAAACAACTTTTATACAATTTCACACAAATCATAAATACCAGGGCAGCTTATTGATTCATATAGACTTATTTTCACAGGTTTCCTTGCATAATACTATGTTATGACCTCAAAACAGTTTTGTCATACTGAATGATTTGTAAACTAACAAATTTAGATTTTTTTATCACATAACCAGTTCGATATGTGACCCTGGACCACAAAACCAGTCATAAGTAGCAAGAGTATATTTGTAGCAATAGCCAACAATACATTGTATGGGTCAAAATGATCGATTTTTCTTTTATGCCAAAAATCATTAGGATATTAAGTAAAGATGTTCCATGAAGATATTTTGTATATTTCCTACCTGTAAATATATAATTAAAAATAATTAATAATAATTTTTTTTTTTGATTAGTAATATGCATTTCTAAGAACTTCAACTTTAAAGGCGATTTTCTCAATATTTTGATTTTTTTTGCTCTCTCAGATTCCAGATTTTCAAATAGTTGTATCTCGGCCAAATATTGTCCTATCCTAACAATAGAAAGAACACACATCATTGGAAAGCTTATTTATTCAGCTTTCGGGTGATGTATAAATCTCAATTTAAAAAAATTGACCCTTATGACTGGTTTGTGGTCCAGGGTCACATATGTAAAGCTTTTCTAACATAGTAAACTTGCTCGGTAGCGCACCTGGTACAGCACTGCAGAGCACTCAAGTTTGAGTCCTGTGAAGCACAAGTTACAATATAACAGATCTCAAACACATGTCAAAGCAGGCTAAAATGACATGGTTGCTTCAGCAAAAAAAAAAAAAATATTGCAGATGAAGGGCTAATTTGTGTTTGAACCTAGAAAAACAAATTGAAAACTAATTGGATTGCTAAAGAAATGCTGAAGTCCCTGGTGTCAGTAAACACAGTAACACATTCTATATAATTGTTAATCATGTGAAAATTATGGCATACTTTCATATTCTATAGAGCATCAGGGATATTTTTTATATATTTCTTCTTTTTGGTGAAGTACATATAAATAAATTTTGTATATAGAGTTTTTTTTTACACTACATTTTAGTCTTTCCTTTTCGTCAATGATATTGCATGTTGATATATTCACAGTTTAATGATGTCTGTGTTGTCTGGTCTTCATCTTGTCTTAGTCATGGAAAAATGTTGTCAACTATTATTTTTCATCATAGTTTCCATTAACAACATTAACACTAGTTATGGCCTCAGAACACTTTTACTATAGTGTATGATTTGTAAACTAATACATTTTGACATTTGCATCACATAACCAGCTCCATATGTTTAGCTTTTCTGTTGAAGTAAACTGGTATAGCACTGCAGTCCCATGATAAAAAGAATCACAATAAAAGAGCTCAAAGACTTGTAGAAGCAAGCTAAAACAGCATGGTTGCTTCAATAAACACATTGTCATCTCACGTTTGCTTTTGTTAGCACAATTAGTTATGTTTAGGGTTGGGTTTATTGTAAGTGGTACATTTTCAAACATGATAGAATGTTAATCTCGTAAAGCCTATTGTCATTTCATTTCTGAACTGCTACGATACGTACAACAACCAACATCATTAAACATTTCCAGATTGTGTTCATCTGTTTCAGATAAATCTGAACACACTTTTAGCACCACTCACTGGACGTTACAAGAAACGTGCAAGATGCAACGCAAAATCATTTTGCAGAAATGTTGGCACAGGCACATTCCAACCTAAGGTGTAATTTTCTATTTCTCAATAAAAGATCCAGCAAATAATGTAGGGCAAGAGTGTGCTTGTAGAAAAGCAAACCAAACGCTAATTGGAATGCTAAAGGAATAGCTGAAGTCCCTGGTGTCAGTAAACACAATAACACATTCTGCTGATTAAAACTTTGCACTTTAATTGTTAATAGTGTGCAAATTATGGCATATTTTTATGTCATCCTATGCCTCAGGGATAATATCATATGGAGATCATGAGTCGAAAGCTGAGGTAGCAGAAGTGCTTAGGTTTTGAAATGTGATCAACACAAGATATGCTGCTCCTGGGCCTAGATTTTCTTTGACAAACAGCCCGAGGCAAAGACAATGTATGCAATGAAATGTAAAGAGCAACTTAATGTCACAGTTAATTAGTAGTTGTATGTAGGCTACAGGTTAGCAGTCAAGCCTGTGTCTTACCCTAAAGGAATAGTTAGCCAAAAATGAAAATGTTAATTTGCTCACCCTCGTGTCATTTCACACCTGTATGGCTTTCTATTTTGAAAAATGTCAGTTTGTCCATGCAATGAAAGTCAATAGGGTCCATTGTTGTTTTGGACACTGCTGATATTGTGTGAGACAAACATTCTTCAGAAAATTATTTTTTGAAAAAACAAACAAACAAACAATACAGGTTAGGAACAACATGTATTATTGTCTATGTGCAAATGAATAAAAATTATACTTTAGGCTGAAGCTAAATAATAAAGGAACCTGGAAAACCCACAAGTATCAGTTTCTAACACCAATCAATAGTCTCATTCACTCAAAAGATTGATCATTAATAACCTATGACACCTATCCATTGATAATAGACCAGTGAGTGGATAGTTCAATAATGAAACCTAGACTGTGCTCACAGTAGACAGTATTTGATCAATAATCTCAGTTAAAAAGACTGAAACATACTTATTTCTGCAACATATCCCTATGTAGCAAATTTAACAGCATTTATTTAAGATATGCAATGACGTTGCAACACTATTGAGGGCCGTACAGGTTTTGGTTTGACAACATGATGGTGGTTATTTGGGTCATCTCTTTCTTGCATCTTGTGGTACATTGAAGACACATGGATGTGTGTTTTTTTTTTATATATAACTTAGTAATACCATGCTTTTACCATGTCAATTCCATGGTATAAAGCAGAATACCATGGTATCATCATCTTATACCATCACTGTTTTATGCTGACCTACATATGAAGGTGGAGCATCTGTAAAAGCGCTGGCTCTTTTCCTGCTCCAAGAGTTGATATGATTGATTCGGGAAAATGATGAGTTGTCTCATACCAAAAGGGAAAAACTCCCAGCTTGGGATGAGAGATTTCTTCTCTTGCCTCTCTGACAAGACTGAAATATGGTTTGTACTGGTTAACCAAAAGGAACACATACATTTTCTACATTAGAAGAATTCCCATTATTTCTCCCTCAGCCATGAAAATCAATTCTGAAATGATTGCGTTCAGGGAGAGGGAAAAATAGTTGTGTGCCTTTGGCTGGTCAGTGGATAGAGAGAGATTCTTGAGTGTTTTTTTTTTTTACAACACCATTGAGAGCATTCTGTTAGAAAAGGAATGCTTTTTCTTGAACTCCAAACAAGCTCTATAGATCATGCAATTGGCTTTTGGTGAAATGGGTTGCATTGGAGGAGTGTGGTTTGCCTGTCTGTTATATTTGCATTTTAGTGCTCTGATAATTGCACAGGTATGTAGAATATTAATTGCATTTCCAGGATTAAGTTAAGCTCTCCAGTCGTCTCTCATGAGTGACCCAGGCCATTAAGATGTTTCATAGAATACATAGTCCAGAGTGTTGAATAGAGATTTTTTTTTTTGCCTTAATATTAGGGATGTTTGTCAAGGAGAGGGTCTCTGTTACACTCGAGCTAAACTGAGCTTTAAACTACAAGTCAGAAGTTCTTAAACTTAAACTCCCACATTTGATCAAATCAGAAGTAAAAATCAAATAAAAGAAGCTCCCAATCACAATGTTCTCTGTTTTAAGTATTGAGTCACTAAACTCACATCTTTTTTGTACATGATATATTATCATTTTGATTAATATCGGTATTGTCAACATCAAGTTTGTGGTTTATTAGTATTGCAAATGTTCAGTAATAAAGTATTCAAAACAACATTACAATATTAAACAAAGGAAATTATTGTCTTGATGAGCAACTGCTGGAACTATTTGGCTCTAATAGAATCAATAATCAAGATAATTACCTCCATCTCTACTTTTCCTCTATTGCACAGAACAAATATTCATTGTAGCTTAAGCCAAAAAATAGAGAATGTGGAAACCTATGCCTATCTGTGATTATAAGCAGATATTAGACACATAATGCATCATAACGGTGAGAACTATAATCCATTGAACATTAAAGGAAAACATTTTTTTTTGAAAAAAAAAAATTGCTGAAAATGTACTCGAAATAAGGCTGTGCAATGAGTAGATGAGTTTGAGTCTAAACAGATTTGGAGAAATGTAGCATTCCATCACTTGCTCACCAATGGATCCTCTGCAGTGAATGGGTGCCGTCAGAATAAGAGTCCAAACAGCTGATTAAAAACATCACAATAATCCACAAGTAATCCACACCACTCCAGTCCATCAATTAACATCTTGAGAAGTGAAAAGCTGCATGTTTTTAAGAAACAAATCCATCATTAAAGCTTTTTTTTTTTACTTTAAACCATAATTTCTGGCCAAAATATCAGTCCATAATCCATAATAACACTTCATCCAGTGAAAAAGTCCACCTCCTGTTGTCCTTTTACATCAAAATCCACCAACATGATTTTGGACTGGAGTGGTGTGGATTATTGTGATGTTTTTATCAGATGTTCTGACTTCATTCTGACGGCACCCATTCACTGCAGAGGATCCATTGGTGAGCAAGTGATGCTAAATTACAGCATTACTATATGAACTATACTTTTGGATTATTGTGAAATTTTTCAACAATAAAACATAGGTAGAATTTAGTTTATTTATTTATTTCTGTAGCCAAGATTTTAACATCTATACAGATACTTACTTAAAATAAACCCACACAGAAAAGTATTAACTGGAGTGTGACAACCAACCCCGGTCTCCTCTATAACATACAGTAGGCATTTACAGACTCAGAAAGCTCCAAATATGATACAGTAAGGCAGCCCCGCTCTATTTAGACTGAGAGCGCAGCCATTACGTTGAGCCCGTCACAAACATGACACATTTCCACATAAAAATCAGATCTAAAAAAGCAGGCAATATATTCAGCAGAGTTCATAAGATAAGAGCAAAACAGGCCTGTCCATGTATGACGAGCCTCAGATTTATGCTTTACAGCAATAAGTCTGTTTGCATCCATATCTCTCGCGTGTACGGCACATATTTCTGCCTCCTCGTGTGATGTATGTGCGTGAGGTGTGCACGTCTTTACGTGTGTGTGAGGAAATTAAAATGCCGGCTCTACATCTGTTTGAGTGCTTTAGCGCCATAGCTCATTGCAGATATATTCATCTGTTAAAGTGCCACCGAGTGACATCCACAAGGAGCCATTGCGTCCTACAGAGAAGCGTGAATATAAATGAGAAGCTGCCAGAGAGACGAAGAGAGAGAGAGACCCCCTGTTCTTCAGTGGGACTGCCACCTAAAAATACCTCCTCTTAGATCGATTGGCACATTTCCTTAAATTACCCACAATCACTTGGAGAGAGGTGATTTGCAAATTTGAGGATCCTAAATTTACATGCCACACAAGGGAAGGAGCCACAGATTTGGGAGCGCTAATGAAAGGCAGGTTGCCTGTAATGTCTGAGCACCAGAACTCAGGCGTCTGCATGTGTGAAAGCGCCCTGACCCTTCTCCACTGACCTCACGTCTCAGATGCCACTACACTGAATCGATTAAAAATGGATGAGGACGTCTCTGTACGGCTCATCATTCACCCGGGGTAAAGTGAGTTGGGCACAGAGGTTGTGTCTCTCAGCATATACAAATGAGACATTTTCTTTCACCTGTCTCTAGAGTTCAGTGCTTAGGTTTTATATCGTCTCATATTCTGTGATGCTGAATCCTAAAACTCTCAAAGTTGAGCACTTTGTGCATAATTTGGAATGAGGAAAACTTCATAATTAATTAGAATAAAATGGAAAGAAACACATTGAATTAAACATGACATTTTGAAGTAGAGAGACTGAAATAGTATTCTCTTGTAAAAAATAAATAAATAATCTCTAAAAAAACCTCTAATAATCTTTGTTTAAAAAAATGAGTATACACCATTTTTTTCATGAACATACTACATTGTTTCCTTTTCATATTTTTGTCTTTATTTAAAAAATATGGTGACATTTTTTTCAGATATGTTGGTGACTATGTTTCAGCACTTTTATGCTGTATATGAAATTAAATTATACAATGATCTTATACATTCTATATAGTTTGTATATGTCTTTAAACAATGTAATGTTATTCTAATTATCAACTGAGGCTATTATTTTAGTATAAAATATACTGATAATTCAAAAGCCATGATGACAAAATAATGCAATAAAAACAAAAAAACAACAACAAAACAAACAAACAAACTAAAACAAAGAAGATGCTTTTTTTGCAGTTTTACAATACTTTACAGTAAGTTTTTACCATATAAAACTTTAAATATATAATTTTATAATAGAGCTAATTTTGTGTAGCATTTAATATTATTTTTCATTGAAAAAAACAAAACAAAAACAAAAACATTTTCACAGAAACGTTTACCTTTTTTTTTTTTTACAGCACTACACTATAAAATTATTTTGATTTTGTCAGACAAACTTCATTTTAAAGTTGCTTGAACTATGAAATGACCAAAATGTTTGACATAAAAATTCAAAAGTAAATTTTTAGGCCTTGTATTAGAAACTAAAAATATTAAAAGCATGAACTTACAATGTCAAGTCTGGCAGTGAGGGTCCACTAACAGCATGCACATTTTATATTATCACAAATATCTTAAATATATATTTTCATATAGATGTTTTAGAGTTCAACATTATTTCATCAACTTAAATTGAGTGAAAGCAATTTAAAGCAATTTTAGAGAATTCTGAACCTGGAAGCTGTTTTTTTTTTTTTTTGCAATGAACTTATGCTTATTCATAATGCACTTACTCGCATCATAAATGCCGTGCATCTGAATGTGTGCACTTTTTAACATCCTGTGCAAAAAGCTGTACAAGATCCAGATGAGATTGTGAACTGGCAGAGTCCTGCTTTAAAGTATAAGTGCTACGTTATACTTGCAAACCCACAGAATGTACTTCATCAACAGCTGAAAGTTTGAATACAATATATACTATGAAAGGAACTGGGCTTCAGCCATAGACATCTTCTCAAAGCACAGAAATGGCCTCAGTACTGACTGCACATTTAGCATTCGTTTCTGTCCAAAAGCTGGCGAGTAAATTTTATCCAAGTGCTTTGACAGTTTAAGTCGAAAAGTTTGGCATGAAAGGGATGGTTGAGAGAGAGGAACAAGGGAGGTCAGCAGAGAGAAGGCGGGCTTCAACTGTTTATCGATCAGACGGGAGTCATACATCAGGGCCTGCTCATATTCACCAGTCTGCCAGCATTCACTCCAGTCCCTCAGTGAGAGAAACTCTCTTCAGTGTTTTGGCAACCTGCATATAGCAGAGCCGCGGCACTTCAGCAGATGAAGGGAAGACATTGACAGTGATTAGTGTTGGGGCCTCAAGGCTACTTCACCTGACAGCAAATAAAAATGTATGGTATTACCTGTGAAGATAAGGCTGCATCTCTTGAATAACATAACATTAAATGCAAAGCTCATCTGGTCACATTAACAATATACCTTTGTGAAAAAAGTATGCTTGATTGTACTGAATGAGCATTTGTAGCGTACTTCAAATCTTGTAAGTATACAGTACGGATATATTTTATTAATTTAATTAATTAATTAATTAATATATATTTGTATTATATTTTATAAGTTTTTAAATGTATTTGCAGATAATATCAATGAAATAAAAGGCTACTTAAGAGAAACACTTTCATGACTATGTTAGTATACTTTGGTTTTTACGCAAACACGAGGATCCGCATACAGTGCACGTGATGCAAATTTAATTACCAGAATAGTAAGCGTGTACTATACGCGAACCATCCGATTTTTGTAACCGCGTGTACTTTGTACGCGCTAGTAGCACATGCGCATTACATTTTTTGCAGTGATCAGTTGTTCCACAAGGTGGCAGCACTGGCACTGGCTGTCGTTTCACAGTAGAAAACGAATCTAAAGAGACGGAGTGGAGACTGCAAAAACAACAGGCGGTCGCATTGACAAGTGCTTCCATGAGGGGGTTATGAGATATCGGTCATAACTTCTGGAGAAAATAGAGCAGACGCTGGACAAAGATGAGGCTTTCTAAAGCGCATGATTATATTGCCTGCATTTGCGCATGCTATCAAATAGAGAATACTTTGAAAGACTAAAGTGTTCGACTGTACAGCATACATGTAAAAAAAACGTATAAAGTATATTTTGGGCTTTACACTTACACTTTCCTTACACTTTTAAAAAGTGGACTGTCTAATAATGTCAAATTAACAGTTTTACTTTAAAGTATACTTTAAATAAATTAATTAAACATTAAATGTAATATTTTGTTACAATTTAAAGAAATACACTTATTTTGTTGTATTGATATAGTAAAGAACATGTAAAGTACTGGATTATAATGTCGGTGTGCTATTCACTATTACATTTAAAGTTAATATTTTAAATGTAATAAATTGCAACTTTTCATAATTACATATCCATATTCAAATACATTGTGTTAAAGTATATTTTAGTTTACCATAAATGCTTGTCAATACATTCAGCAGTACTTTCACCTTATTTCAAAGACAATCATTATTTGATTCAATTATGAAATTGCATATAAAGGTGCACTTAAAGGTAGGGTAGGCGATTTTGGAATGGCTAGCAATAGCAAGCTAGCTTTGAAAGCACAAGATCCCATCCTCCCTGCAAATCACTCTCCAAAGCCACACCTCCTCCAAAACACATGA
The DNA here is from genome assembly GCA_027422415.1 of Schizothorax lantsangensis. Classification (NCBI taxonomy): domain Eukaryota; kingdom Metazoa; phylum Chordata; class Actinopteri; order Cypriniformes; family Cyprinidae; genus Schizothorax; species Schizothorax lantsangensis. The sequence continues at coordinate 46,960,953 of CM049839.1, forward strand.
CCGCACACAGACAGAGCAGAGGCTAACCAGTGACACGATGAGAGACGGCATCAACACTGTCAGATCAAGGTTCTTGTTTATTTGTCACATACACAATCATACAGGGTATAATCAGTAGTGAAATGTAGGTCAGGATGGGTCCGCTCAATGGACAGTGCAAAAAAATAAAATAAAAGATGAAACATAACACAGGAGAGTATATATAAATATAGGTAGGAATAAGATAAAAAAATAAGTAAAAAATAAAATAAAATAAAATAAGGAGTAAAATGTGCAATGAACTAAAATGTGCAATACAGTCTACTGTGGATTTAATAAATATTAATATAAACAGGGATGTGCAAGAGGAATGTGCAAACAGGTTGTACCGGGTATGTACACATAGCAGCAATGCGGATGATGGAGAATGATGGGTGTTTTTTACAGTTTATTAAATTGAGTCCTGTAGATGTTATGAGACTGAGTTTAGGAGCCTGATGGCCTGAGGGAAGAAGCTCCTCCTCAGTCTCTCAGTTTTTGCCATCATGCTCCTGAAGCGCTTGCCAGATGGCAGCGGAGTGAAAAGACAGTTACCGGGGTGATTTGAGTCCTTGATTATTTTTGCAGCTCTACTTTTTCAGCGTTTGAGGTAGATGTCCTGCAGAGAGGGGAGGGCAGACCCTGAGATGCGCTCAGCTAAGCGCACGACTCTCTGCAGAGCTTTGCAGTCCTGATTTGTGGCGTTACTGTACCACACTGAGATGCACTGAGTCAATACACTTTCTATGGCCCCTGAATAGAAAGTTTTCAGGATTGCTGGTGAGACCCTGAATTTCCTCAGCTGTCGCAGATGGTACAGTCTTTGCCTGGCTTTCTTGACCTGTGTTTGAATGTGTGCAGTCCAAGTCAGGTCCTCGGAGATGTTTACACCGAGGTACTTGAAGCTGCTCACCCTCTCCACAGGGGTCCCGCTGATCATAAGAGGAGTGTAGGGCCGCTGCTGTCTCTTCCTGAAGTCTACAATCAGCTCTTTAGTTTTGCTCACGTTCAGAGAGAGACAGTTGTCCTGGCACCATGATGTTAGTCTCTCTACCTCACCCAAGAATGCGGTCTCATCATTGTTGGAAATTTTCAACAGATTACCTCATGTCTCATTCACCAGTGAGAAACATTACAGTACAAAGCACATAATATTAAAATAATAATGCCTTTCATTCTCGCTTGCTCTGCAGTAGCGTAAAGGAACGCACTGATGATGTATTGTGTGCGTGAACAGGGTGTGCGGAGGTACAGTATGCAAATACATATGTTGACAGGCAGGTAGGACAGCCTATCGTAGCCCTCAGATTTTTTGGTCCTACGCCTTCCACAGATGATATAAATACATTTAGACCACTTAACTTAGTGATTGCTATCATTATACAAAGAGACTTTCAACCTGCATAACAAAAAATGCGTTTGAACCATATCACCTACCGTGCCTTTAAGTCCTACTTAAGTGGGTAAAAAAAAAAAATCAGCTAAATGCATTTAATATACATTTATGCATTTAGCAGACGCTTTTATCCAAAGCGACTTACATTGCATTCAAGTTAAAGTTTTACATTTTATCAGCTCTTGCTTTCCCTGGGAATCGAACCCATGATCTTGGCGTTGCTAGCGCCATGCTCTACCATTTGAGCTACAGGAAAGCCTGTAATTATAATTTAAATATAAATTTAAATTATAATAAACTTTAAATTGCAATTAGCATGCGATTACATTCTGTTCATACTATATATTATACCATATATATATATAGTATAATCTTCTAAAGAAATGGGCTGCTATTTTATTATTATTATTATTTTTTTCCAAAATAAATGTCTTCTGTGTTCTATGGTAGGACTAAATAAATGATATAGGAATTTTCATATTTGGGAATAATTACCTTTTTCATTTGATTAATTCACTGGTAGTTTGCTGTGAAGTTCTTCAATCACCTCTATGCGGACAAGCGCATGTGTATCAACACACATGATGAAGTTACGCTTCTCTCGGTCCATGCAGCACCCAGAGACAAGTTAATCATGCTGCGGTTGTCTCTCCTATCACTCGCAGGCACTTTAATCAAATTATGACCTTGTAAAGCATGCACTTGTCATTCGGGACCTGAGACTCTTTGCTAATGACTAATTAGCCCCATCACCTGTTCCTCCAAACTTCCATTAAACCCATAACTGTGCTTAACGTAATGAAATAAACAGAAAAAAAGAAAAACAACCATCAATGACAAAACGTCTGAGAACACATCAATCAACATGATGGTAATTTATAATGGGGAACGTAGTTGTCTTCTCCTGTGAAAGCCACCCCTCATTGGGCTAGAGGACGGCGAGGATACACATTAATTGCTAATTAGTTTGTGATTGCTTCCCCACAAGAGGCAAAGAGCAAAACGCTCGACTCAGAGCCGCGACCCTTGCAGAATCACCAACTCAGCATCTAAGTAATTAGCAGTTAAATAACAATGCTCATATCATTGGTTCTGTGATTTATTTACTGAAACTAAAAATCTGATAATTGTGTTTCATATTCAAAAATAAATCCAAAGTCTATACATTGTTAGTCAAAGCTACACTCTCAGAAAAAAACGCACAAAAGCGGTCATTGGCGCGGTACCTGTTCAAAAAGTACAAATATGTACAATTAAGGTATTGATATGTAGCTTTAAGGTACTTATATGCACCCTTTAGGGGTACATTTACATTTACATTTAGTCATTTGGCAGACGCTTTTATCCAAAGCGACTTACAATTGGGGAATACATAAAGCGATTCATCTTGAAGAGGCAATCAGACAGAGGAAGTGCTCGTAACACCAAGTCTCAGTCATTGTTCAAATAAGTACGAGCTAGCAAGGGAAGGAGAGAAAGATAAAGGGAAAGTTTTTTTTTTTTTTTTTTTTTTTAAGAACAAGTTTAGGATGAAGTCAAGTAGTGCCGAAAGAGATGAGTTTTCAGTTGTTGCTTGAAGATTGACAGGGATCCAGCATTCCGGATAGGGGTGGGAAGATTATTCCACCATCCAGGAATGGTGAATGAGAATGTTCTGGAGAGTGATTTTGAGCCTCTCTGTGATGGTACCACAAGGCGTCGCTCACTAGCAGATCTCAGACTTCTGGAGGGGATGTAGATTCGTAATAGTGAGTGGAAGTAGGAGGGTGCTGAGCCTGTGGTCGTTCTGTATGCAAGCATCAGTGTCTTGAACTTGATGCGAGCTGCCACTGGTAGCCAGTGCAATGAGATGAAGAGAGGTGTAACATGGGTTCTTTTGGGCTCATTGAAGACCAGTCGTGCCGCTGCATTCTGAATCATTTGTAGAGGTTTGATTGTGTTTGATGGAAGACCAGCCAGAAGAGCATTGCAGTAGTCCAGCCTAGAAACGACAAGGACCTGGACAAGAAGTTGTGCAGCATGCTCTGTCAGGAAGGGCCTGATTTTCCTGATGTTGTGTAGCGCAAACCTGCAAGATCGAGCAGTCTTTGCAATGTGCTCTTTGAAGGTCAGCTGGTCATCAAAGATTACACCAAGATTTCTGACCGAAGTTGATGGGGTAATTATTGATGTGCCTAACTGAATCGAGAAGTCATGCTGTAGAGTCGGAGTGGCAGGGACGACAAGAAGCTCAGTCTTTGCCAGGTTGAGCTGTAGGTGATGTTCTTTCATCCATGCCGAGATGTCCGCCAGGCAGCCTGAGATCCGTGCAGCTACCGTTGGATCATCTGGTTGAAAAGAGAGATAGAGCTGTCTGTCATCGGCGTAGCAATGGTAGGAGAAGCCATGTGCCTGTATGATGGGTCCCAGTGATGTAGTGTATGTGGAGAAGAGGAGGGGTCCAATAACCGATCCCTGAGGAACCCCAGTGACCAGTTGATGTGCTTTGGATACCTCCCCTCCCCAGGCCACCCTGAAAGACCTACCGGTGAGATAGGATTCAAACCAGCGAAGTGGAATCCCAGTGATGCCCAGCGATGAGAGGGTGGACAGGAGGATCTGATGATTGACAGTGTCAAAAGCAGCAGGAAGATCCAGCAGAATGAGGACTGATGATTTGGAATCGGCCTTTGCGACTTGCAGGGCTTCAGTGACTGAGAGTAGCGCAGTGTCTGTTGAATGGCCACTCCTGAAACCTGACTGTTTAGCATCCAGTTTGTTGTACTGTGAAAGAAACAGTGAGAGCTGGTTGAAGACAACTCGTTCGAGTGTTTTCGCTACGAATGGAAGGAGAGAGACAGGTCTGTAGTTTTCTAAAAGAGAAGTGTTTAATGTAGGTTTTTTGAGCAGTGGGGTTACCCGGGCCTGCTTGAACGCTGTGGGGAAGATGCCAGTGTGGAGAGATGTGTTGATAATGTGTGTGAGTGCCGGTAAGAGTGTGGGAGAGATTGCTTGGAGAAGGTGAGAGGGGATTGGGTCAAGAGGACATGTTGTAGGATGGCTGGAGAGGAGAAGTTTGGATAATTCCGCCTCGGTGAGGGGACAGAAGGAGAAGATGGGAGTTTGAGCAGTGGATGTGGTAGGTTGGAGGTCCTGTGTGTGTGGAGGTGAGAACTGGTTACTGATTGTTCTAGTTTTGTCTGTGAAAAAAGTGGCAAAGTCGTCAGCTGTTATAGAAGTGGTGGGCGGCGGTGGAGGGGGACAGAGGAGAGAATTAAATGTTCTGAAGAGATTACGCATGTCTGGAGCGCTGTTGATCTTGTTGTGGAAATGTGAGGATTTGGCAGTGTGGACTTCAGTAGAGAAAGATGAAAGCAAAGACTGATAACCATCAGGATACAGGGGTTAGAAGGGGCAGCCCGTGCTGGCCTGGAGGAGAGAGGACAAATGTCATCTAGACAAGAGGTTAAGGTAGAGCATAAAGTGTCAGTAGCTGCATTCACATCCAGAGATGTGAAATGGGTAGGTGAGGGAAGAGAGGAGGATACTACAGTGGAAAGAAGGGTGGGGGAAAGGGAGTGTAGGTTACGTCTGAAAGTAACCGGTAAGGGAGCTGTTGGCACCCGGGTAGCAAAATGTAAGGTAAATGTAATGAAGAAATGGTCAGAGATATGTAGTGGTTGTACCAGAATGTTATCTGTAGTACAGTTGCGTGTGTAAATTAAATCAAGTTGGTTGCCTGATTTGTGCGTGCTAGTAGTGGTAAGGCGTTTGAGAATAAATTAAGCTAGGAGTGAATGGAATTCTGTAGCAAAAGGCCTGTCTAGGTGAATGTTGAAATCGCCAAAGATTAAGAGTGGAGTGCCATCCTCCATGAAAGAGGACAGCAGGCCGTCCAGCTCCTCTAGGAAGGTGGCTAGAATTTGGCCAGGGGGACGGTAGATTACTACTATCTGGAGTTTTATAGGAGCTGTTACAGTAATCGCATGAGATTCAAATGAGTTTTGATTGCCTAGGGGAAAGTGGGTTGAGTATTTCCAATTGTTTGAAATGAGCAGACCAGTGCCCCCACCCCGGCCAACTTGCCTTGGGGTGTGAGAGAAAGAGAAATTGTGAGAGAGAGAGCAGCCGGGGTAGCTGAGTCTTCTGGAGGAATCCAGGTCTCAGTCAAGCCCAAGATGCTGAGTGTGGATTGTAAGGAAAAAGCGGAAATGAAGTCAGCTTTGTTGACAGCTGACTGGCAATTCCAAAGACCCACAGAGAAAGAAAGAGGTGTAGTAGAAGATGTAGCGATCGGGCGCAGGTTAGCAGGATTACGTTGCCGTCTGCGTGTGTTTTTAGAGCGTGGTTGAGAGAGAACCGGAATGGTTTGGAAACACATGATAGAGGTGGAGGGATAGAGGATAGGGAAGGAGAGTGTGTGAGGGAAGATAGAAATGATACTTAAGTGTGTGCTCGGTGTCGTTGCTCGGTTGAAGTCGTGCAGGAAAAGTTGTCCGTCTTTACACTCGTTGGTCTTCACACGAGGAGGCTGAGCACAACGGCTGAATGCTTCCGCAGACGCTTCCGCGTCAGCGCTCTGACATCAAATAAATACAGTCTAGGAGACTAGAGTGAAAACAGCTGTGGCCGGCTTCTGTTCAGCCCAGCCAATAACCTTAAAGGACTGCTAATTGCTGGATATGAAACTAAACACTTCGCACAATCACACAGGCTCGTTCTTAGCTGAGGCACAAATTATTCTAATTACCATTAAGTGCAATCAAACATATAAACCTCAACGAAAATGCACAATAGAAATAGATAGGAAACGAAGTATTCCTTCCTAGCAGCAAGTAAATAATTTAAACAACAGAACTGCGAAAAAGTATTACAACACTTACGCGAGCTGCCGTCCTTCTCTTCTGGTGACTAATCGGCTTTCCGATTAAGGTAAATAAGGTACAAATGTGTACCACCCCAGTGACAGCTTTTGTACCTTTTTTCCAAACATGTGATCAAAACCAAAACCAAAAATCATTGGGGGCATTATGCATTTATTTTATTATTATTTTATTTTGATAAATACAATTTATTTAAAAATAAAATAAAAAGGTAAATGAATATTATATATATATATATATATATAGGCTATATATATATGACCATGGAAACCAGAACCCAAAACCAGTCATAAGGGTACATTTTTTTAAATTGAGATTTATACATCAAGCTGAATAAATAAGCTTTCCATTGATGTATGGTTTGTTAGGACAATATTTGGCCGAGATACAACTATTTGAAAATCTGGAATCTAAGGGTGCAATAAAATCAAAATATTGAGAAAATCACCTTTAAAGTTGTCCAAATGAAGTTCTTAGAAATGCATATTACTAATCCAAAATTAAGTTTTGATATATCTACGGTAGGAAATTTACAAAATATCTTCATGGAACATGATCTGATAAAAGAAAAGAAACACGATAAAAGAGAAATTGATCATTTTGACCCATACAATGTATTGTTGGCTATTGCTACAAATATACCTGTGTTACTTATGACTGCTTTTGTGCTCCAGGGTCACACACACACACACACATATATATATATTTTTTTTTTTTTATTATTATTATTATTTTTTAGGGACATCAGTACAGTAAATATTTTTTTAAAAAAAATATTAAAAGCTCTTCTGAACAGCCGGTACAGTTTAGGAAATGTGACCTGGGTTTAAATCCTGAACTAAGATGTGCCTGTTTTTAATAAAAATTATGAAAATTGACTTGAACAGCCAGTGATCAATTGACATTTCAATTTTATGGAAAGGGGGAGTTTGATATTTATTGCACAGGGAAAAAATACCAAGGAACAAGAATGTGGGTTTTCAATTTACAGCAAATGATATGCAATTACAGTTACATTGTTTAAGAAAAGCCCATTTTTATCTACATTAATAATGCACCTTAATTTTCAATATATATATATATATATATATATATATATATATATATATATATATATATATATATGTATTGCATTTTATTTAAAATCATATTGGAGGAGGCGTGTGCCTTCTGTTCGATTTGAATGGTTGCTTTTTTGCCTGATAGTAGAAACTTTCTCATAAACATTGTGGTATGAAATATTTTAGCCTTTTTATTTTTTTTATTTTTATTTTTTTTTGTCATGCAGATAATAAGTGTTACCTGTTAGGAAATGAGAGTCACTGAGAGAGAGACTACAGATGTGGCCGGCGCTAAGCATCGAGGCAGTCGGGCGATTCATTAAGGCTTTTATTTTACAGAAACTCTCTCGGGGCTCCCGAGCATCTGCCTGCGATATTAGATCGAGGGGAGCGCAAGTTAGAGAGATAGATAATAGGACACGATAAAAGAGGGAAAACAAAGACAGAGCTTTGCTTTGAAAAACACCAAAAGAAAAAAGTGAGGTTATAAAGAGGTGAGGCTACAAAAAACAGCCTTTTTAAAAAAAGAAGAACGAAAGAAAGAAAGGTTTGACAAAGAAACAGCATAGATGAGTGTGTGTCCCAGACGCCACATAACAGTCACATCTGGCTCAGGAACAAGATGGCTTCTCTTTGAGCGACACATGTGATCAGACCAGTTGCTTCATCAAGCTCCTCTGGGTTTTCAACCTCGAGTGCCACAGTGCTTCAGCTGAGCTTCGTTTAATGGTGAACATTAAAACATTTAGTGAAAAATTAAGCTAGCCAGTGGTTGCAACCCTTATCGGTTCCCATGTAATGTGCATGCAGGAAAGACCAAATGCATTTTAGGTTGCATTTTAGATGTTTAAAATTAAAATAAAATTGCATTGCTGTAATGTAAATCTTGGTGCCGTTTTGTACTGATTTGAAACTGTTGGTGTGCTCTGCATACACATTTCTGGTCAATGAAAGTCAACAAGTGATTTTTTTATGATACACATGCAAAAATTTATAAATAGCATGCCAAATGGATGCATGAAATTGATAGACTGGATTGAGTGTACAGTTGCTCAAAGATTAATGTTTGTTAAATCTGCTCAGTGTAAGTGACTTTGGGCTTGTTTTGGGGATTATAGATTTGGGCAATTGCAAGGTTGGCATTTTTTGGGTTTACTTTCAGAGTGCAGGTTGTATTTGGGCTTGTTAGTGGTTGGCAGCCCCTGGATGAACCATATATCTGCTTTATTATTTACTGTGTGATGATGTTTTTTTTTTTGTCTGTCAATGCATTAGCAGTTGTCTATTTTGACATCTAAAGTAAATTGATTCAGCATCTTTATGCCATTAGCCTACAAGCTGATTTTGATGCAACTATATGTTATTTTCATAGCTAGGCAAAATAAAGAAGCTGGTGTTTTACATGTTTTGAAGACAATAAAATCTCTAATTTTATTTCAGTGCATTTTGGCCTTGCATGATTGCAAGTTAAACCTTATAATCTATTGATCTAATTAAACCTATTACGTTGCAAACATTATTTTGATGACTTCTTTTGACACAATAATGTTGATTATTACATCATCTTAATTTTGTGTGTAATTTAAACTGAACGTTCTGTGTTAAACAAAAATGTATTAAACGTGTAGTAAACTGACTTGATCATTTTGAAAATTGGAATGCATTTCCAGCAGAAATTAAGAAGAAATTGTGTTATTGTGTGTGTGTTAGTAATGGAAAACACCTGTTAGTGTTTAATGTCGTTAGTTTTTAGAGTGTAGAAATGGTTCAAGGATTGGTAGAAAATTGAAAACGGAGAAAAAAATCAATTTTCAGACCAGGTTGCTTACTTATCTAGAAAATCCTAGCAAGGTTAAATATGTATGTATGAATAGTGTGAAGCACATTTAAATAATCTAGAACTTTTTTCCACTATATAAAAAAATAAAAATAATGTGTGCAATGGAAAGATTCCATGGATGTTAAAGGTTCTTTATGGAACTCTCAAGCGAAACTCTGAATATAAAAATTGTTTGCATGAACCTTGTAAACTTTGACAAATCCAGGATCTGGTTTGTCCAACATTTTGTGTTCATTATATATAATCCCAATTTTGTTTCCTGGTGAACTGATATTAACCTGTGGCTGCTGAAAACTGTATTGCTGTGATCAAATCCAATCTGGGCTAACGATTTCTGGCTTTACCAGTTTTGTGTGCTGTACACATCAGATGGTCAGAGAATAGTCCGTGGAGTCTTTACCTGAAAACAGAAGTATTTCAGTCAACTAAAAGCCTCAAGAAACATTTTAATTCCATCTCAGGCATATTTAAACGAGACCGTTTCTTACATCCTTCTGCATTGTTTCTTAAGCGAAAGCAATCAATACGCAGTGAGTGCTTCTGTTTGCACTTGTTACAGTTGCTCCCCGTGTTGTGGCACTGCTCCAGTTCTTTATTGAATGTGATGAATTGAGGTCTCCAGTGTCCCAAATGAAGATACCCAGCCTTCTCTTCCATTGTAATGAAGCACTTCAAAATAATGTGGCCAACCCCAATGGAGGTTGCATTAAATTTGATCTCATTCAATTTTGTTAAACTATCTGCCAGGCTTGCAAGGACAATGTCTGTCTTGTATAAATCATGGCCTTAAAGGGCACTTGGGGGTTGTCCCTGGGGTAAAATAAATAAATAAATAAGAGCAGGCATATAACAACAAAACCAACACGGCCATAGAATAGCCAATGAGGACGGGTTGGGCAGGGTTATGATGACTTGATGAGGTCTAAACATCAGACTCAGTATTCAAGAGATGCTTCGGGATGATCAGAATATTTATGATGCACCTGATTGATACTGTACAGCTGTGTGATTTGACTTTTATTGACTGACATATGTCTGCGCTCGTGCTGGGTTATGTTGTTTTGATGGTTAGCATAGCAGGTTAATCAATTCGGCTTCACTCGATATTCTCCACAGACTCACTCCTTTCCTACGCACCGCTCTCAACTGTGATAATCCACCTTATACTAATAAGATGACATATGATGTGGACAGAATTTTAAATGGAGATTACTAGTGTTGAGTACCGACTGCGGGCTATGGATCCGCGTGAGGTGGTGGGTCATTATAAAGCTCGGATCTCTACGAAACGCCATTATTTTGGCAGGCCGTGAAGATTAACTTTTACAATTAACCTTTATTTATCACAGACATGCACCTACAGCCAGGTCAAACTGTCCATTTAAAAAGCATGATCCCAGAGCACATTTTAATGGGAGAATAGAGGTGTCTGGACACAAGTACTAGCAAATCACTCACTAGGTCGGACTATTTATCTCAAAATTACAGATTTGTTGTTCTGAAATCTATAGTTTGTCCCTAAAGTGTGTAAATTAATGTCGAGTATGAAAAGTGCTATTGTCACAACTAGTGTTGTCAATCTTAAAAACATAACAATAACAGCCTTTATGATCCCACAATTAAATCTTGCAGTGAAATTGCAATATACCTGCCACTTGTTCTGTTAGCTGCAGTATGTTTCTTTCTTATTTTATTACTTTTGATCTTCTTAATAAGTTTATATTAAATACAATTAGCTGACCTTGGAATGCTATTTTTGACCCAGTTAAGTTGCACTTAAGTACAGTATCTCACAAAAGTGAGTACACCCCTCACATTTCAGCAACAATTTTAGTATATCTTCTCAAGGGACAATACTACACAAATGAAACTTGGATATATTTTAGAGTAGTCAATGTGCAGCTTGTATAGAAGTACAAATTTACTGTCCTCTAAATATAACTCAACATATAGCCATTATTGTCCAAATAACTGGCAACAAAAATGAGTACACCCTAAGTGAACATATCAAAACTGTGTCCAAAGTGTCTTTTTTTTGTAGGGGCACCATTGTTATCTAGCACTGCCTTAATCCTCCTGGGCATGGAATTCACCAGAGCTGCACAGGTTGTTGCTGGCATCCTCTTCCACTCCTCCATAATGACATCACGGAGCTGCTGGTGTTAGACACATGGTGCTTCTCCACCGTCCGCTTGAGTATGCCCCACATGTGCTCAATAGGATTCAGGTCTGGAGACATACTTGGCCACTCCATCACCTTCAGCTTCAACAGCAAGGCAGTTGTCATCTTGGCGGTGTGTTTGGGGTAATTATTATGTTAGAAAACTGCCGTTCGGCACAGTTTCTGAAGGGAGGGCATCATCTTCTGCTTCAGAATGTCACAGTACATGTTGGAATCCATGTTTCCCTCAATGAACCGCAGCTCCCCAGTACCAGCAGTAGTCATGCAGCCCCAGACCATGATGCTACCACCACCATGCTTGACTGTAGGCAAGGCACAATTTTCTTACTCCTCACCAGGGCATCACCACACATGCTGGACACCATCTGAGTCAAACAAGTTTACCTTAGACTCATCAGACCACAGGACATGGTTCCAGTAATTCATGATCTTGGCCAGGTTGTCATCAGCAAACTGTTTGCAGGCTTTTTTGTGAGCCAGCTTCAGAAGAGGCTTCCTTCTGGGACGACGGCCATGCAAACCGACTTGTTGCAGTGTGTGGCGTATGGTCTGAGCACTGCCAAGCTGACCTTCCATTTCTGCAACCTCTAAAGCAATGCTGGCAGCACTCATGTGTCTGTTTTTTGAAGCCAGCTTCTGCACCTGACGCACAGCACAAGGACTCAACTTCTTTGATCGACCCTTGCGAGGTCTGTTCCGAGTGAAACCCGTCTTGGAAAACCTCTGTATGACCCTGGCCACTGTACTGTAACTCAGTTTCAGGCTGTTACCGAACTTCTTATAGCCTCGGCCATCTTTGTGGAGAGCAACAATTCTAATTCTCAAATCCTCAGAGAGTTCTTTGCCATGAGGTGCCATGTTCAACATCCAGTGGTCAGTATGAGAGAATTGTACTCAAAGAACCAAATTTGAACTGCTCTAAAACAAGATACACAAATTTGTATGGTCCTGTCAAGCAGACAAAAACATGAAAATGATGAATAGGACATGTGGCTTTGCATGGTTAAACGATGTATAGCTGTTATCTCTTAGGGTGTGTACTCAGTTTTGTTGCCAGCTATTTTGACAATAATGGCTGTATGTTGAGTTATGTTCAGAGGACAGTAAATCTTTACTGCTATACAAGTTGCACATTGACTACTCTAAAATGTATCCAAGTTTTATTTCTATAGTATTGTTGCTTGAAAAGATATACTAAAATGATTGCCGAAATGTGAGGGGTGTACTCACTTTTGTGAGATACTGTACATCTTTACATATGATTTCATAATTACTTTTATTGTATTTGAAATATGGTTAAAGTACTGCTGAATGTAATGGCAAGCATTTATGGTAAAGTAAAATATAACACTTTAATGTAATTTCTATTAAAGCTTTTATGTCATGTATTTAAATATATTTGTAGTTACACATTTGTAATGATGAAGTTGCAGTTTATAAGTATTCTTATTTTGATGTGTTGACCAACATACCAAAGCACATGTAAAGTACTCGATTCTAATTTGAACTATAGTGTGTTATCTGAATACATTTAAAAGTAATATATTTTAAATGTATTCAGATAAAACACTATAGTTCAAATTAGAATCGAGTACTTTACACAAGCTTTAGTATGTTAGTCAACACATCAAAATTAGTATACTTCTTTAAAGCATGACAAAAGATTATTAAAATGAAATGAAGCAAAGAAAACTATTAGACATTATTACAAAGGGCACCTTGAAAAAGTGTACTGAAGTGTGTTAAGAAATATTCATGAAAGTGTCTATCTTGAAGTACACTTATGTGGCCTTTTATTTTTTATTAATATTATATTACAGTTTTTATAAGATTTGAAGTACACTACAAGTGAACATTCTATACAATTAATAGATGACCATACGTGCCATTTTTCCCGGAAGCATCCTTGCCTGGATTTCTATATTGCCTAAAATATCTAGGCTTTGGTTTGTTTGCGTGTGCAGACCGATCGGTGTATGACATCGGTTCCTTATGTTTTCGAAACGCTCTCGAGGTACTTTGAATCAAAGCAATATAGAAATCCTGGCCAGGACGCGTCCAGGAAAAATGGCACGTATGGTCACAATTAAGCACACTTCTTTTTCACAAAGGCACCCTGTTTCATTTCAAGTGTTTTCATTTTAATTCAAAAAGGTTAAAAAAAAGAAAAGAAAAAGAAAAAATAAATAAATGTTTGAATTTAAAACATCAAGCAAGCTTTAAATATTAAACAAATATTCATTTGTCAAAGTCATTGGCTAAAGCACTTTCACAATTTATTTATATATATTTTTTTGTGTGTCAGATTCATCACCTTACAGTTTTGTTTAGTCTTTGTGTGATTTCAGTAGAATAAAAGTATGCTACAACCGTCCCTGTCTCCCCATAAAGAGAAATGAAAATAATTTTAGCTTTTAGTTAAAACAATAAAATAAAATATCCAATATTGTCAGTAAACAAAAATATCAAATTCATTATTTTAATCTGATCTGAAATGTAATCTAAACAAAAGTCAACTCCATCAGCTGAAGTATTAAAGCTTCTGACGTTCCCGGTAAAATGTATGTTTTTCCGATTGCACCCTGTGAAAAACATACACTAGAGAAAATGAATGTCTTCCTATCAGTCAAGTCTGCTTATGTGGCATACAACAAAATGATTACACATCTCAGAGCAATCTGCTGGTCCTGTGGTCCTAATCACTCTGTCGATAGCCCTTCCAGTGTGCAGGTGTGCTGTTACAGATGGTTTTATGAAGATCCATTAAAAATAATTTAGCTCATCGCTGGGCCCAGGAGGGGCTCATTGGCTGAGATGAGCTGCAGCCCCTCCCCCAACAACACCATGAGCCAACACTATGGGAACACAGGAGTCCGATGCCTGACAAAACCTAACCAGAAGAGGCAGAAGACTTATATATCTCAGTGCACACATACTGTAGGTAAACAAAACAGGCTAACTGTGTAGGCTGATCCATTAGCTTCTATTTGGGCAAGCAAGTGATGAAGCAACAGTGGCATTGTAACATTGATTGGATGTCAGTATGACTGAGACATATTATTTACATGCTCTGTGGGATGTTTGATTGGCGGAGGCCACAACCTGTGGCTAACACTGTGCGATATGTGTGCTATGAATAGTCATGTTATTAAAGGAACAGTTCACACAAAATTGGTAAAGCTCTGTAATCTCATTCACAGACAACACTGTAAAGTGTTAACCAGCAGTTGTTACTCTAATCAGATATTTCCACCTGAGCTAACCCTAGTATTATTGGTGTAGCCACCTAATATATTTAGTTGGCTCCGTGTACTTAAATACAATTTTATTTAATTTCAGTCAGGACCACTTTGTTCGGGTCAGAATATTGTAGAGGTCCTGAACTTTATATTTGGCGGCAGGCTTCTCTCTGAAGGGTTCAGATTCTGAGCTATCAACGCTATCTCACGGCAATTCGTACATATTTTACGAGGTGGCTAATTCGTACGAATTCGTACGACCTCACTCATACGATTTAGGGGCGGGTAGGTTTAGGGGCGGGGTTAGGTGTAGGTCATTCGTGCAAATTCATACGAATTGGCAACTCGTAAAATAGGTAACGATTTAGCAAAAATCGTATGAATTTGTACGAATTCGTACGAATTAGCCACCTCGTAAAATATGTACGAATTGCCGTGGTATCGGGCTGGAGCTATTAATTGTAGTGGGAGGAGTTACGATCAGCTGAGCGTCAGCTGATGCTACAGTCACACCGTGGTCTGCCTGAACTACGCTTGAGCTCCATTCATCGCTCAAACTAGATGTCTTACCACATGAAGCACACTTTTTTAAAACGTTCAAATTCATATTAAAAAATTGGTAGTGAGGAGGATTTTCAGTGAATAACAACATAAAATTGTTAATTTAGTTTTTTTTTCAATTCTTAAAAGTTCTTAAAAAACTATTAATGAATTAATGAAATAAAATGCTATTTAAGTGCACTTTAAGAGTGCATGTGCCTGATTTTATTTAATACACTAGATATACTTTTGACAGTGTGCTTTGTAATAATCAAATTAATAGCTTTACTTTCAAGTACATTTTACATTTTTTAACCTGTTAACCCGCACCGGCCCGTTGTAATACTTTTGTCATGCTCTAAAGGAATACACTTATTTTGATGTGTTGACTAACATACTAAAGCACATGTACTTGATTAAATTTTGTTGTGTGTTACTCAATATTGTTCGATAATTAAAGTTAATACATTTTAAATGTACTTAAACAAATGTGTAATTACAAATATATTGGAATACATGACAAACAAGTTTAAATAGAAAGGCCATTAAAGGGATAGTTCACCCAAAAATGAAAATTCCGTCATCATTGACTCACCCTCAAGTAGTTCCAAACCTGTATGAATTTCTTTGTTCTGCCGAACACAAAGGAAGATATTTTGAAGAAAGTTTGTAACCAGGCTGTTTTGGGGCACCATTGACTTCCATAGTAGGAAAAAAAACTACTATGGAAGTCGATGGTGCCCCAGAACTGCTCTGTTTCCCTCATTCTTCAGAATATCTTCCTTTGTGTTCAGCAGAACAAACACATTCATACAGGTTTGGAACTACTTGAGGGTGAGTCAATGATGACGGAATTTTTGGGTGAACTATACCTTTAAAGTTTATTTTACATTTTGAAATTAATTATATCTAATAATGAAATTACATATAAAGAGGAAATTAAGTCCTAGTTAGCAACTGGGTTTAAAATAAATAAATAAATCTGAAGTTCAGCTAACTGCATTTAATACTGTATAAATGATAATGCATTTTTATTTAATTACAATTAACATGCAATTAAGTGTCCAAAAACATTACATTCAGTTCACACTTAAGTACATTCTTTAGTAAGTCAATTCCATATTAAGTAGTCTTTTTAAAAGTATGCTAAATTGTAAAGTTTGTTTCCCTAAAAATAAGGTGTATAAACGTATAAATGTACACAGCATTTAAACATACACACAAATTCATCTACATGTGGATTTTGTAAGCAAATAAATTAGGAAGTAAAAAACAGAGAATCGAAGCTGAGGTTTTTGTGTTCTTATCAGTGATTGCATGAGCTCGTAGGTCAAAGAAAGCTGCAATCATGCTGGCTTACCACAATCCCTCAGGCATCAGATCTGGAGAAACGGCAAATATTTTCATGGTAAACAGAAATGACTAGCAGTTTGTTCTGCCTCTGTTATGTGATTCAGTTCTTTGAAAGCTCAGACTGCAAAGACACTTCCAGCTAGACAAAACCTAAGCCGCTTTGGGCCATATTCATTTGCTGTTTTGGTTTTAGGTTAATAGATCTGGCTTTTCCGGACTCCTGTTTAGGAGCATTAGGCAAATCATGACCTCTGGATTCTGTGTCTCATTCCAGAAAACGTCAACAAAGCATTGCGGTTTCTGCACTTACTCGAGCTCATGGAAATGGCAAACTGACAGATGAGAGCAAACCTCTCTACCAAATCCACCCTCTTCTCAGCAACAGATGCTACGGCACGCTCGCTGATCCAGCCGTGCTGAAGTCCCATAATTAATCTCCTATTACTCTCCTCGACTCTCCATCACGCAGGTAATCGCGCTAAAATGCCATCTTTGTGCAGGTATTTACACAAGCTGCAATACGCCAGCTAGAAATCTGCCTTAAAAGTGTAATGCAAATAGTTAGTGTCCACATTGGATATATTATACATTTATGTAAAGAGTGTGTAAAATATATTTCCATTCAATTTCTTTCACTTGATAAAACTTAGATTAGGGATCACCATTCAGTATTAACTAGTTGCTTATTACTTTAAGTTCCTTAAACTAATGTTTTAACCTTCCACAAAGCCAGAAAGCTAACAAAGAAAACGTTTTTATTGCATACTATTTGCAACAGATCATATTGTTTATTGCTATTCCTGACAGGAGGGCTGTGCTGATTTTTTTTTAATTTATTTATTTATTTTATTTTTTTTGTTATCAACAATTTTTTTATTTTCATTTTTTTCACAAACAACACAACATAATATCCAAAATAAAACAAAACAAAACAGCAGACACATACTCAACATCTCAAGGTTCAATCAAAAGGGAGGGAGAGAGGGAAGGACAACAAGAACACAAAAGTTACTCCTTTAAATAATCACGTATATTCAATAAAAAACACTATTTATTTTTTTTTAAAGAAAAAAGGATTTACTTGTACACAGTCTACACAATTTTAAAAGTATATATATATATACATTTTATTATTATTATTATTATTATTTTACAGTGCATTTGGAGAAGTGGGAGTGTCTCTATATATGATTAGCCATGACTAAGAATTATCCTATAGCTAAACCCTCGTTGGCTACTGTTGCTAGTTTAAAAAAGCTTAAGAAAACGTCCCATAGGAACAAATTAGAGGTTTCCATGAAAAACATAACTTGGTTGTGCTCATTAAGGGGTACATATTTTATGGATACTCTTCCGAAATGGGAATATTTACATGGTTCAGAATGAATTGACAGGTAAATTGTTAAATTACACAGTAAAATGATTAAAGATCAGGCAAAAACACATCATCACACTCAATTGAAATAAGAAACCCAAGTAAAAAAGTAATATATTTAAAATAAATTTATTTCATACTAAGTATATTTCAAATGTATTAACATTTACTGACATATGGCTTGAGACTTACTAAAATAAAAATTATCATTAAACTTTATTTGGAATATTTCTTTATTGCACAATGTGCATTTCTTAATATTAAGCAAAAGGTATTTAATGTATTTCAAATACATTTTAGTATATTTATTTTTCACTTGGTAACTAATTTGATAGTGATTACAAGTGATAATATTAATGTAAGTGAACAGACTGTTTTTTTTTTGTTTTTTTTATGTGTACATATGATGGTATTTTTTTTTGCCAGCTGATACTCAAGAAGAATTTATAAAATGTTTAAAGGAGTTAAAACATGGGCAGTAATTCCTCCATTGCACATGGAGATCTGCTGTAAGGAGACCGCGATTCTGACTCCTGTACTAAACTGAAAAGGGCAACATACTGTATGTGGCTCCTATCACGAGAAGAACCAGCTTGAGCATTCTGTCCTTTTTAGGGTTGCATCTTATAACATCATGTCCTTTTTTGGTTTATTTAGATGTTTTTGGTCCACACTGCAATCATATTTCAGTCAAACACTTTTTCAAGAGATCTCGGTTTGGTGCGCACCAAGGTTTGGATAGCAGCATTCACACTTATTCAGATAAACTGCTCCAATAGAGCAACCGCACCAGAATTAATATTAACTGAACCAAACGTGCACTTCAAGATTTGGAAAAGAAAAAAGTACTATTTGCATCATTTGTGTTAGTTGTGGGGGACGTCAAGGGAAAATTAATACAATGCCAAAATGGTTGATGACTTGCATACAGTATATGTCATTTTAACTGAATCATTAATGAGACACATGCATTTTTTTAATGATTTAAATTAGGTGATATGCTTATTTTGAAAACAAACAGGTGCTTTCAATCTGGGATAGGTTTTTTTCTGTCCTTTTAAAAAATCTACACATGTGCTCACCAATTGTTTTATTTGTTGAGGCAATTGCTAAAGAATTAACAGCACAAACACGCTTTGGAATACTAATGCTTGACCTTTAAAGTCCAAATATTGTGTTTTTCACTGGCTACTGACTCCAAATTGAATAAATGATCTGCGTAATACATTACAGCAGTAGCAATTAAAGACAAAACGTGCTCACTTTGACGACCGGCTACAGGAGACACTGCAGGCTCACAGATGTTTGTGCATTTGGAGATTTTTTATTGAAAGGATTTGCCTGTAGAGAGACAAGCTCATGTCATGTAGTACTTCAGCCGTGACTGCAAACTGGAGCTGTATCCAATGTAAGGTATCAGAGGACTATGTAGATATTTACTAAATAGACTTTATGCTCAGAGACATAAAACAAGCAGATATAGAAACTCAAACACAAAGCAGTGAGATCAGAGACATGTAATCTAAAGCAGGGTTTTCAGACTCAAATTATACAATCTGGACTAGCTGAATAGTGTTTTTGAGAGTTTTAAATCTATGAATTTAAACTGCATTCTAGCAAACAGGGAATTTTCTCAGAACGTTCTGGCAAGGTTCTCTCAATGTTAAGAACAAATGTTCTTCCATAGAATGTTTATTCAAAGTGTGACGAGTCAGCTGCCTCCCCCTAATAATCAGCACTCCCCGTCCCTTAATCGCCGCCCTTCACCAGGCTCCCGACGGGAGTGGGTGTGTGAGAGAGGAGGGGCGCTGAAACAGCCAGGTCTGGCGGCGTGTGATGAGGCACACACCTGAAGTGAATGGAGCCTCATCACCGCCGCTGTTATATGCCGGCTGCGCCTCTCCTCTGGAGACCGGTCTCTTCCCCGTGCATGCACGCTGGTGTCCTCGTGGGTCCAGGAAGGGAGCGTCGAGCGCGGAGGACCGCACCCGCGAGACGGCTGACGGGCCAGGATGCCGGGCCGTACCCCTGGAAGCGCCGCGGGCCCAAAGGAGGACGAAGCCGCCTATAGAAGCCGCCGCCCTCGCGCCCCGGACCCAAGGGGGGAGCGCGTGCGGCCACCGGACTCCGCCCCTTACCTGGACCCTTCCTTCCAGAACACTGCCCCTCCTTCACAACCCGCGCAGCACGACGAGGACACCAGATCCCCTGTTTATTTTGGACACTTAATCCCCTTTGGACACTTTATTTTATTATTTCTGTTGAATAAAAGCCTCTCTGAGGCCTGACGCCACACCCACTGTGTCTGTCGTTTGCTCCTCCCGCCACAAAAGTTATCTGGACTTTGATAAGCCCTCAGCCCTCAGCATTGCAGGTGATCCCACCCACCCGACACACAACTTCTTCAGTCTGCTTCCATCAGGGAGGAGACTGAGGAGTCTCCAAGCCAGGACAAACAGACTGAGAGACAGCTTCATCCACCAGGCTGTCAGGAAGCTGAACTCTCTCCTGTCCTTGCCCCCCCTCCCCTCTCTTACCCCACGAATCACTGAACTCGGACCCCCACCCCACCACCCACACTCACTCACACTCACTCACACTCACACTGAGACAAGCACCGGTCACTTGTACAGCATTGGACTGACCTCATTCATTCAACTACCTCGTCTGGCAGTCTGAATAAAAAAGACTGCTCCTTGTCACTTTAAATAGTCTTATAAGCTCTTTGCACTACACCATCTATATTCTGCACTGTTTGTTTGTTTGTTTATCTCACTGATTTGCACTATCTGCCATGTGCCCTATGCCACTTTATCCATTCTTTATTTAATGTTTTATTTTATTTTTTTCCTACATGTCCTTATTGTATATTTGCAATAGTTGCATTTGTGTGTGTGTGTGTGGGTGTGTATTGATTTGTACTTATCTGTATTTCTGCGTTCTACTGTTTGTTTAGTGTTATCTGTATGCACCAGGGAGTAAGAGAGTAACGCAATTTCAATTCTCTGTATGTATGTACGGTACATGTGGCAGAATTGACAATAAAGCTGACTTTGACTTTTGACTTTTTTGACTTTGATAACATTCTCAAAACGGTTGCACAAAAAGGCTTGTGAAACATTTTTTTGGATGTTAGTCTAAAGCAATAAGCCCCAAGAAGCCGTGGTTTACAGTGAATTTATAATAGCTAAGGGGTGTAGAAACGACACAGAGCGGAGTGCCTAAAACCCATTTATCTGTTATAAATTCACAGTAAACCATGGCTTCACTGGGCTTATTGCCTTTGGAAAATGGTTATTCCATATACATAGCAAGGTTTCACAAACTAAAACAAAGCAAATAAAATGTAATGATATTAATAAAAACATTATTTTTCCGCCAAACGATGTAGTTCCTCAGAAACGGTTGGGGTTTCAACAAAGTGGTTGCTGAGCAACACACAGACAGAAACAAAGAGGTGTATGTTTGTAGAGTAATTTACTACAGCTTCGAACGCTTCAACCAATTAGAGTCAAGGACCGGAACTATCCGTTTTATAAAATGTAGTTTTTTTAAATGTTACTACTTACTCATTTCAGAATGTTCAGAGAACATTAAAAAGTAACATTCCCAAAGTGTTTGCAAAATTATCCAATGAAACATTCTATTTCAAAAATTAGATGTTTTGAACATTCAAAAATAACGTTTTCCGTAACTTAACAGGAACATTAACAAAACGTTCTTAGAACATATTTGCACATATATTATGTTTGCTGGGATACAGTTTAGTTATTGCATTGCCAAATGGACAAACAAAATGAATGTTTAGAATAATAATTAAAAAAAAAATTCTAATGGGGGCAATGTAGTTCCCTATCAGTCGGTCACTCCGAGTCACGTCGGGTGACCGACGAATTGGGATCTCGCTTAGAGAGACCAATCCACTTCGAGTGTAACTAAACGAGCCAATGCACATTGGCATGCGATTATTGCATCCAGCTGCTGCTGATCACAGCGTGAGTATAAGTAGGCAGCAGGTGCAGCGCATATTCAGCTTTTCGCTTCGGAGCCGAGCGGGTACATTGTTCTGCTCCTGACTTCTGCTGACGAGTGAATTCAACGAGTCGAGCACGCTCTTCGGAAGACTCTCGTGCTGGCGGTACGGCGCTTCAGCGGCGGTGGTTCTTCCCGTGTCGAGTGGATTGCACACATCAGGTTGCACTACCCCCTGTTTGTGTTGCAGGTGACCATCTCCCCTGTGCGCTTCAGCACATTAAAAGAGCTTTTTCTCTAAAAGAGCATTCACGGGTGCGTCTTTTTAAAGATGACGTTGCATCTGGCAAACTTGACGTTACGTCTTTGTAAAGACGAGTTGGGTTTTGCTACAAACAACGTGTCACCCGTGCGTTTCTGGATGCGGTCGTTACCTGGTGCCGGGTGATGGTCACGATCACTGCCTCACGTGCCTGGGCAGTAAGCATGCTGAGGTGGCGTTCGTGGATGAGGCATCTTCTCATGGTGGGAAGATGATCATCTTGGAGTTGCAGCCAGGCTCCGCTACCTCGACAAGGGGGCGGAGCTCTGTTGCCTCTGCCTCGATCTAGTTCTCGTTCTGGCTGCAGACAGACGAGGACTACTTCAGGTGGTGGCACGGGTGGTCTGAGGATTACAGTGGTGGCAAACCCTCCAGGGAACCAACCCTCGAGGGACCATCACTCCTCTTGCACTCCAAAACCAGTTGAGCTGCCAGTGGAACGTGCTGGACCCTCTACAAGGGGCGTACCAGCAGTATCCCTGGTGCTCCTCCCGATGACCGGATGTCGATCGCTGCATCGGAGGGTGAGCTGGAGCTTTCTGGGGAAGAAGATGCCTGAGTCGGATCCAGAATCACGGCTATGCTTTCCCGGGCCGCTGAGAGGGTAGGGCTCGAGTGGAGACTTCCACCGTGTCCCGAGCCCTCGAGGTTGGATGACTGGTTTCTCGAGGTAGTTTGTGCTGGTTCTCAGCACCCTGCCCCGGTGCCCCTCTTCCCGGAGGTGCATGGGGAGCTTACCAGGTTGTGGATGGCACATTTTACTGCCAGAAACTGACCTGTTAGCTCCTCCTCCCTCACCACCATCGGTGGTGGTGCAGCTAGGGGGTATACGGGGCCCCCCGGTGGAGCGGTCGGTTGCGATGCTGTTGTGTCCTAATACCGCCTCCACCCGGCAGGGTAAACCGTGCTTCCTCTTCCGGGCCTGTAGGTACTCGTCTGGTCTGTCCGGCGATGCTTATGTGACCCGTGGAGAAGCTGCCAACCGCTTGCGCTACGGCGTTACTGCAGGTTCTTCAGGCTAAAAGCACTGGGGGACATGCACGAGGGTGGTCACGATCCAGAAGTTCTGAAAGGGCTTTGTACCACTTCTGGCCTCGCGCTACGAGCGACGAAGGTCATTGCGTGGTCTTTGGGTCGTGCGATGTCCACACTTGTGGTCCAGGAGCATCACCTGGCTGTGTCTGGTCGACATGGGGATGCCGACAAAGTTCGGTTCCTCAAGGGCCCTATGTCCCAGACTGGCCTCTTCGGCGACGCAGTCGAGAGCATGGCCCAGCAGTTCTCGGCTGCTTAGGAGCAGACTGAGGCGATCCAACACATCCTGCCCAGCGGGCAGCTGCTGCCTCCACCCGTCCGCTGGCTACAGCGCCCCAGCCTGCTCGTCACCGAGGGCGGCCCCTGCGTCCGTCCCTGCTCCCGCACCGCATCCGCAGCAGCCTCCAGAAGCGGTGCCGTTGAGCTGGGCGTAGGCAGGCCGCCCCGCCCGTCCGGGCCCCCGTCAAACCTGGCGGAGAGCGGAAAAGCAAGAGGCCTCAGGACGGGCGACCCAGAGAGAAAGAGGACTGCTTCAGGAGATGGTGGATGCACCTCTCCCTCCCCCGGAGGAGGGCCGGGCGGAGAATCTTTTGGTTTAAAAAAAATAAAAAATCTCGACAAGAAGCAGTTCTCTCTGCCTCTGGGTCCCAAGAGGGCATGGAGAGTCATGGACGGACCAACACCGGACCACACTCTTCTCCCTCTCTCGCCAGCAGGCAGCAGTGGGCGGTTCGAGAGCGTCATCAAAGGCCCTACTCACGCACCCTCTGCCAAACTGTGGAACCAGGTAAGTGTTGCACCGCACACTCAGACCCCTCTTTGGTCCGACATGGGCCGGGTCCCTGCGTTTCACCTCGCTGCCCCACCGCGGGTACGTCGGTGGTCCCGCAGGTCCCGCTTGTATAGTGTCTGGGTGCCTGGAAAAAACGCTACCCAGCTCGTCTCGCTGGCTCCTGTGGACCACCTGACTTGGCTACGCGATTCAGTTCGCCCGGCGTTCTCCCAGGTTCCACCTCACAGCAGTAAAGGCTTGTGTGGGGAGATCACTGTCCTATTGGCGAGGGACGTGATGGAGCCGGTCCCTCCAGCCGATATGAAGACAGGGTTTTACAGCCCTTACTTCATTGTGCCCAAGAAAGGCGGTGGGTGGAGACCAATCTTGGATCTGCGCGTCCTGAACTGGGCAAGCTTCCGTTCAAGAGACTCACGCAGAAGTGCATCTTCGGGTGCATCCGTCCCTGAGATTGGCTTGCAGCGATTGACCTGAAGGACGTGTACTTCCTTGTCTCAATCCTTCCGCACCACAGGCCATTCCTGCGGTTTGCGTTTGAAGGACGGGCATATTAGTACAAGGTCCTGCCCTTCGAGCTGTCCCTGTCACCCCGTGTCTTCACGAAGGTTGTGGAGGCAGCCCTTGTTCCCCTGAGAGAACAGGGCATTCGCATTCTCAACTACCTCGACGACTGGCTCATGCTGCCTCAGTCTCAGGACCAGTTGTGCGAACACAGGGACTTGGTGCTCTTGCACCTCAGCCAGTTGGGCCTTCGGGTCAACTGGGAAAAGAGCAAACTCTCCCCGGCGCAGAGGATCTCTTTTCTCGGTATGGAATTGGATTCGGTCAATCAGACAGCACGCCTCACGCAGGAACGTGCTCAGTCGGTGTTGAACTGCTTGAATGCGTTCAAGAGCAGGTCTGCGGTCCCACTGAAACAATTTCAGAGGCTCCTGGGGCATATGGCAGCTGCGGCGGCAGTGACGCCGCTGGGGCTGCTTCATATGAGACCGCTTCAACACTGGCTCCATGGCCGAGTCCCGAGGTGGGCGTGGTAACGCAGCACTCACCGGGTCCAAGTCACACCGGCCTGCTGCCAAACCCTCACCCCGTGGTCAGACCTTTCGTTTCTCCGGGCAGGAGTGCCCCTGGAACAGGTCTCTAGGCATGCTGTGGTTTACACGATGCCTACACCACCGGCTGGGGCACCACGTTCAATGGGCTTGCAGTGTCGGGGATTTGGACGGGGCCCCCAACTGCACTGGCACATAAGTTGCCTAGAGTTGCTGCAGTACACCTGGCCCTGAACCGTCTCAAGAGGCGCTTACAGGGCAAGCACGTACTGGTCCGTACGGACACACTGTGACCGTTGCATACATCAACCGATAAGGTGGTCTAGGCTTCCGTCGCATGTCGCAACTCGCCCGCCACCTCCTCCTATGGAGTCAGAAGCATCTGAGGTCGCTTCGTGCCATTCACATTCCGGGCTTGCTCAACCGGGCAGCCGATGAGCTGTCACGAGCTGCGCTCCCCGGAGAGTGGAGACTCCATCCCCAGACGGCCCAGCTTATTGAGAGACTTCTCATTGCCAGTTGTTTACTCCCTGACCGAGGAAACACTCGGCACGGAATGCACTGGCACTCAGCTGGCCGCGGGGCCCCCGCAAGTATGCGTTCCCCCCCAGTGAGCATTCTCGCACAGACACTGTGCAAGATCAGGGAGGACGAGGAGCAGGTCTTGCTCGTGGCGCCGTACTGGCCCACTCGGACTTGGTTCCCAGAACTGATGCTCCTCGTGACAGCCCCTCCTTGGCAGATTCCTCTGAGGTAGGATCTACTGACTCAGAGACGGGGCACCTTATGGCACCCGCATCCAGACCTCTGGAAACTTAAAACATGTCTGGTCCCGGGACGGGACGCGGAGGTTCTAGGTGACCTACCCAAGGAGGTAGTTGACACCATCACTTCGGCGAGAGCGCTGTCTACGAGACATGCTTACGCCTTGAAGTGGAACCTGTTTGTCGAGTGGTGCTCTTCTCACCGAGAAGACCCCCGGAAGTGCCCGATCAGAGTCGTGCTGTCCTTCTTGCAGCAAGGGTTGGAGCGAAGGCTGTCTCCTTTCACCCTTAAAGTCTATGTGGCTGCGATTGCTGCCAACCACGACCCTGTGGAAGGGAAGTGGGTGGGGAAGCATGACTTGGTCATCAGGTTCCTTAGGGGGGCAGGAAGGTTAAATCCTCCACGGCCCCCTTTATACCCTCTTGGGACCTGTCTCTAGTGCTCAGAGCACTACAGCAGGGCCCATTTGATCCGTTGCAGACAGTCGAGCTGAAGTTTCTTTCAGACTTTGCTCCTGCTTGCATTGGCCTCCATCAAGAGGGTAGGGGACCTGCACACATTTTCGGTCGGCGATTCGTGCCTAGAGTTTGGGCCGTCCCAGGTAATCCTGGGGCCCCGGCCTGGCTATGTGCCCAAGGTTCCCACTACTCCCTTCAGGGACCAGGTGGTGAGCCTGCAAGCGCTGCCCTCGGAGGATTGGATCTCATATGTGTAAAGTCCACGGTATAGCCTCAGAGCCCGTGTTTCCCCGGCAGACATTCTGCCAAGAGGCTACAATCACCTCTAAATCTTCCATATGCACCTAAACGGTTGTTCATATGCGTAAGTGCTTCTGAACCTCCTTTGGGAAGGATGGGCTTCCGCAGCGTTCCTGTTCCAAGTGGAACGGGTACGTTTTCCCAGTGTTATCCAGTCTTACTGAGTGGGTAGTGCCATAGCAACAGTAACTGGTCTTCTTGTGAAGCCCTGACCTGCGCCAAAAAGTAGGGGCGCAGGAGGCTTCCACAGGACACTGGAAGGGGCAGTATCCGTGGCCTTTTGGTAGGGATCCCAATTCGTCGGTCACCCGACGTGACTCGGAGTGACCGACTGATAGGGAACGTCTCAGTTACGCATGTAACCCTCGTTCCCTGAAGGAGGGAACGGAGACGTCACGTCCCGTCGCCACGGCTACTGTACCACCGCTGAGCGGCCGGGTCACCGGCTCGGCTCCTCAGCGAAAACCTGAATATGCGCTGCACCTGCTGCCTACTTATACTCACGCTGTGATCAGCAGCAGCTGGATGCAATAATCGCATGCCAATGTGCATTGGCTCGTTTAGTTACACTCGAAGTGGATTGGTCTCTCTAAGCGAGATCCCAATTCGTCGGTCACCCGACGTGACGTCTCCGTTCCCTCCTTCAGGGAACGAGGGTTACATACGTAACCGAGACGTTTTTGACAATACCTAGGTTATAATTGACCCTTCGTAAAGACCAGCACCCCTTAGTTACTGTTGCTATGTTCGATAAGACATGCCGCTCTCACACTACACATCATTTTCTTACGCCATGAAAAATACATCACGGGAGGAAAGAGGACACAAGACAGACAAGACAGAGCAGGTTACTTCTGGTATGAAACAAAGTCTCAGCTTTCAAATTTGGTCATTTTTAAAAGAAATTTCAACAATAAATACAGTTTTGTGGCTCTTTAATGTGTCATGACAGATCGCTGTAGCGCCTCAGATTAATGCCGAGTTCACACTGCATGATTTTCAAAGTCGTCGGATCACCGCTGTTTTCACACTGCATGACTCGGTGGGGTAGCATTCAGTTGCTGCTGTGTTCACATTGCACGATGAATCGGAGGTTATACACACTGCATGACTTTACAATAGGAAGAATCACCAACAACTCTGTCTGGTCCACAAACTACGTTTCACAACCAATCGCACGCGAGAAGTGATAAGGAAATAACGCAAGATCATACATGAGATCAGAGTTCTCGCACGAGACTGGAAATGTTATTAAAATGGTAGCCCACAAGAAGTTTGCGATACATATGGTCTGTGTGCAGCAAAAGGGTGAAAAAGAAAATAAAAAAAATTATGGAGGAAATGGTTATTGTGATGTTATGGTCTATAACTCCTCCCAGAACTTCCCACTGCCCTGTATCTTGCTCTCTCATTGGATGTTTAGCATGCCAAATTTGCCTCTGATTTCGGGCATTTGTCGGCGATTTCGCAAAACCTGTCGGCGAGTTAAAATCGGGGCTAAAATCGTGCAGTTTCAACTCGGCGTAAGCGGCACGTGAACCGATCATCTCTTCCTCTTTACTAGTTATAGAAATAAACATGAATGAACATCAGAAGGTATCTTGTTTCAGCTGCAGAAAGACGTCAATACACTGTTTTTCAAGTTCAATTCCACCGATGTTAATCTACTCTCCTGTCTGGTTTGTTTGTCAGACAAAATGGCAGATTCTGCGTTATGATTGGTCAGATCACCTGTCAATCAAACTCCCAGTGAAGGGTGAATTGCACACTTACAGTACACACCTGACAGAGGACAATGGGATAACATTAAAGGTGAACGTTTATCTGCAGGCCAGATTAAGGATAAACTATTAACAATGGTCTGGTAGTTTGAGGCACTAAATGATTTACTAAATGGCATTTTACATGCTCCACTGACTCTTCTGTTGACTCTCTTCCAGCACACAAGTTTTTCTTTCTAAATACAACTCTAGTTTGTCTTTCTAAACCCAATGTTGTGCGCAGCTCGTCAGCAAACAACTGCCACTCACTCGTTCATCTCTCTCAGATAAGCCGAGAGCCCTTGAATTAAGTCAGTCATTTAGTCGTAACAAATTAATTAAAAGAATAATTAAATCATTAACATATTAAATATAGCAATTAGAAATCATGTTTTACATGAGCGAATCTGAGTGATTTTGATGGGAGAGTGGAGGAAGCAATTGAGTGCACTAACCCAGCACACTGTTTAGTTAGCCTGTAGGATTCTTTATCAGCAAGAAAAGACCATTTTAGAAAGACTCTTTTCTCGGCGTCTCTCTCTTTTGTACACATACTTTTTCATGTCTGAATTATCTTATATATGCAATGGATTTAGTCAGATTTGATGAAAAACAAACAGGACCACGTCAATTCTGTTATCTAAACTTGCTTTTCATCCTGAAGAGGAGAAAATGTTTGCCTGCATGTCTAGAATAATTGGAGATGATAAATGAACATTTTCTTACCGACAGTGACCAAGACAGCTCTGAAAAAAAAAAAAAATCCTGTTGGCTTTTAGTGACTTGTTTCTATATTGTACACAATTTACATACACCAGATATGTGAACTAGGTTTTAATATTTTCTTTAGAAAATGACTGGTTCTTGTTACTCTTTCAATAATAATTTTCACCTGTTTTATCCATGAGGTAAAACGCTTGATTGCTTAGAAAAGTAATAGCACACCTCTCCAGTGTTATTTTAGTATATAGTTTTGTTAATGTCTTGAATTAGACTCAAGAATCATTCGATTAAATTGTTATATTTTCTGTTTTCATTTAAATTTAGTTAACATTTTAATAATTTTGTCATTTTTATTATTATTTTTAATGTCTATATAATTTTTAGTTTATTTTAGTATTTCAACAAAAATGTGAAATGTTGGTTAAAGTTAGTTTTTTTTATTTTATTTTATTTAAGTTAATGTTAAGTAATGATAATAACCTTGTTCAACAATGAAAATGTTAACATTTTTGTAGTTTTATTGTTTTTCTTACAGTATATATATATATATAAAGCAAAGAATATTGGAGTACCTTTTTATGAAAATTTTAAATTTAATTTTGTTACTTACCATTACCAATTATTTGTGAAAAGTGTTCTAAACTAATTTCTATTTATTTATTTATTTTCTATTATCAAATAACAAATGAGAAATGTTGTCTTGGCAACTAGATGAAATCAAATTAGTTAAAGTTTTAATGTTAATGTTCATTTTATTTCAAATAAGGATTTTTTTTTTTTAAGTTAAGGATAATAACCTTGCACCTTTCTTAAAAAAGCCACATGATTTGATACATTATTAATCTTAGTTGAACACTCAGGGTTTGGCATTTGTTCAAGTAGTACCACTAGGGGAAGTAATTTGCAATTACAAACATTTTGAATCTCATATATATATATATATATATATATATATATATATATATGTTTCATAATTCCAGATTGCTGAGGCCATAAAGGGACACACAATGTGAACTATTCTCTAGAGGACTTCATGTATGTTCTGTGTCATTGGACAGTGGTAACTTTCTGGAATACGGCTGATCTCATTAATTCCCAGGTCTAATCTTCAGCTCTCCTGTGAATGTGCATGAGGCAGAGCATCTTATCAGCTGCTGAAGCGGCACCTTCTCTACAGGCTCCCAGCAGAGCTGGTGTCATCCTGGACCCCTACCAGCACTAGAGCTCTCAACCAACAACTGATGCCATGGATTCATTCAGGTCAGGCATGTGTGAAAATAACACGTTTTCTTGGACATTGAGCTTCTCTCCGTGTCAGCATGAAATGGAAATTGCAATCATCTCTTCTTCACTATTGTGACATATATCTACTGTAAGTGAAATGGATTCTTGAATGTAGGAAAACATGTAGGATGATACTTGAGTCCACTGTAAGAAGTACACTTATTTTGATGTGTTGACTAACATACTAAAGCACATGTAAATAATTTGATTATACTGTAATTGCAATTTAAGTGTGTAATTCAATATTATGGTAACACTTTATTTTAAGGTGTCCTTGTTACACGTTACATGTACTTTATAATATTATTATAAATAATATTAAAATAACAATAAATTATGCATAATTACATGCAAGTAACCCTAAGACAAACCCTAATCCGAACCCTAACCATATAGTAAGCACATGTAGTTAATTAATATGACTGAGTACTTAAATTTATAATTACACTGTAACAAGGACACCTTAAAATAAAGTGTATTCTTACAAATATATTTAAATATATAACATACATGTTTCAGTAGAAATTACATTAAATTATATTTTAATTTACCATAAATCCTTGATTGTAGTACATTTTAGCCATATTTAGAAGTAAATATTATAGTACATGATTGTAATTTTAACTGCAGTGTGTTGTTTTGTTGTTACATTTAAAGTAACTCAATTGCAAATTCATCATTACAAATGTGTAATTACAAATATACTTAAACACATAACCATATGTCAAAGATAATAGAAGCAATTATGAAATGACATATGAAAATGCACTTAATTCCTACTTGAGTGGATCAAAAACACTAAGTTAAGCTAAAACTTAAAAACACACAAGTTAAGCTAAAATTGCATTTAATATAAATTTAAATTATAATACATTTTCATTTAATTGCAATTAACACATTCCAATGTCCATAAACATTACATTCAGTTCACATTTAGTTAAGTACATTCTTTAAAAGCATATTATTTCTGTAATAAGTATTGCAAAAATGTACTTATCTTTCAAAAGTGCTACCGTTGTTTCTGTACATCACACTGGATGGGAGAAAGTGTTTTAATATCAAACTGTTTACATACTGCCATACCGTAAGCGTTCTAGTTGTCCTGTCTTTATCCTCAGCACGTCCTTGCCGTTTAGCGTCACTGCTCGCGTTCACCTAAACGCAAGCACCAAAGGACGCTCGATGCACTTGAACCCATCCGAGAATAGCAATAGAAAACATTTGAGGGGCACCAAACAATCTATTTAAGCGTTCAAGCCCCGGTTCCACTCCATCCGCACACACACAAACACACACGTTTGTTCAAAGGGAGTCAAGCAGGTGTGGTGTGGCTCCTCACCTTTTCATGTAAGTGGACTGCCAATGAGCTGCCTCGTTTGAGGGCCTTCTAAATAATGGAGGGTGCCAAGAAGCAGTCGCGCGGTGACTATAGAATGGACCCCTGGAGGCGAACGGCCGAGTGTGTGTGTGTTTGTGTGTGTGTCTGTGATGGGAACGACCGTCCTCGGGCAGGGCGTATGGCTCATTGGTCTTTGCAGCACACACACACACACACACACACACACACACAGGTAGAATTGACCAGTTAATTGTCTGTTTATCATTTCAGGAGGATCAGCAGAGGCCAAGGCCTCCTGTTGCCCTCTGTCTGTTTCTCTCTATTTTCTTTCTGCCTTTCTTTTTTTTTCATCTGCTGCTGCTCTCTCTTGTCTGTTCCTTCACCGCTTATCTCGCTCAGCTGCTGGGTTATCGGTGTTATCGTGCTGAAATTATTGCTGACACCAGAAGTCTTTAGAAGCAGGGAGTTTGAGTGTTAAAGGGCTAGGTCACCCCAAAATAAACGTTTTGGCATCACTTACTCGGCCTCATGCCGTTCCAGACCTGTATAACATTCTTTCATCTGTGAAGCAAAAAAAATACATTTGTAGAAGCTGCACATTATGAGCTGCCAATGCATGAAAAAGAGCAGTTTAAAATTTCTCCTTTTGACACTATCATATTCTTTTTAGATTTTTCCTTGTTCAAAATACATTGTAACTGCGTTACTGTCTTGAAGTGTTTTTTTGTTAACACTTTAGTAGGGGTGTCCCCGACTAAGGATTTTCATAGTCGAATTGGAATTTTCGAATCTTGTCGATATTCGACTGATAGTCGAATCATATGTTTGGGGGCGTGGTCAAAATACATCACCAAGAGACAAGTCAGACACAGTCATAATTACTGACGTTAACAAACAGGGAAAATGTGTAATGGATGCCTCGCAGATACAAACGGGGTAAATATTATTTTATGTTTTGATTAAAAGATAGTTCATATTAAACGTCAGCCAAACCCTAAGAATTCACAACATTTCTTTTTTTTACAATAGTGCTCTCATTATAACGTTATGTATATGACAGTTATTAATGTGTTTTGAGCTGCAGATGACCAGTAGAATGAAGCATTTGATAGCAGGTTTTTTAATCAATGGGATTTAACTTATCATTTATTTCATATAGAATATGCTTCGTTATTCATTCAACATAACGTTATATTATGACTTATAGGCTATCTGCACAAAATGCCCCGAATGTATAAGTGAACGTGTCCGCGCGGCTCTGAATGAACTCCTTTTGTGGACGCGTTCTTCACACAACAACGTGCAGAAACACGGCAGCTAAACTCTAAAACTTCACAGCGTTTTATTATAATAGTGTTCTCGCAATAATGCTATGTATATGACAGTCCCAGTCATAGTTATTAATATGCTGCATTCATTGTTGTTTGTCCTGCTCGCACTGAAGAGATTTCACCCTATACTACAATGAAGCGCTTTACTGCAGCGTAACTCAAATGCATCTTATACGAGATAAATAATATATACACGATATACACATAAACCAGCTGAAATGTTTTGAAATCGGGAAATTGTACCCCACCTGATCGAAAAAATCCAGTCTTTCACATGCATGTCAATTTGAGTCTTGTTAAAGATTTAAATCCCTGCCGCCAAGATCCTCTGTCTGTCACGGATTATGGAAAGTGAAACTTAAATCTATAGGGGTGGTTGGATTTATTCAAGCACGTTATAAAATTTATTTGAAGCTTCTTTCTTTTCAGATTCTTATTTACAGCATTATTTTAATAGGCTGTATATTAACTTATTGGGAGAAAATTGGTAGTTTTATGTGAAATCAAAGATTTGAGCACCCCCATATAGCCAAAATGGCATGATCATAACACCCACGAATATTCGACTGTGAGATTGATCATTGAAATGTCGACTATTCGGGGTCACCCCTACACTTTAGTATAGGGACCAATTCTCACTATTAACTAGTTGCTTATTAGCATGCCTATTAATAACATATTGGCTGTTTATTAGTATTTATTAAGCACATACTCTGCATGACCATATTTTACATCTCTAATCCTACCCAATACCTTAACTTAATAGACTCAGAGTCTGTTGAGGCAAAAGTTGAAGCTAATGGTTTGTTAATAGTGAGAATTTATCGTTGCCCCCCCCCAATACACCGTATTTACATCAATAGTATATTTTATTGTAAACTATTCAATAATCGCCATAATGCACACTTCACTTGCAAACATTTTGGGCAGTTTATGTACTGTATGTATGTACGCATTTATTTATTTATTTTACAAAATTAACACAACATGGTGTTGGTTAATTAAAGGGGTCATATGATGTGATTTCAAGTTTTTCTTTCTCTTTGGAGTGTTACAAGCTGTTTGTGCATAGATAAGATCCCTGAAGTTGCAAAGACTAAAGTCTCAAAACCAAAGAGATATTCTTTATCAAAGTTAAGACTCGACCACGTCCCCCTAAAACACCTCATTCAAACACGCCCCCACATGTCTACGTCACGGTGTGGGAAGATTTGCAAAACACTGCCTAAATGTATACGCAATAAAAGAAGGCGGAACTATTATTCTCGCTGTAGTACTAGCTGTTGCTGCTGCCAGCGCCATGTCGTGGAGATGCTGTGTTTCGTTGTGAAAGCGAAAGTATTTTGTTTGTGCTTCCAAAAGAGGACACAACTAGAAATCGGTGGTTAAGTTGTATTTACAACACTGTTCCAGAACAGTACAACCAAAATATTCGAGTGTGTGCAGCGCATTTTACGGAGGACTATTTCCTGAACCTGGAAGAGTAGTCTACAATGCTGGCTGCACAAAGACTGTTTATATAAAGTGGAGCAATTCCAACTTTGCAAAGATAGTCTGGCGCTTCTTACTCACAGCCTGTAAGTACGTTTTCTTATTTAAAGAAGTTGCCACTGACGATTCAAACGCGAGTTTTGAGCTGTGTAGAGTAGTGCTTGTTGTTTGTCATTTGTCCGATCACAAATGCAGACATGGTAATGTTTATGCAGCGCGATGCGACGCGACGCGACGCATAAAAAGACAGTATAAGTCATTATAATCAGTAATTATGTCCCCACTGGATGCAACAAATGACTCGTTTATAATGGGTTTCATTGTTTTTGTGTCGTCACGCCGGGACACGGCACCACAACATGGGAAGGGGCTTAACATTTCCGTCTCACGCTTGAGGTATTCGGCCAATCACAACGCACTGGATAGCTGGCCAATCAGAGCACGCCTCGCTTCTCAGAATGATGAGCTTTGTAAAAATCAACACGTTTCAGAAAGGCGGAGCAGAGAGGAGCAACAATAATGTACAGTATGTGGAAAATAATGTGTTTTTTAACCTTAAACAGCATAAACACATTGTATTACACCAAATACACAAAATAATGTTATTTTTAGCAACGTCATATGACCCCTTTAACACAACAAAATGGTAAGTAAAAAAATACAGAAAATAAAAAAATTGTGTGAACTGAAATGAAAACAAAAAAGTATAAAAAGTGAAAAAAGTACATTTCAGCATACTTTTAAAGAGAGTAATCATTTCAGAAATAATATATTTTGAAATAATATACTTATGCGAACTGAATGTAATATTTTTGGACACTTTATGTTAATTGCAATTTAATAATAATGTATTATAGATTCAATTTATATTAAACACAATTAGCTGAACTTTAGAGTGCTTTTTTGACACGCTTAAGTAGAACGTAATACATCTTTAAATTTAGTTTCATAATTTCATAATTACTTTTATTGTTTTTGAAATATGGTTAAAATACTGACAAATTTACTGACAAGCATTTATGATAAACTTAAACTAAAATTTAAATGTTGTTACTTAACCTTGTTTGTACTTTGTTTGATACAGTGAAATAAATTAACTTTCAATCAACTTTCATTGCTGTCTTTAGGGTTAGTTGCATGGAATTATGCATAATTTAATCTGATTACTATAATAATTAAATGTAATATGTAACGAGGATACTGTAAAATAATGTGTTACCAAATATGCTTTTAAGATTTGTAATTATTACAGTTATTAAACTGTTATTTTACAGTGTCCTTGTTACACGTTACCTGTACATACTACTGTAATAAATTATGCATAAATACATCAACTTAATCCTAAACCAGAATTTCATTCTAATTATAACCATATAGTAAGTACATGTAGTTAATTAACATTACTCAGTACTTAAATGTGTAATTACACTGTAACAAGGACACAACAAAATAAACCCAAGTGCACATTCAAAACAATGAAGTGCACTTATTTTTTATTTACATTTTTTTAATTGCACTAAGTGTATCTTCAAGCAGGCACAAACATCCACTGCACAGGTCTATAACACACCTTAGCTGTCAGTATCGTAACTGTTAAAACCGCTAATCCCAAACACATTACCTCTTTTTCCAATCCCCCTCCTCAGATATGTGGCCTTTGATGCTGAATTGCTGTGTTAAGCAGTAATAGACACCCAAGAGAGGTGAGGAGAGGTCAAAACATCAAGTGGCTCAACAGCCTCCACTGTAAAACTCACTGGACTTCAAGAAAGATTTCAAAAGCCACCATACAAACAGCTCAAATTTGGAATAGTGGACACCCATCGATTTCAGATTGAATCACAACAAGTTGCTCTGTAAGCTGTGTTTTTTTGTTTAATACATTGCAACATTAATATACGGATTAAAAGTCCAGTCAACTGCTGCATTTGGTTGGTTGAAAATGGGCATTCAAAACATTTTATCATCATAGATGTCAGCTGCACTGATTTGATGATTGATTTGAATAATTATGACTTTAATTAAACATAACAATGTAGACATATACTGAACAGAAAACAAGATGTTGCTACGTTTTTCAGCATTTGAGAAATAAAAAGTGAGTTTGACCTTCACTCTCTGCTAAATAAGGGACATAGATGCATGCAATAAATGTCTCCAAAACAAGAAAACCCATCCTGATGTGCTTGTAAATTTGCTTATACGTCACTACCGAATCTATGTTCTTAAAGGCTCTTTAAGTCTTTGCTCACTACAATCCTCTTTGTGCCTGTACTTAGCTGTTATGAAATGGAAACAGAAGGCTACATCAAAGTGTCTAAGGCCACAGCATCCCCTCCGCAGCAGCACAGGGCTGAAAACCGCTCCATACTCAATAAAATCAAAAGGATTTTTTTTTCTACACGAAGGCATGAGAATGATCTTTCTCATTGATCCAGAAGGCCTAAATATTTTTAGACCCATTGATTTTATGGTTGTGTGTATTCCAGGAAGCTCTAAAACAAGTGTGTGTGTGTTTCTGTACATGCAGTGCCTATGCATGTGTTTTTTGTGCATCTGTGTGTGTGTGTCCAAGTGAAACATATAATCCTCATCTTTCATGGAAGACCTGAAATATCCTTCTTTCTTCTTGTTGTGTTGAAAAACTGGGTATAACTTTAGTTGACCCCATTAGTTTCCATGCATTTTTTCAAAAATCAACACTATGAGAAACACTAAAGATTCATATAAAAACAGAAGATCTTTATTGCAACTTTGTCAGAGATTAAAAATGTGAGAAATGTAATATTTCCCATCTACTTCTATTGTATTATTTATATTGTGTTAAGGGGAAATTTGACCCACAGGTTTTAATGTTAATTAGCTGCACAGAAAACAATACTATTTTAAAAATGTCGTCTTTCTTTCTTTCTTTCTTTCTTTTGTCATGACTACTTGTAATTAATTGCACCCCTAACTACAAGTAATATCTAACAGTATTTGTACTTGTAAGCAGTATTTACTTCTGTTTGTACTTAGTGTAAATAGTCTTTGCCTTTTTAAATGTCTGTTTCTCAAACCATTGCAAAAAAGGTTTCTCACTCTTATTTTCAGTGCTGCATCACTCTAGTAATTGAGATCCAAAAAAAACTAACTAACCAAAAATAACTGATTATTTGAATGTGAAACTCAACTAAATGAAGAAACTGTGAATTTTCCTTGGATGATTCAGAGGTCGAGCTTCCAATTTCTAGTAGACTTTCATATAACAAAATAACAAAACGGTGCAGCTGTTTCAAAATATATCAATTTGTCAAAACTTTGTGTGCACATTCATGTCCCTCAATGAGAAATATTACTAGAAATCAATACTACTTACACTTCAAACAATGTAAGATACTATTTATACTTGTAGGGACTATTTGCACATTAGCAGCATAAATACAAGTATAAATGC
The DNA here is from genome assembly GCA_027422415.1 of Schizothorax lantsangensis. NCBI lineage: Eukaryota > Metazoa > Chordata > Actinopteri > Cypriniformes > Cyprinidae > Schizothorax > Schizothorax lantsangensis. The sequence goes on from CM049839.1 coordinate 46,998,880, forward strand.
CATCTTACATTATTTGTATTTAGTGTTATTTATTCCCTGCCCATTTTTGTCTGGCTCTCAAACCCTTGCAAGGGTAAAATCATTTTTTCACTCTTTTCAGTGCTGCAGCAGTTTCATAATTGAGATACAAAAACTAACAACCAAAGACACGCTTTGACGGATTTTATGACTGTGAAACTCAACCAGATGACAAGTCCCATTTTCAAATAAACATTGAGACTTCAATTGTAGAAGTTGTCATGTATTTTCAAGAGTGTTTGACAAGCTACAATAAAGGTTTTCTGTTTTTCCCCCTGACCCTTTTCTGTTTTTCAAAGTTTTGTACAGCCTTTCAAAAACACATCTATACTTTGCATGCACATTCATGACCCTAAATGAGAAATACTGATAACATTTCAAGAAGTAGTAAATAGTTTAACCAGCATTTCAGTTGAAAAATGAACAGGGGTCAAATTGACCCCACCACAACACGAAGCTTAAAAGGAATTGAAGTATTTTATAACAAAGCCCAAATGCTTATTAAAATGTATGCTTGTCATATTGCACTTCCACAGTTATTGCACTTCCAACTAGATCATACATTAAAATGTGCATTTTCTCCAGCCAAAATAGTTTATTTTTAGGATGATTGGATGAATATTTGCTGTGTAAGAATTGTTTTTGTAACGCTTAATTGCATGACAACTTCTAACCAAACAAACAAACTTTAAATCTCCCAAAACCCACAAGCACTGTGCATCTGTCCTGTTAACCGTCAGACCCGGTTCTTTCAATGTCTGCGTATGGGTAATTGAGAAAATGATTTCTGAATATGAGTTCATCTGTGGGTGCTCTTTAATTAGATATGGGGAATTAGTGCTCTCACATTAATATGCATTAAAATGGATAAATTTCTCAAATTCATCATGACTGCGTGGCAAACAGCGAACACAAGCCATTGAAATCAGAGTGCTGTGTGTTTACTGCAATCTCTGCCTGAATCACTGATGCTCAGACTGCTGATAATGTGCTTTTGTTGGTTTGCACCTGAACACATATTAATGCTGTTAGCAAGAGACCTGCTGTTTTGGATGATATGACGACAGAAATACTTTGAAGAACAATGTGTGCTGCATTATTAGAGATAGAGAAGATGATAATCCTTTAATCAAAAGTAAATTCTCTCTTCATACATGGATGGCCTCTCATTTGCCACATAAAACTGAAAATAATTCCACTAAAACTGCACAGGTGAGGTGAGGCATCTCTTCAGAATAATTTTATGAGTTTTTGAGCCGAGATTTAACAGAGAATCTTACTGGGGTTATCAAACATTATATTTGCTCAGGATTTATGCAAAGATTTTGTGTTTCCTCAACTATGGACACTTTTGGCCCTGTGGACAGTTTATTTAATTTAATATTCCCATTAACAATGTCATTTTCTTTTCTTCATTTTCTCTGAAATGAATGAAAATTATCACTACAGTGTTATTTCCACAACATTTCAAATGTATTGGGTTTAATAATATTCTGTGGTGAAATTATGGTGATGGAAATCTGTACATAAATATTTATTGTGATTTCTCATTATCATTTCTCATACAGTACCTCTTGAGACAACACTGTTGTTTCCTCGGTAATCAAGTACACTAACTTTAGACAAAACGTTATTAGTTGCAAAATTGTTAACATGGCAGAAACAATGAGTGGAATAGTTGTAATTTTTGTCATAACATTTACTTATTTGTTTATTTATTTACTGTACTAATTATAGTAGTTTGAATATAATAATTACTATTTTCATAGTTTAAGATTAGAAGTGTGGGTTTAGAAGGGAAAAACAAAATATATTCACTAGCCAAAAAACAAACAAAAAAAGGTATGGTGATATTTTTTTTTTAAACAAACAAACAAAACATATTTCACACATATTTATATTATTATAGTTGAAATATAATTAAGATTTGTAGTATGGACTTCATAGTTTAATATTACAAGTCTGGGATTAGGACAAGGGAATAATAAAAACATCTATTCATCAGCAAAAATAAATGAGGGTATAGTGAAAACAGTCATCATTTTTGAAAAAAAATTATAAACCAAGTCTATTTGTATATTTGTATATATACAACCTCACCTCACGACTCCTGACATTTTGATTTAGACATCAGTGCGGAGGATGTAAACCAAAAGCTATATTTAAATTTTCATACTAAGTATAGTTCAAATCTATTAACATACTGTATTTACTGACATATCACTCAAGACTCACTGATGTAAACATGATAATCAAACTTTATCTGGAGTACTACTTGTGCACAATGCACATTTCTTAATATTATGTTTTAATGTCACTATTGATGAGGATTGTATGATCTTTGAATAATACCGGTCTTTAAATGCAAGATATTTAAAGTGTACCTGAATTTACTTGCAATAGTTCCACTTCAGCACAATCAAATATACTTCAGTATATCTTTAGTTGGACTCCAACACTACTTCTGCACAATTAAAGTGCATTAAATACATAATTATACCAGTTTGTATACCAGTTTAGTATGCCAAAAGTACAATTGCAGGATATTTTATTAAGTACATACAGTAAATATGTAAATGTATTTGTAGTAAACTTAGCATGAAATAAATGCACTTCAAATACATTTTAGTATATCTATTTTTCACTAGGGCATGGTAGTATATTTAGGAAAATCAATGAAATGACATTGGGAAATTAGGATTATCTTGGATTAACGAAAGGAGCCAAAAACTCACTCATCCTGTTGGAAGAAAGCAGCACGACTAACAACGTATGAAGCCACTTCCTCCCACAGCATCAAACAACATGCCTCTTATCAGCTTAAAGGGCAGCTTCAGCCACAACAATGAGCATCAAATCAATGGTTACACTTGACTGGATCTGTTCAGAAACATGGCCCTGCTCTCTCCCAACATGCATTTAGCTGAACCCTTGACACCGCACACTGTGAGCAGAAACACAAATAGAAAGTTAAGACACTGCGAGTTCACTGGGGTTCACCTGGACCAAAGGATCGCTTCGGGTCACAGGAGGCTTGGGAGGAGGCCGCATCAAAGTTTGCTGTCAGGTAAGACAGAGAAATTGTATTTGCAGAGAGGTTGAACTCTTCATTTGTACAAATATAACGACTACAAAACCGCAGCGAAAGTTTGCGACCTCACCTGACAAAGTTCATGGTGGGCTCCAAATGGGCCAAAAACTCTTCTGACTGCAAATCTCTTGCAGACTTTAATACACTAAAGAGAAAATCAGGGGAACCTATTACCACAACCTAAATAAATGCATGATTGCAAGTAAAATAAATAAATAAAACATTAAAATGTTTAAAAAATAAATAAAACATTATTTTGATGAGTTCTGCATAAAAATGTTGATTGTAAAATGACATTTCTGTTTATTTTCTTTTTTTAACTTTTCTTGATTTTGAAAAGCATTTTGAAATATAACAAATTTTGCAATCCATATGTATATGAATGAGGCATTTATATAGCACTTTATTGTGTATTGTTGTACAACCAAAGCGCTTTACAATCATGTGGGGGGGGGGGGTCTCTCCTCAACCACCACCAGTGTGCAGCATCCACTTGGATGATGCGACGGCAGCCACAGCACAACAGCACCAGTGCGCTCACCACACACCAGCTACAGGTGGAGAGGAGAGAGAGATAGAGCCAATCAAGTGGATGGGGATTATTAGGAGGCCATGATTGATAAGGGCCAGTGGAGGGAATTTGGCCAGGACACCGGGGTTACACCCCTACTCTTTACGATGAGTGTCATGGGATTTTTAATGACCACAGAGAGTCAGGACCTCGGTTTAACGTCTCATCTGAATCACGGTGCTCTTTTTGTCAGTATAGTGTCCCCGTCACTACACTGGGGCGTTAGGACCCACACAGACCACAGGGTGAGCACCCCCTGCTGGTCTCACTAACACCTCTTCCAACAGCAACCTAGTTTTTCCCAAGAGGTCTCCCATCCAGGTACTGACCAGGCTCAACCCTGCTTAGCTTCAGTGGGCAACCGGTCTTGGGCTGCAGGGTGATGTGGATGTGGTATATGTATTTCCTTGGATTGAATACATTCAGAGTGTCACATTTGAAGAAAGAAATAATTTGAACGAATGAATGAATGAAACTTAAATAAAAAACAGCATTTTAAGTAATCAATTTAAAAATTTGTGCATATGCTACAAACTATTATTAAATGAATAGTTCACCAAAATGTACTCTCCCTGGGGCCGGCGCTAGCTATAGGCAGAGCAGGCGATTGCCTAGGGCAGGGGTGTCAAACTCAGTTCCTGGAGGGCCGCAGCCCTGCAGAGTTTAGTTCCAACCCTGCTCCAACACACAAACCACGTAGTTTTCAATTGAGCCTTAATGACTTGATTAGCTGGATCAGGTGTGTTTAATTAGGGTTGCATCTAAACTGTGCAGGGCTGTGGCCCTCCAGGAACTGAGTTTGACACCCCTGGCCTAGGGCCTCGGGCTTTGAGGAGGGGCCTCCATAACCGTAGCATCCACTATACGCCAGTCCACCAGTCAAGTCGGGCAGAAATACTAGCCTCATTGTTCATTGGATATAGCTGAATTGTCACTCATCTGCAATTAATCCAATTAATGTTGCAGTTTCAAAGCGGGTCCCACCTTCTGAATGTTTGCGTAACAAACACATCTTTCAGGTGCTGCATCACTTGCTCACCAATGGATCCTCTGCAGTGAATGGGTGCCGTCAGAATGAGAGTCCAAACAGCTGATAAAAACATCACAATAATCCACAAACAATCCACACCACTCCAGTCCATCAATATACATCTTGTGAAGTGAAAATCTGCGTGTTTGTAAGAAACAAATCCATCATTAAGGCGTTTTAACTTCAAACCATTGCTTCCATCTAAATTATGAGTCCTCTATCCATAATAACACGTCCTTCAGTGTAAAAGTAATCTCGTCTGAATCAGGAGAGACATTTGCACAGATCAAGTACTATTTACTATAGTGAAAACAGTCCAAAGCAGATCTAAACAAATATGTGGGTGGATTTTGTTGTGGGGACGACAAGAGACAAACTGTTTCACTGGAGGAAGCGTTATTATGGATTATGGACTTATATTTTGGCCAGAAGCAACAGTTTAAAGCTAAAATTCCTGTTAATGATGGATTTATTTCTTACAAATACACAGCTTTTGTCTTAATTGATGGACTGGAGTGGATTGTTTGTAGATTATTGTGATGTTTTTATCAGCTGTTTGGACTCTCATTCTGACGGCACCCATTCACTGCAGAGGATCCATTGGTGAGCAAGTGATGCAATGCTACATTTCTCCAAATCTGCTGAAGAAACAAACTCATCTACATCGTGGATGGCATCTGAGGGAGAGTAAATATTCAGAAATTTTTGCTTTTGGGTGAAATATTCCTTTAAATTACTCTAAATTCAAATGCCAACTGTTTTTGTTGAGCCAAAACATTTGTTTTTAGAGTGTGAAAATCTGACCTTTGCTGGTGGAATGGCTTCAATTACAGTTTCCTCAGATTAGACAGGGATTAAGATGATAGATTTGAGGCCGAGGATGATGCACGAGGAGCCCTTCCTTCCCAGTGTGAGGAGGACATGACTCTGACACTCCTGACATGATGTGATTTAGACATCAGCGTGGAGGATGTACACTGTCAGCATCTCCAGCCCCTCATTAGGATGCCAGTCAGATATGATTCTCTCCGTGAGAGGAATGTTCCCTCGTTTTATCACGCAAATGATCAGGGGGAAGAATCTGGAAGAACAACTCGGTATCAAATATACAGGCAAATATTAACGTGACAGGAAATATTCTGCGGCTCAAATCCCCTCCGGAGCCTTTGCGTTCGGTTGTAAAGCGGAAGGTTGTAATGTTGTAGCGCCTTGAGGGGCTTATTAGGATCTATAAAAGCTGCAAACTACCTGTATTTCTGTTCTTTGTCACCGCTGTGTGCTTCTACAGCTCTCCTTTGCTCTCTCCCACCCCGACTTTATTTCTTGTCTAATGCCAGCTTTGAGAAAAATGAGGATGGTTTAGTATTCATAACTCATGTTTTATTTGCAAATAGGCTTTCGAGCAGAACAGATTCTGCTTTGATTCTGTCATGTGCTGGAGCTCGTGTGATGTCAAAGTGCTGCGAAATGAGAATTTGACAACCGTATACAAATTGTATTGGTGCTATTGTTCTTGTAAATCTTAGTCATGCGCACATTCACCCAAAATCCTCTAAAGGTAATGTCTAAGACAGCTCTGTTATCTTAAAAGCCTCTCCACATTCTAATATTTCATAGCCTCGGAGAAGGAAAGTATTGCTGAGAATTATTCATTTTCCGCTGTGTGAAAAGTTCAGCGCGTGAATTTCTCCACAGCTCATGCGGGCGCAGGAGGAAACTATTACAGGATTTGGGCTCTCTGCTGAAGATGATTGCTGAAAGCCCATTATTTAAGGCACAAGACGAATGTGGCATCGAGATCACACCTCTAATTCACAGTCGTGTAAGAATAGAGAACGGCAGGCTAATAAATAAGAGCTGAAGATGCAGAAAGGATTGATGGGATACATGTATTGATGCTGAATGACTGGAGCTGTAAATGTCCTGTTGACTGAGAGCTGAGGAGCATCAGTGAACTCAGATCAGTCATTTTAGCTCAATTAATACAAACATCTCTACACACACCTTTTGGGTTTTGTGTTAATCAAAGCAGTGTTGATTACTACATTGATTACTATGACAGAACCTGGTTTTGCCTAGTTTACTAACAAACAACCACAAAACAAACAGACAGACAAACATATATACATACATACATATATATATATATATATATGTTTGTCTGTCTGTCTGTTTGTTATATAAATATATATATATATCGCCATTTACTTACCAATATAATATAATATAATATTAATGAATAGTATATTATTTATATTGACAGTTTGACTGAAATAAAATATAAATATTCTAAAATTTAGTTGAATAATAAATAAATTCAATAAATAAAGTTGATGAACTAAATATTACTGAAACCAAAAGCAAAATAAAAATAAATTAAAGCAAAATTAAAATATATAAAATAACATCATTAAATTGGTAAAACTTAAACTGTAAATATAAAACTAAAAGCTAATTATAAATATGAATAATATAATAATAGCACATAAATAAGAAAAAACTAAAATTGTTCAAAAACATTTTTATTTATTAAAACGGAAATTATTCATTTTATTGATTAAAACTGATATTATATAAAAAATGTAAATAAAAAAATGGAAGTGGAAGTACTAAAATTGGAAGTAATAAAAATTACAAAAACACATAATGAAATAACTAGAACTTAAAAACCCTGAAATATAAAATTAAAGCTAATTCAAAATCAATACAATAATAGTAAACAAATAATACTAAAATACCATACGACTGATAACTGATATGAGAGTCATACTGGTTTAGAGCACCATGAGTGTGAGTAACTGATGTATGATTTTTGTCTGATCTCTTTTAATCGTCTCACTCCAGCTCATCCGTGTGCAGAGATCTTCATCTGCATTCCTGTGTTGACATTTGAGTCTTCATAACTTTCAAACAGAAAGGTCTGTAATGTGTCTGCGAGAGCAGAGCAGTGACACGCCAGCCATCAATCAGGAAACATTTGCTTATTATACACTTGGCATTAGTCTGACAGCAGCACCTGCCATCAGCGTTAAAGCAGAGAAACGCCTTTAAAACCTTTAACTGTCTTTATCGTGCTTCATGAATACAAATGATTATTATCCGTGTCCTCAAGAACTGTAATGCTAATTCACATTGTCATATGTAGTATGTTGGCTCGTCAGCGCGGCTGATTTGTAATGCTCAGAAAGTGACAGGACTCGATGCATGCGTGCACACAGAGGCTCCTTCAGCTCTTCAAGTAGGTCATGGAGAATCAGCCAGTCCTGAAATAATAATAGAGACTGACCCAGCTGTGGACAGGTATGAAGACTGGCCAGCAGAACAATGGAGAAGCATGCTGTTAATGCCATGAACGCGGCTCATAGGATTTATTAGTCATATTGGTAAAATCCATGTTAGAATAGAAATGATACAAATGTAGCCAGGCTTATATTTAATACAATTGAAAAATTAAAATGTATAGGCTATATCTTTTTGTCTTGCTGTTTTGAGATCTAGAGATTATTTAGATATTTATTATTTATTTCTTTATAAATTATTTAATTTTATTTATAATAATTAATAAAAAATAATAAAATAATTTCGAAAAAAATAATTTAGAAAATGTATTAATATATTTACTTAATTATATTAATGACATGAGATGTTTTGAGATGCTTTTAATTTTTTTGTATTAATACATAACATTATGTAATAATACAAAATAAAAATAAAACCATCTCAAAACACCTTATGTCATTAATATAATAATAGTAATAGTAATAATAATAATAATTATTATTATTATTTGTGTATTGTGTTAGGGTTTGCTTTTAGCTTTTATTTTTTTATTACCTTTTTTCTAATTATTCAGAGATTTTTACTGGAAAACAACGTGCTGATTAAGAATTTACATTTTGCAGTGTATATTACATATTTAAAATAATGAAATATTATAATATACATAAAATAAATGCATTCTCATTTGTGGGTCTATCTATCTATCTATCTATCTATCTATCTATCTATATTTAGCTGTTTTGATATATCCATAGAATATAGATTTTATTGGAAAAAAACATGCTGAATAAGAATTTAGATTTTGCAGTTTATATTTCATGTATACAGAATATAGACAGACAATAAAAGTAATAAATAATATAGTGCATGGCTGTTGTGTTTAATACAATATTGATAATAGTTTATTTCTATGAAAGAGATGACATCTATTTATCTTCAGAAGTCATGTGGAAGCTTTTATGTAACTTTAACTTTTAATACAATATGACTATGCTTTTTCTTTTTTTTTAAAAGCACAAAGGAGAAAGTGGCCAAGAAAGTTGCAAGCGGCATCTTCCAGTAGCACTCAGTGTAACAGCAGCGGTGTGTGAATCCCAGAGTTGCTGGCCTGCTCCCCCCCGTACGGCGAGTGTGTTCTCTGGTGTGATGTCCAGAGACTCGGCTTCATGCACAGTTAATGTCTCTGCTGTCTGGATGATTAACGTGGGCCGTTTCACTCTCCCGTACGGGCCCCAAAAACTTGGTCCCAGCTCACCTCACCTGCTCTGCCCGCTGCACTCGTGGCCTTGGTAAAAATAGACCCGTCCAATAAGAGCTGCCTTTTGTTCTGCCTTCTAGGCTGGAACATACAGCCTGTTCTTATAGACTGCTGGATATACAAGCGTGATGGACAAGACCACATAATGCAGCGGATTTGATATTAAATAACACTTATTAACACAACTTTAATACACAAGTATCTTACATATTACTTTAGGATTCTGCCCTCTAAAGTAAAGCTTAGAAATTTAAAAAAATGATTTTAAGGATAATTATTTGTTCATCTACATTACTGGTCAAAAGTCTGGAATAAGATGTTAAAATAAGTCTTAGCAAGGCAGCAATTATTCCACCAAAAATAGTAAAAATGGTAATATTGTGAAATATTACAATTTAAAAGAACTGCTTTCTATTTGAATATATTTTTAAATGAAATGTTTTCCTGTGATCAAAGCTATCTATCTATCTATCTATCTATCTATCTATCTATCTATCTATCTATCTATCTATCTGTCTGTCTGTCTGTCTGTCTGTCTGTCTGTCTGTCTTTCTATCTTTCTATCTATCTATCTATCTATTTATCTATCTATCTATCTATCTATCTATCTATGGATCATGTGACACTGAAGACTGCAGTAATGGCTGCTGAATAAATTTCATACAGAAAACAGTTTGTTTAAATTGTTTGTTTACATAAATGCAGCCTTGGTGAGACTTAAAAACATCACAATTCTTAATGATTCAAGAGTTTTGACAGGTATCGTATGATAAACAATTTTGTCTCTTTTTGGTCCCAATTGATGCCCAGTATAACGGTAATATAATATCCTGTAATATAATGACATCTACAGACGAACTGCTCAGGAAAGCCTCAAAAAGACACTCCTGTATTCTTGTCTATCAATACTGATTAGTAGCACACTCACTTTTGCAGTCACGTTATCGATCCGACATGTCAATAGCAAGTCCCAAGCTGTAGCATTAATAAAACTCTTTATTGAATCGAGCCACGGACCTGAGGGTGTGATAAAAGTAGTTTGAGGACAATTAATTTCCCTGATAGCGTAGAAACGGTAAGGCCTGTGCCTGCTGCGGCTCCGTCCTTCACACTGTCTGATCTGCTCGCCAACCGCATTCAAGTCTGATGCTAATTTGAATGACACCGATGGAAATCTTGGCTCGCTTTCAGGGGACTAGATTTGGGCTGGCCCACGACCTTCTCCTCAAGAACATGGAAAACGTCTTTGCTCAATATGTCACAGCGGCGGTAATAGAGGAAGACAAGAACGACGCCGGGATCATTTTAAAACTGCAGCAGGACAGTTTGGACAAACTAAAGAAAGTGTGAGATGATACGGCGTACGCTTGACAGATGTAAGATGAGATATGAAACTATGGGTTACACTTTAGTGTACAGTGTCCTTGTACATTTGTGTAAGTGTGTATTTAAGTACTGAGAAATATTAATTAACAGCATGTACTTCCTATAGGGTTAGGGATTGGTTTAAGGTTACTCTAATAATAATAAAACCATATTTGTTTTATAATCAAAAGAATTTGGCCAAATTTTTCATCCCAACAAGCAAGCAATGCAAACCTGGATTTATTTATTTTTTTAATTGAAAACAATTTTTGTTAGGAAAATCACATTTAGGTATTTTCCCCAAATCGTACAGCCCTACATTGTCCCATAGTTGTAATGAGAAACACTTATCAACAAAAGAGAAGCTCTCTCTCTCTCTCTCTCTCTCTCTCTCTCTCTCTACAATAGTAATATTTCATTTTTACTAAGTAATAATATATATATTTTTTAATTTAAATAATATTATTTTACATTTTAAGTTTGAATACTATTTTAAATGTTAAATTACTACTACTCATTATTATTATTATTATTATTATTATTATTTTGCAGCAATATTGATATATAATCACAACATTTTGGCCAAATAGTGCAGCCTTACAAACAAGCCAACTGCAATTTTAAACATAAAAAAGTGATCATAAAAAAGAATCATATGTTCAAAACCTGCAGAAAAAAGTTTGTAAAACTGTAAAAATGCAGCAGTTACTTTACCATATACAGGGAAAAACTATAAATGTTTTAACATCACGGTATGTCATTTTACTGTGAAACACTGTCAAATTTATGTTTTTGCAAGTAAAATCTTGAAAAAGAAAAAGGAAAAATTATTGTATAATGTATGGGAAAAAAATAGTAAAAGTACAGAAGTGCCTTCGTCACATACATTATATTTTATTTAAATACTTTTGTTTCTTCTCATTTTTCATCAATACATTTTAAAGGTAAAAAAGCAGATTTTGGAAGTTCACATATATTGGTAACTGTAAATTTAACAGGATATTGTTAAATTGCACCAGCACTTAATGAAGCCTTTTCCTTTGTTTATGTATAATTTTGAGTAATTTACGATTCATTTTGATAATTTGGAGGTTTTAATTTTGGATTAGAAGTGCCACTATTATGGCTTTTTGAAAATGATCTTTCATGCAGTGTGTAACACAGCTCTAAGTGAATGAAAACATCCTGCAAAGTTTTAAATCTGAAAGTGCACCGTGTATAAAGATATTGTCTCTCAAAAGAAAGAGTCGACTCTGAATTATTGAAACGAGTCGTTTTTAAAACAAAACCCAAGCCGTTTCATGTTGACGTCAACATGAAAAATTAGCATATTGCCCGCCCACTTGTTGGTCTTTTCGTGTTGGTCTGAATGAAAATGCAAATTGATTCTTTGCCACTAGGTGCCGCTTCTGGTTTCCCCGGTAACGCTGTACACAAAGCAGCACTGCTATCAGGCATTACAGGCATGATGAAATGAAAATGAGACCAATCGACCAATCACCGCAGATTAGTTATGCAAAGGAGGGGTTTGGTAAAATGATTCATTGAGCGAATCATTTTGGAGTCGTTGAGCAAATAAGGTAAAAATAAATGCATATATATATAAGACAATAAAAGGGTTTTTTGACCTTGCGTGCATGTCAACCTTTTTTTGGGGACTCACAAAACCAAAATATGAACGTTTCATAACCCATAATAGGGGAACTTTAATACCAAGACATCCTGTAATATACACATTTTGCCATCCTGTATATCAGAAAACAAAGCAAATCAGTGTGCTAAATACATAAACATCCTATGCTTGTATACTTAGAGACCAAATTATTTTCAAATCTTAATTACGTTTAGTGGAGTCAAATCTGAAGCAAATTAGCTTTCTAAACACAGTTGAAACAAAAGTGTTAAAATGGGGTTAATTGAATTTTAAGCCTTGTCACAGAAGATTACGAAGTCCATGAAACACCACTTTAATTATGCCATTAGCATGTGGATTAAGGTCACCAATATTTTTAACAAGCAATTACGGTCTCACTGTCTATGCATTCACAGCGGTTTGTATCTATGGCTTTCTGGCTGCTGTTTTGCCATGCTAAACATTTAGCATAATGTAGAATAAGGCTTTTTTACTGGTATGTTTCTAAAATGACTATGAAATGATACCTTATTGATGAGATGCGTTAAAAAGCGTCCAGTGAAGCGGCTGAAACCTCATGTGCAGGCAGTCAGTGTGATATTTTCTCTCGTCCTTGCATGTCAAATCATATTGACAGAAAGCTAAGGACATAACCATGTCAAAGAATTATTCATGTTATGACAGTCTGGAAATATTCAAATTTTTCTAAAGATCTGCAGCATGTTGTTGTGTTTCTGGATGGATGGATCCTCTCGGTTTGAAGCAAACTTTGAAGTCATTTGGCCTGTCATTTCAAGCAACGCGACTCTCGGCTATTACATTAATGAGTATCCATAATTACCAAATTAAACCAAATTACTGATGATATGGAAAATAATTGCACATCATTACATTTGCATGTTTTATTCAACAGGAGTGGATCTGGCACTAGCATAAAATGTGACGTTGTCCTAGGGCTGCACGATTAATCAAAATACAACCAGAATCGTCATATGGCTTATTGCGATTATCAAATTGAAAAAGGCTATGATTTCATCAAATAAATATGTGCATTGTGTGTTTCAGAGTGAAGCGCAGCACTGTGTTGTTTTACACGTGAGCAGCTCATAATCTGACGGTGTTTTCAGCAGCTCGATTCACAGGAAAGGGATTTAACATGGATTTGTGTAACATGCACCAACCATTCCCATACATGTAATGAGAAGTGCTTACCAGCAAAAAAATAAACTTTGAGGGCTTCCTGCAGCTAATAATAGCAAATAATAATAACAATAATATGAGATTTTTTTGTTGTTGTTTTGAGATTTACAGAGAATTTTACTTGGTATTGTTGATGGTTTAATGTTTGAAAATGAAGAAGTAAAGACAGCCATAAATATTAGTATTGTAATTTCACTGTTGTAATGTCAAACAAAATTATTATATTTTTTCTTAAATACAGTTTTTTTTTTTTTTTTAGTTTTTCTTAATGAAACATGACAATACGACAGCCATACATATTAGCATTGTAATTTTTACAGTTGTAAAGTATTACTATTATTATTGTTTACTTGGTATTGTTGATGGTTTAATGTTTGAAAATGAAGAAATAAAAACAGCCATAAATGTTAGTATTATATCAACTACAATTATTACTGTATTATTTTTCTTAAATAATATATTTTTATTTTAAAATGAAATATGACAATACGACAGCCATAAATATTTTATTATAATTTTACAGTTGTAAATTATTATTATTATTATTTGACTTATTATTTGACTTATTGTACTCTAATTTTACCATTGTATTGTCAAATAAAAATATTATTGATAATAATATATTATTTTTCTTATATTCTGATTTCTTATTTTATTATTATTTTATTAGTAGTGGTAGTTGTAGTAGTATGTTAACCATCCCTAGTAGTAGTAGCATGTTATTTGACTTACTCTATTGTTTTATTTTACAGTGAAATATTACAATAGTAATATCATAATGATACTGTATATAATGACATAATTTTGGGAAAATTTGGGCAAACCTGGATTTTCTTTTTAAAATCACAATCAAATTTTTCTCTGAATCATGCTGCCCTACGCCTCCCATCATCGTCCTTCATTAAACACTTGTGATGAGAAGCACTTATCAACAAAAGACAATCTTTAAGGGCTCCCTGCAGTTTTCCAGCAAAATAAAAGTTTGAAAATCAAGGAATTAAGACAGCCATCAATACGAGTAATTGCACATTTGTAAATTAAAATAATAATTTTAATAAGACACAAATTTTTCTTTTTTAATTTGACAATGAAATATACATTTTTATTTTGCTTTTATTTAGTTTTTTAAAATATTTTATTTTATGTAAATAATATTAAATAACAATAATCATAACATTTTACTATATTATTCTTTTTTTATTGTTGTTTGTTTATTGTAGAACAAAGCCAGCATACATGGCTTACAATAACTATACACAAGCCAAGGTTTAAATAAATAAAAAACTCTCGGGGTGACAAGCCACATTTATACACACCTGGAATACCAACTATTTATCTTTCACTATATTTAGTCTATCTAGTTATTATATAAGAAAGTTTCCCAATAAATTCTGACCATGCCTTATTATATTATCCTTGTTGATATTTGCGCTGGCTTCTCTCGCCTCTTGTGTCATGCTAGCTTGGTGATTACTCAGCATTGGCATCATCTTGATTTCCGTGTTTTTTCTTTCTTGTAAGCGATGTCATTTTGTCGTGATGTTGTTTACAGTGATTTATATGTATTTGTTCAGTTTAAGGCTGTTTAAGAAAGAAATTGAATGCTGTAGGAGCGTGAATAGACATGTCCGATCAACTCGCCGCCATATTGGATCCCTCCTATTATATTACTCTTATTTTATAGCCATAATGATATATAATCGTGCATTTTGGAGTCAAAAAGTCCCAACAAACAAACACAGCAAACCTGGATTTTTTTTTAATCACAGCCACAATGCAATTCAAATCCCCCCCCCCCCCCAAATCATGCCACACTAGACAGCTCTGTTCTGAGACACCATTGTGTGAATCTCTCCTTCCCGTCCCATCGTTCCCATCGTTCTCCCTCGCCCCATCCATCCATCCGTCCCCCATCGTCCCCCAGGTAAAGCACTGACAGAAGAACATCTCATCCACCTCTCGCCGTGCTAACCCGCTCTGTCAGCACCGCTCCCCTCGGCCCGTGACTTTCTGCTGATGTCCCGGAGACTTGTGTGCCGCAGCAATCTGAAAGGCCTGCGTTTGCCTCAGGGCATGATGGGAGTCAGAAGAGTCCACAGCGTCCCTAAAACCCTTTTATTTTCACTTTTTATTAATAAAGGCATCTTAAGCGCACTCGAGGTAATTAGCGCTGTGTTGCGTCGGCGCTGCGGAACAGATGCTGATTGACAATAAAGGCAAGTTGCTCAATCAGCCGCCATTTGTCTGCTGTCATTAATTATCAAGCGAAGTTTACGTTTGGTCCCCAAAGTTGATAGTTTGGGAGAAGAGGAATACGTCCCTTCTGTCGCTCATCACTCTTTAAAGCGGGAGATGGCAGCGTGTGGATGGAGATGGAGGACGGCTGTTGTTGAGCAGCTGGCAGAAAGAGACAGAAATCTCACACTCAGCTTTTCGTTCATTACTTGACTAATTGTTTGCTTTTGCATATCGCTTTATCGGCTTATTTAACACACTTAGTAAAATATTTGATGTAGACTTAAACTAAACAAGGCAAAATGATTATTTACAGTTTATAGGCTATAATATATATATATACTTTCCGTTTATATTTTTATTTTAGTTTGGGTTTTATTCAAGATTCTGTTATTTATTTATTTATTTTTATTTTTTTTACAAATATTTATTTTTAGCTATACTGTAGGCTAATTTATTTTTATTTCAGTTTTAGTAATTTTAGTACTATTATACTGTATACTATTATAATATTTTAAAATATTTTGAATTAGTTTTTATATTTATATCTTCAGTTTTTATTTTCAGTTGAGTTTATTTTTAGTGAAACGTTGTCATTTTCTTTACATTTTTTATTTAGCTTTATTTCAGTTTTATTAATTTTAGTACTATTATAGTGTATATACTGTATTAGTATATACATATAAATACTGTATTATAATATGTTTTAATGTTTTAGTCAAGGTTTTCTGATTTTCATTATTTTATTTTAATATTATAATACACATAACACAACATAATATCCAAAATATAACAAAACAAAACAACAGACACATACTCAACATCTCAAGGTTCAATCAAAAGGGAGGGAGAGAGGGAAGGACAACAAGAACACAAAAGTCACTCCTTTATATAATCACGTACATTCAGTAAAAAACACTGCCAGGCATCAATGTTCGAAGGCCTGGCCCCACCGACTCGCGCCGTTGTACATTCACACGTCACTATTTGCAGGAGGCTGCGGATCCAATATGTTTCTCTACACATGTGTGGTGTAAACCAGTTCTGAATTATTGTCTTCTTCACAGCTGTAAAACCAGCAAACAACATTCTCTTTTGCATTGAACTAATACAGAGACCAGAATCATCATTAAGAAGACATAAACTTGGGTTAACAGACCAATCAATTCTCAGTAATGATGACAAAACCAGGTTTACATGTGTCCATAGACTGATGACGACAGGACATTCCCAAAACATATGCAGAAAAGTGCCTGATGATGTATTGTTACATATATGGCAGTTCAAATTTGACTGCAGTTTAATTTTAAATCTTTTGTAAGGAGTTATGTATGCTCTATGAATGACTTTGAAGTGAATAAGACGATGAGCCAGATTTTTAGATGTTAAACTGAGATTAGACCACACTCTCTCCCAGTCGACAGATAAATTAAGGGCAGATAAAGCTTTAATTTTTTTAAATTTATATAATATATGCTATCATATACTGCTATATTTTTCAGTATTTTGAATAAGACTTTTTGGCATTTATATTTTCAGTTTTAATTTTAGTTTACGTTCTAGTCAAGCTTTTGTAATTTTTATTTTTTATATTTTTTTATTTTAGTTTGTCATTTTAGTGCTTTTAAGGTATATACTGTATGTTTGTCATTTATTATATGTTTATATTTGTTTTTAGCATTAATTTATTTCAGTGTGGGTTTTAGTAGCCTAATTTTAGTACTTCAACTTATCTATTTTATTATTTCTTATTTTTATTTCATTTCTAATGTCAGTGTAAGTTTTCAACACATTTTTTATAATTGTTTTTAGCTTCATATAGCTTTATATAGCTTAAATGTATTTTTAGTTTTAATACTTCATCTTTTACCTATTTTATGTATTTTTTCGTTATTCTTTTTCCTATTTTTATTTCAATTTCTAAGTTTTTTTATCCAGTTTTTATATTTTATTTTATTTCAGCTTCATTTATATCAATGAAAATAATTATTAAGATTTATAAGGATTTTTTGTAATTTTTTAGTTAACAACAACACTATGCCAAAGAACCACTCTTTATTATTTTAAAACTATGCCAGCTTTAACTTTAACTTCAAACGTATGAAACAACTTGTAATGTTTTTCCGCTCCATATGAAAGTGAAAAAGTGACGTGACATACAGCCAAGTATGGTGACCCATACTCAGAATTTGTGATCTGCATTTACCCATCCAAAGATCACACACACACACACACAGTGAACACACACACAGCAGTGAACACACACACACACACTGTGAACACACACCTGGAGCAGTGGGCAGCCATTTATGCTGCGGCGCCCGGGGAGCAGTTGGGGGTTCGGTGCCTTGCTCAAGCTTATTTGCATAATTCATTTATCAAACCCTTATAAAAATGTTGACATTAATCTGGTCCCTTGCCCACCTTACTATGGTTTATATCTTATGCATTAGACCGAATAACATCATATTTGCTATCCTCAGTGATATTTAAAAGTTTTCAGAGTTAATATTGAGTAAACATCCGACATGTTCCTCATATACTCATTTCTACAGGAGGCGACTGGATGAATGTCTGGGGACTTGCAGCTGTTGTCCTACATGAGAAAGTAAATCTGATAGACCTCCAGACAATGGAATTGTGTGGCGCTCATAAAGCTCTCTAAAAATAACCCGAGAGAAGAAGATGAAGCACGAGGCTGGGATCGGTGTCGATGACGCCTCAAAATACCACACTGGTGAGCTCACTGATCCTTTGATGTTATTTCATCATCATCAATAACAGCTTCTGAACTCCGTCCTAATAAATCTCACGGTGAATTCAGCTCATGTTGCGTTACTCCTGCTGCCGTTATTTGTTTGCAATGCAGCTGAAACTAGAATATGTATTTTCAAGAGAACTCAGAAATGTTGGGGTCAGTAAGATATATTTTTGAAGAAATTAATATTGTTTTATTCAATTGATCAAAAGTGACAATAAACAATTTTTTTAAAATATATAATTAAACAATAACAATAATAATTATTAATAATAATAATTATTTAAAAAACATTTTTATTTATACTTTTAATTACTTTTAAAATTTCTACCGGGTTGTTATTGTTAAATGGCATCAAAATTATTAAAATAATTTTCAACAATTATAACAATTAAAATAAATAAATAAAATAGCTGGAAAACATACCTTGGGAACTAACTGAAATAAATATATATATATATATATATATATATATATAAAGAAAAATAGTATAAAATATTAAATATATAGAAATATAAAATTACTAAAACTTAAAACCTGAGAAAATAAAATTCTAAATAAATAATACAAAAATATAACTGACTTTCTAGTCATCAAAGAATCCACAAAATCCAACATTGATCCTAATAATATTTTTTAAACAGCAAATCATTAGACTGACTGCTGAAGGATCGTGTAACTCTAGTTGTATATATACGTTGTTAAAATATTCCTATATTATTACATATTTTTCTTACAGGTTTTTTCAGAAATTTGCCTTGGGAACTAACTGAAATAAAATAAGATGAATATTAAAATTACTAAAACTAAAACTGAAATAAAAATAAAGATACAATATTTAACAAAGCAATTTAGTATAAAATGTATAGAAATAAAAAATAATAAATATTACAAAAGTATATATACAATTACTAAAACTTAAAAAAAAAAAAAAAAAAATAAGAAAACAAAATATTAATAAAAAATAAACTATAAAAAAACATACATAATACTAAAATAAAACCGACTTTTTAGTCATCAAAGAATCCACATAAGTCAATGTTTATTGAACAGCAAATCATTAGAATGTATATATAGTTGTATATATAAGTTGCTACATTACATATTTTTCATACTGCGATATAAGACATTTGTGCAATTTCAGTTTCAACTGAATTTGAATTGGTCAGTGACTGCAATTCAGACATTTAACCGTTAGTGTATAAATACACCATATTTCAAGTACAGTCATATATTTTAGGATAGCAGGTAGAAATAGACACTGAAAAACTGCAGACATGGGCATTTTCAGCAATGTGTGTGAAATGAAAGATAAGGATGGATTGCTGGAGTAAGTACCTGTATCACACAAAACAACAGAGGTGGAGTGAAGTGAAGCTTCATTGTGTGGAAAAGAGCAGACGCCGAGAGACCTCCTGCCTGCACGATTGTGACGGCAAAATGAAAGAAGTGCCTCTTTTCTCCGAGGCTAAACCCCAGCATTAATGAAAAAGATAAATAAATAAATAAAATCCACAATTGGATCCTCTTCTTTTAAAATTTAATGTCCGCTCCTGCCACATCTCTCACAGAAGAGAAGAGGTTATTCACCTCCTCTACCATTTCACAGGCTGAATAATAATGATACAGTATTACATTTCAGCTGGACAGATGTGCCATCAAACCCTCTCGGCCCCGTTACAGGCATGAATGTGCTTGCAAAGTCCGTCAGAAGAGTTTATGGGAATTAAGAAACAAGCTCCACGGGATTATCATCACTCATTTTCCAGGTTCGTGCGGAGCGTCCGCCAAAAATAACTGAGTCTGCAAGTGAGTCATCCAAAACAGTGCACAAAACAGTTCACATGCACGCTTTAACGTCACAATGCAGTACTGGTTAAAATGATTTTTAAATGTTTAATGAAGTCTCTTCTGCTCACCAAGGCTGCATTTATTTGATCACAAATATGGTAGAAACTGATAAATATGATCACAATTTAAAACAGCTGTTTTCTATTTGAATATATTTTGAAATATAATTTATTCCAGTGTCACATGATCCTTCAGAAATCATTCTAATATGCTGATTTGCTGCTCAATTATTATTGGTGCTCAGTTATTATTCTTATTTTTAATGTTAAAACAGTTTTTTTTGCTGCAAAATATTTAATGAAAACATCTTTTGTAACATTTGACATGTTTTTACTGTCACTTTTGATCAATTTATTGCATATTTGCTGAATAAAAGCATTAAGTTCTATTAAAAACCCCTAAACCACAAACATTTGAATGGTAGTATATCATGGTTGCTGCATAAATATGAAGCAGCACAACTGTTTTCAACATTAACAATAATAGGAAATGTTTCTTGAGCAGAAAATCACCATATGGTATTGATTTTTTTTATATATATATATATATATATATATATATATTGGCTTATGCTGTGATCGTATTCACTGATCAGTATATTTTGTATTATGTTTTGTTTCATATTTGCTACTAGTTATTTTTATTTTTTTATGTTGTGGTGCTTTTTTTTGTTTTGTTTTCCTCCAATTAATGTTTGTGTTTTGTTGTTTGGTGTTGTTTATGGATGTAATGTTAATTTGTGTTTTTTTTGTTACTATGTTGTGATTGTGATACATTGTGGGACCCCCTCGAAAACAAGATGGTACATCTCAAGGGGTTAATCCTAAAAAAAATATTTCAATATTAGAATGATTTCTGAAGGATCATGTGACACTGAAGACTGGAGTAATGATGCTGAAAATTCAGCTTTGATCACAGAAATAAATTATATTTTAAAATATATTACAAAAGAAACCAGTTATTTTAAATTGTAATAATGTTTCACAATTTTACTGATTTTACTGTATTTTTGAGCACATAAATGCAGCCTTGTTGAGCATAATCATATGGTAAAATCATACTGTAGCTGAAACACTCATCCGAGCGACTACTTCAAATTGTATACGGTTTAGATGCACAAGAAAACGGAGGGAAAGAATAAATTAGACACAAATCCCTTTATTGGCATGGTGAGGCTGATGAAAACTACACATAAAAAAAAGAAAATTCACAACAAAGATTGTACAATACGTACAACTACAAAGGCATTGGTTAGGACTCAGCAGAAGGCAACATGGATAGGAGACAAATAGAAGATAACAGCCAAACACAGTCCCCTTGACCCCCCGTACACACACACACACTCTATCAAATCCACACACAAAACCACACACAGCCTCATTTAGATAGATCTGCCTCTTCATGAAAACACCAACAAATTAAATTAAATAACTCGTTCAAACCGGTGGCAAATCCTTCAGTAGTTTTTACTATGGTAAAAAGTCTGCCACTCCAAAAGATACACCCCATCAGGTGTTGTAACATATTGCTACAGCAATTTACAAAGCAGATTTGCAACAGACACGTTGCAATGATTAAAGCCACACATATCGAACGTGACATGACGTCATACCCAAGCTCTGTGCAGAAAATAATGCTCTTTTGATGCCTCTTTAAGTGCAGAAACACAGTGTGGGTTTCTCATTCAAAAACAGATCAGCACAACAACAAAACCTGTCCTTAATTGACAAAGAAAGGTTACTTTGAGTGTCAGTGACAAGGGCCTGTTGTGTTTGGGGCGATTTGAATTATTTACAGTTCCTCTGAGGTACCTTCAAACCACAGCAAAGACAAAAATAGCTCTCGCTTTTTAAAGAGATTTGATCTCACAGATGCAATTTTTGGCTTTTTAACCCTTTAAGTCATTGCTTGTATTAAATTCTTACTTCTCTCACACTCTCAGACACACACACACACACACACACACACACCTACTCCTCTTTCCAGCGGTGGTCTTACCATCTGTGTCGAGGCACTGGAATGAACAGAGTCTGGGTAATTTGTCATATCTAAAACCATACAACAACATGATCTAAAATACAGCTTTGAAAAATAATTTATTGCTTTTTGATTTTTTTTTTAATTCACATTTTCATATTCATTATTACTTTTCATTATTTTGAGTTAGTGTGAGTAATGACAAGATTAGCATCATCATGTATATATATATATCATTTTTTTTTTTACATCAAATACATTTTTGTTCTTCTTTTTAAAAAATTCAGGAAAGAAAAATTGTAAACTTTAGTTTGGCATTCACATAATCAAAAGTGTGGAGCAAAGACACAGATTTTCTGTGGTACAACAAAATACCTGCAAAATCATTTTATTGCTTCATGTAATTAAAAAAAGAGATGAAAAAGGGGGATGAAAGTGTTTCAGAGCTAGAAAAACAAATGAGTTTGGAGCAGCAAAGTTCATCATGAGCCTAAAATGTGATCATACAATATGTTTTTGTTCTATCTCTGAAGGCATATATAAAAACGATATTTCTTAGAACTTTTAAATTTACATCCTTTCCAGTGATTGTTGAATAACAAATAATATAAATAGCAAAATTTGTAAGGCGCATCACGTGAGATGGCTGCCATAAATATTTTGATTAGAATACTGAGATAAATACATAAATAAGCATGAGTAATTCTGTGTTAGAAGAGTAATCATCTCTTTGTGAAAGTGTATTATGAAACAGGAACAATAACAATGATTCGTGTGCACAGAGAAATTAAATAAAAGCTCTCCATTCCTTCAAGACGTAAAGAATAAAAAAAACTCGGGGCTTATCTTTTTTTTTCTTTTCTTTTTTTACACAATAGTGAACATAAACTCTATCTTACACGCTGCATGTATGTACGGAAAACACTGAGTTATTAACTTCAAAATCGGATGAAACTGGAGTTTTAAAATGAAATAAAAACAAAAGAAGAAAAACCAAAAAGAAAAACTGAGACAAAAACTGTTGCATGCTCCCTCAAAAAAGAGCGATAAATCTCCATACATATTTTTACAATCAAATCACGTCATCTAAACGCCATGTAGGTTATACATCATCGTAATGACTACAGATCAACATTCTCGATTAAGAAAATTTCATATTAAAAAGGCTGCATTTTACAGTGCATAGCTGTAACAAAGAATGCTGATATGCACATCAAATAAAAATATTGGTTTTGTAAATAGCCGACTACATCCCCCCCCCCCTCTGTAAATGTAGACAATATTACCTTGAACATCCGAGGAAGTTTCCCCCAAACCCTTCTCAACAGTGTAACACCAGATTAAAAAAGGAACAGAAAAAGCCCACAAAAATAAACTCCAAACAATAAAAACAGACCGAACGAGCTGCACTCTTCACCTCTCAAAAGTGCAGAGGGTGATGCGGCATGTGGAGCGAACTCTGACGAAGATTCGAGTCTCTTCCAGAGCCTGACGCAGCACACGGATCTGTGTAGTCCACTAAAGTAGTGTCCGTTACTTCACTGGCTATTCCCACAGGTAAAGTCTCTCCCCAGCGCTGCAGCAGCTAGGTTCATGTAAACTTTGCTTGCAGATATACATATATATCTCTTCATATACGTAGAGCTTTTTCATCCACATATAGTCATTTCCACTTAGATAAAGTGTAAAACGTCTTGTAGTCTTGTATTCAAAAGAACAGAAACAACAGTGAGGTATTGCGAATCCCTCTCTTTGCAGCCAGCCGGAGCAGAGGTGCAGCTCATTACCTTCTCAGGCTATACTGGGCCTCTCGAAACAAGCTGTCAAAATCCATGGAGTCGTACTTGCTTTTAGTGGAGGCTGGATCAAAGTCGTCAGAATGGGAATCTGGAGGAAGAAAATGGCACATTTGAACATCTGTGGAAATCAGGGACGCTGGCCTCGTTTTAAAAGGTGCTACAGTGTGTTACTCGCTTTGCAAGAGCTGCTTCGTATGGAAGCCTATTTCTGTCACATGCATAAAAAAACATGCTTTGGTAAATCAATTATGAGAAAAAAAGTCATAATTTTGACTCGTGTCATAATGACGACTCTTAATGTCACAGTTATGCATTATCTCATCATTTTGCCTTTCATAAATCTTTTTAATCGTTTTTAAATCTTTTAATCTTTGACATTTTATCTCATTGAATTAATGTCAATTTCAACTTTTTTATCTTTCAGTATGTCATAATCTTGACTGATCTCATAATTTACATTTTGTCAATTTAGACTTTTTATCTCATAATTTGCTTGACAATTTTGACTTCTGTCAGTTATGCATAATTTAAAAAATCTCATAATTTACACTTTTTAAGTCAGAATTAAATGAATTAATTTGGTCTGTCATACTTATGAAATTTTATCTCATGATTTAGACTTCAACTTTTTAATCTCATCATTATTTTTTAGAATTTCATAATCTTGATTTATCTCATAATCATGAAATTCTCATTCTCAAAAAAATCTCATTTTCTTTTTGCAAATTTTAACTTTTAATGTCAATTATGCATTTTTTTATCTCATGTTTCTCTCATAATTTAGACTGTCATAATTTCAACTTTTTTAGCTCATAATTATGATATTTTGTACATTTAGACATTATCTAATTTTCTTGTTTGTAAATTTTTACTTATGTCAATTACGAATATTTATCTCATAATTGAAATGTCAGTTTCAACATTTTATTTCATAATTTTGTCTTAGTATCTCATATTATTTTTTAAATATCATGATCTCTAGAAAATGCTCTAAAACATTCTCCAAAACCATATGAAACCAACATTAACACAAAGAGCACATCTCTAAAAACCTCACACATATGTTGTAAACCAGATTTTTAAATGATTTTGAAGATTAAAGAAGATTTTGTCACTGTGGGTCAGTATTATACAGTATTATATATTACACTCTAAAATTCAGAGGTCATCCTTTAAAACCCAACAAACCAGTCTTCTAGGCCTCTGTCTCAACCTCTGCTGTAATATACTTCTCAACTGTCTTGAACCACCTAGTTTAATAATTAAACAGTCAGGAGCAACTTCCCGAAGATGAGAACCCAACGACCATTACACATACAGTTTGATTCGCATCCAGGATAACAAATATGGCTGTCTTATCTCTAGTGTCAGACAGCTTCACAAATGGTGCCCCACATGCACAGCGGCGCAGTCGGAGCGCGTGAGAAATGGGAATGACCGTGGCATGCAGGAGATGCCAGTCGTGATCTAATACTATGGCTAAGGGGAGAACGGTGTCATGCCGCGCACCTTGAAAGATGAAAAATGCCCCTGCACTCTACTTAGAACTAATGGACGGTGTCTCGGAAAACAAGGAGGAAGAGGAAGAGGAAGAGAAAGGCAGAAGATTGAGAGGAAGGTTCTGAGGCTGCATTATTCTAGTCACTTGCCTCTTTTTCCCGCCATACCCTCTTCATCTGAACCTGTCGCTGCGCTTCAGCCTACACTCACCGTAAAAACCCAGCGTCTAGCCAAAGGCCTCGAGAAAATGAAGGTCAAGCCATCCATCTGCCCCGAGGCGGGGCTAGATTCCCAAATACAATGACTCTGCTATATGGCCCTTAACCAAAGCTGCCGCGCTCACCTTTGGAGAGTGTATTATGTCCACAATCTGAATACCTTTGGCCTTAGTCTGAGCCTTTGAAATACATGCTAATGTCCTCATTATTTGAGCGAAAGTGCTCTTGTTCCTTTCCATTGACCTGCAGCACCATCAACGCCACTGAGACGGATCATCCCAGCGTCCCGAGCATTACACGTCCCTGACCTCACATCTAGCAGAAGCGGAGCACTGACTAAATATTGAAGTGCACGCCGTTCCCCAGAATCCCATTTTTCCTGTTATAATAATCCCCATTTTTCTGCATCCCCCCTTTGCCAACATGTAAAGGTGCTGCCCTCAGGATTCAATTCCTTCACCTCCTATCTCGTCCCTTCCCCCAAAAGACACTTTTCCCCTTTGGGTGGAGATGATAATTGCCTATTACTGCCACAATCCTATCGCAGGCATCATGGGTAGAAAAAAAAAGCCCCATAACATTTTACAGAGGTATTTGTCACTCAAAGATACATCAATCTGATCTAGATTGTCACCTTGGTAATCCTGGACAGAGGGCTTGGTGCATATGAATCGAAGGCATGGGTGTCTAAAAGCCTTTGGGGAAGAGGGTGATGGGATGAGCGTGAAAGATAGAAATGCATCAGGATGGGACAGAGATGACCAGTGTTATTTTAGTAGTATTTTGTACTATACTAATATTTATTAATATTTTGAATTAGCTTTTTAATAGTCAGTTTTCATTTTAATTTTAGTAATTTTGTTATGTGTTTTTGTTGCTTTTATTAGATTGTTTTTTTTCTATTGAGCTTAATTTTTATTTCATTTTTAAATTTGGTACTTTTAGTACTTCATCTCAAGTATGAAGTACTAAAGCTGTATTACAGGTAATAAAATAGTTTGAGCACTATTTAACAATAACAACACTGGAGACAACACAGGAAAATACATTCATTTTTGTAATTTTGTCACATGCTTTTGTTGATTTATTAGATTTTTTTTTCTATTTCTATTTATCTTTTTTATTTCAGTTTTAGATAGATAGATAGATAGATATATATATATATTTGTTTATTTGCTTGTTGGAGATTTCTGCTTAGCTTTATTTCAGTTTTACTTTTGGTAATTTTAGTACTTCATCTTAAACTTATGTTATTTTATTCCAAGGCAATATATATATATTTATTTATTTATTTACATTTTTCACATTATCAACACAGGAGATGATACAGGAAAATACATGAATAAAAAAAAGCGTACAATAAAATTCCAAGAATATCTATGTTGGTCCAAAACTGCTGATCAAGTGGCATGGCTTAGAATAGGACAGAATATGGACTTGACTGGGGCGGATGGAGATGAATCTGTTTATGAACCAGTCACAGCTGACAGAGCTCATCCTCTCATTTCTCTTTTTTGTCTATCTCTTTCTGCAGGCTGCTCACTCCTCAGTGTCATGTTGAGGTCTTGATGCTATCCAGCATCCCAGCAGAAGGAAACACGTTTTAGAAGAGGAACGTGACCTTGCTCTCCTATCCATCCTTACTGTTTTCACAACTCACATAAACCATCCAGAGCACCAATGCAGATGCATGGGTAAAGCAGAAGTACTATATAGAGAATTCCCATAATGCATCATAACTATCCTAGCAGTTTTTCATTCTGTATCAAGATGTTGGTTTTTATCTGGCGTGTCTCTAGTCAGTTGTGTAGAAATGCAGCCAGCCTGTGTACTTACCTAAGTCTGTATAATTTGATTTACTGTACTGCTTTTGTCCACCAAGGCAGAGCTCAAAGTGAGGCTCATTCAACCTGCGCAAGGTGTGTCCATTCTCAAGGGCAGCGAGCGCATCACAAGTGTAGCGGTAGGTGATGAAGCCAAAGTTATCCCTGGGTTGACAAATAGAAAATGAAGTGTCATTCGAAGAGAGTATAGGAACAATGTGTGATTCTATCAGCTGCCATATATAAATGCAAAATTGGAATCAGTAAGGGCCAAATTTACTAAACAGGACAAATTAGTGTTATATTGCAGTCCCATAAAAGCACTGATGGAAGTGAAAAGTTTTCTGGGTGATCTACTGATCTACTGACAATCTGCAAATTAACTCTCTGATGCTTCTCATGTGGTGGTCAAAAAATAGATTGTTTTCATTTATTTTTCAATGAAATTAATGTACTATATTTTAGTTTTTTCCTTTCTTTCTTTCTTTCTTTCTTTCTTTCTTTTACATTTTGTATATTTAAATATGTATTTTTGTATATTTAATTATATTTATAGAATAGTTATGATCCATTTATCACTTTCCAACTTAAACTGTCATAAATCTTAAATTCTTTGGAGTTTGGTCTCTTCTTAAAGAAGAAACTTGTCAGCAGATTATTGATGAAGTGAAAAAAAGTGCAACTTAAGTTATAGAGGTTTAAGTTTATTATTATGAAAAATGTATAAAACATGCAAGACATGTTTTACTCTAAAACTGTGTGAAAATAAAACCCATAAATCTAAACAAGTTATGTTCCGAATTTGAGGTTGATATTTTAAAAGAGAGAGATTTCAGTAAAATGTTGTTTGGGCGCAGTATCAAACATTTCCACTAGATGAAAACTGCTTCCCATTAATTTCCAAAGTCGTCATTTTTGACCACAAAGAGTACAAGTGTGACTTTTTTCAGGACCATTTAATCATTTCTAATCATGTCCATGATTTTTATTTTTTTCACATAGCAAGTGCCAAAACCTTTACCAAGTTTCGTACCATTCTGATGAAATAAAAAAAAATCTAAAAACAACTAAATGTAACATTTTTCAGTCAAAAATGACCAAACAGCACCAGAGAGTTAAAGAACACAAATGCTGTCAGTTCATTTCCATAATGACCAACGCAATCTACCAAGAGCAGCGCAGATTAGCGTAAGGTCACAAACAAGAGCTGCTGATAATCAGATGCATGCAATCTACTAAAAACAGAGGCGCAAAATGGGTTAAAACATGATTTTTGGGGCATTAAATTACCAGTAATATGACTAATGCAAACCTTAGCAAATCACCAAAGAAACTAAAATTTTGCATCTGAAACGAAAACTCCTACAAACCCATATGCAATAAGGTCAGCCGCAAAAATAACTGCATCCACGCCTTTCTATCACTAATGTTTCAGTGCGCATCTTTAGTAAATCCTGACAGTAGTTTTTCAATGCCAAGGAAGGGTTTGCACTGGTGCAAGCTGTTAGTAAATGTGGCCCTAAATATGTGACATCTCGCTTTGTGTTATAGCATCATTCTATTTGTATTCCAACACGCACTTGCATGTGCAATGAGAAGCAGTGAAGTCTGCTTTACTAATCACCGTCCAATGGCCACAAGTACATCATTAACTAGATTTAGACGATTCCTTTTATGCTGAAGGAAAATATTGACTCCCTTTAACCATTTGACACACACACAATCCAGAAAAACACACAGACTCAGGCCCACGGTCTTACCCGTCATGTCTCAAGTTGACTGTGCACTCCTCAATCTCGCCGAAGACTTCAAAGCGGCGTTTGAGATCTGTGCGTGTGCTGTTGGCGCGAAGACGTCCCACATACACCACTCGCCTCTCCTCCTGGTCATAAAGGGAACGAGAGAGAAGAGATTAGTCTAACATAGTTCTTCTGCTGTTCTTTTTTTCCCACTTCCCTCTCTCCTTGACTTCTCTCAACCTCACCCCATGACTGTAATTAACATCCACCACTGTGGGAAAGCCAAGAACAGTCTGGAGGAAATGGCTGGAGGACTCTCCTTTATCTTTTTCACTCTGTTTTGTGTGTGTGTGGACAAGACGAAGCTAAACTGAAAGAGTCAGACTCTCTCTTAAATGTGGACTATCCATGGGATTGTGCAAACTGGACGAGGGAATCATATCATAGAGCTATGATACAATATAACTTTGGTCTCTGTTGATTTTATAGCAATTTTTTATCAGCTAAAAATGACTAGAGTTGTTTTGAGACAGACGTGCTTTGGATCGAGAAACAGAGTCCAGATTTCTTATACAGTATGTGCAGAATTTGTTATACTTGCAGGTTGATGACTTTCATCAATCTTTTACCGTCTACTGTGTTTACAACTAGAGCTGGGCGATGCAGCTAAAAAATCATCCCAATATTTTACAGTCTTTTGACATATATTCAATATAAATCTTGATATTTACGTTTTCATTGTGAAATGGTTTAAAGGGTACCTTTTCAACCAAACACTATCATTGCCAAGCAGAATCAACCAATCAATCAATCAATCAATCAATCAATCAATAAAAATAGTTAAAAATAATAAAGGTTGATAATGTTTTCCATATTTTATATATCATGGTTTTTATTATCTTCAGGTGAACATTATTAATTAATAATTTTATTTTAAATATAAATACATATTTTAAATTATTTAAAATCTCATTTATGAAAAATGCAGTGAACATTTTTGAGATGACAAATCATACAATCAGATTTCTGAATCACTTAAAATGGATAGGATGAACTATAGCACATTACAAAGGATTGCAATACTACTTAATAGTGACAATTTGTCCTTAAAATAAAATGTTGCTGCATTTATTTATAATAAAAATAATCATCAATTCTACCAAATAATATTGTTCATACGTCTAAATGTAGGGCATTTACACCAAGCATTAAAACAGAAATCAATTGATATGCAGTCACAGGTGTGCGTTTATCATCAATTTTAGCCACTGGCTAATATCACTTTGTTCCATTATTCAATGAAGCACAAGAGAGAACACATAGATTGAGAAAACGTAAAGACCCCACCAGGCTGAATTCATAAAATGGTATTTAATTCAGTTTGCTAATCTTGAGACAAAACACAAGCCTCAGGCCTTATTACGTGGCATTATTTATTCATATGCTCATGTACCTGCCATTATGTGTGACAAAATATACTTATGATCCTCAACAATAACCAGAGGTTTCTTGTAAGTCATACATAAAAGTATGATACAAATCTATTGGCCCTCAACAGAGTCATAATTCACCCGTGTACATGATGTCACCGTGTCACAACAACAACAAAAACAAAAACCTACAAATTAGCCAAAACACCTGGGAGGGCTGTTTCTCTTTTGCATTTCCTCACGCTTCCATCATGTACAATAGGAGACAAAAGTGTTTGCTGAATTGGTGGTTTTGTTGCTGACAGCTGATAAATGCGGTGAGGTTTTAAAGATGACACCCTGAGACTAGCGCTTCATATGAAGCTCTCACATCCTTTGCCCCCCCAAAACCTCTTCTGACAGCTCAGCCACCGCTGCTAGTAATTGTCTCGCTGCCGCAGAACACGGAGAAAAGAGAAAAAAGGGGGAAAAAACGTACGCTGGGGCCGAGTCATGCGTGCATTATTTGACGTGTGCATTTATCAGTGAACTGAGTTGGAAAGCCGTCTCATTTCACAGTCTGGTCAGGCACAGCGAGAGAGAACAAAACTGATATTCCATCTCAGAGAACTGCATTTCAAATATGTAAGTGTTCGAAATTAAACTGCTCGTTTTGAGTCAAAGTATTAACATACCTTTGATTTGGGGGGATCTTATTTCAACTTTTCCCTTGTCTGGTCGAAAGCATTTAGCCCATGGTGTGATTAATAGAATCCGGCACCGTTCGGAAACGCCACGGAGATGTTAAAAATACACAACTGGGAGATAAAGAGGAAACGCGTGTAGCCTGAATGATTCAGAGCACCGTCTTTGCATGAGTTCACTTTTTGAGTGAGAGAGAGAGAGAGCACTGGGATGGCTGTGTGCTTCGAGCTTTCTGTAGGCAAACACAGTGATGGAGGCAGAGAAAGCCTGGGAGAAGGATAACGTCTGTGCTAATCTACGATTCCTGCCAGCAGGAGAGAGACCACAACTGAAAAACACCTCCAAGCGTAATAGGGTTTTCTTCAACTATGGGCATGTTTGGCCCTGTGGACTTTTAGAAAACCAACAGCTTTAAAACACACTCTCACTAGTTTGCTTAAATTGTCTACTAATAATGTTCAAAAGTGGACAGACTTCTGAAAAAAAAAAAAATCTGTAATTTTATCTGAAACATTTTTTTTGGATAATTTGCCAAAATTACATCTTGAAAATGCATAACATATGCTTTTATTAGTTATTATTTCACTGCTGTTCAGAATACCATGTTTTAATTTAAAAATAAATAAATCTTATCAATGTTTTTAAATGAACATTGGGTAACACTTTAGATTAGGGAAAATTCTCTATTAATTAGTTGCTTATTAACATGCATTTTACTAGCATATTGGCTGTTATTAGTACTTTATGCCTTATTAGTACTTAATAACAATATTCTAGATTCCCCTAAAGCAGGGGTGTCAAACTCAGTTCCTGGAGGGCAGCAGCCCTGCAGAGTTTTGTTCCAACCCTGCTCCAACACACAAACCATGTAGTTTTCAAATAAGCCTGAAGGACTTGAATAGCTGGATCAGGTGTGTTTAATTAGGGTTGCATCTAAACCCAGGAACTGAGTTTGACACCCCTGCCCTAAAGGGATAGTTCACCCAAAAATGAAAATTCTGTCATCATTTACTCACCCTCAAGTTGTTCCAAACCTGTATAAATCTTCTGTTGAACACAAATTAAGATATTTTGTAGAATGCTGGTAGCCAGTCAGTGACTACCAGCAACTTTTTGGTTACCAACATTCTTTAAAATAGAAACTCAAATAGGTTTGGAACAACTTGATAATGAGTAAATGATGACAAAATGACAATTTTTGCATGAACTATCCCTTTAACCTTAATCTGTACCTAAACATAACAACTACCTTACTTGTAATATGCAGCAAATTAGAAGTTTATTGAGGAAAAACTCTTAGTTAACAGTGAATGTGTGTTCCCTTATCTAAAGTGTTACCGAACATTTATTTAGATTGAAAATCTGAGTTTTATATGCGCTTTATATAACAAACCAGCGGCTTTATTCATAGTTGAAGCCTGTAAGTTTTAATAAAAAACAACTCCAGGGATATAAATATGTCCATAGTTGAAGAAACATTTAATAACTAAATAAAGTACTTAGGTGGGTGCACTTACAAGTGCTTTTTGCCGTTGTCTCTCCCTCTGTTCAGCCCTCTCACATTCCCGCTTCTCATAGTCACGTCGGTACTCTTCCCGCTTCAGATGCTCGTGCTGGTATTCCTCATAGCTGTCATACCTGCAGTTGAAAAGAAAAAAAAAGCATATCAAGTTCTCTCTAAACACACAAATATAAGAAAAAAAACCTGATTATCTTTAGTATCTGAATTGTTTCTCCAAGATGAGATTAGAGAGCAGATGGAGATATTTGTTTAGGTCTCCTGCTTCTGCTTCTCAGATACTTTTTCTGAGGAAAAAGTCCCCAGTAATATCAAGTGTCTCCTACAGCATTTCAAAAAACATCTCAAAAAATGTCACAGACACCAGTTCTGCAAATAAAAAGGATTCAGTGGGAACTCTTGTCAAATCTTTCAAGAACTAAATAAATAAGATTATTTCTATTTGTCACATACACAATTATATAGAGAGTATATAACCAGTAGTGAAATGTATTCTCTGCATTTAACCCATCCTAAGTGAACACACACCCGGAGCAGTGGGCAGCCATGTTACAGCACCCGGGGAGCAGTTGGGGGTTCGGTGCCTTGCTCAAGGACACCTCAGTCGTGGTATTGAAGGAGGATACTCTCCCCACCAACAATCCCTGCCGGACCTGAGATTCGAAC
This sequence comes from Schizothorax lantsangensis, assembly GCA_027422415.1. Classification (NCBI taxonomy): domain Eukaryota; kingdom Metazoa; phylum Chordata; class Actinopteri; order Cypriniformes; family Cyprinidae; genus Schizothorax; species Schizothorax lantsangensis. The sequence goes on from CM049839.1 coordinate 47,032,524, forward strand.
CCACAACCTTCCACTTACAAGTCCGACTCGCTATCCATTAGGCCACGATTGCCCCTAAATAATCTCAGCTACGAGTTCCAAAAAATAGTTTTAGGTCTTCTTCTTTTTATTTTTTCCAAAGGAACTCAAGAAGAAACTTAATTGAAACATAATTGAGAACTCCATTATGTCTTCTGAGCTGTGAAAGAGCAACCACTGAGCAATAAAACTTTTCTCTCTGAGTACATAGATGTATTGTTTGCTGTTTTTTGCTCAAGTGGCCTTGGGAATCAGCTTGCTCAGAGCAGACTGCTTTCCATTCTTCTTAGCGTGGAAGACAAACAAACACATTAATAAGATGTCTCATTACATCGCAAAAGGTTACAGCTCCCAATGGCGGGACTCTTAAGGGAATATGGCAGAAATTTGGCAGCTGTGTCTGTCAGCACAACTTCACATGCCATTACTTTTTGCTTAGTTTGAACTTTACGTCCAAAAAGTGCAACTTTTTCTACAGCCATTTGCAACAGAGGCAACATGGTGTAAAAGCACAATATGAGCGGACTAAAGCACCATCAGGGAAAAGGTGTAGCTGGGAGGTAGTGGGTCCCTAATGCAAGCTGCTCTTGCCAACGAAAGCTTTATTGTAAAAGTTTGAAAAGTTAAGGCCTTGAAATGATGTATCATCATAACTCATCATATCAATTAGACAGAGTCAGCAAGTGACTTGCTTCCTTTGCATAAGGACAGAATCTGAAAGTATTGCAGACACAGTACATTATCTTGCAGCACTTATTTAAGTCTGTCTCATGAACAGGTCTATAATATCAGCATATATGAATTTTTCTAGCGCAAATGTCACATAATACATGCACAGTATATTAAAGAGTAACAAATGGAAAAGTATTTGCTATGCGCCAGCACTTACCTGGGTCTCCGACCACAAATAGAATGAGCCTGGGACTGAGGGCTTCTATAAATCCTGGGAATAAAAGTGCTATCGTCCAAATTGTGAGGAGACCTGCATACAAGCAGAAAGACAACACAATTCTTAGAAACATGCAAAACCAAGCCTGAACACTGAACATCGTCTTTACTTCTAAAGGATCACAGGCAATTTAAATGTATGTATAACTTTAAACAACAGGCATAAGCTAAAAAAGATAAATGAAGGATACAACTAGAATAAAAAAAGGGGGAAAACAATGCTGATGTGACTAAAATCAGACGTATAGTTATATGTTTGTACAATGACAATGTCACTTGATATCAAATTGGGGTATAATATTGGAGAAATCTTCTGTATTTCGGTTTTAGGGTCTCCTTCATCAGTACAATTGCTATGTATCTCAAAAGGAGGCACTGTAAATATTGTCTTTCTGGCATGCTGTCTGCATGTAACCCACTTTAAAATGTCCAGGACTTCACTCGCTGGGCGTTTCTTTCATCTCGCGGGCAACGCTGTCTAACAAAACAACAGCTGTTACTAAAAACAACAGAGCCCGATCAAAGAGCGCTGGAGAGAAATTAATCTAAAATTCAAGCTAAAAGAAATGAAGGTCCGTTGAGGAAACAATGTGAGACTTCCATAAGTCTCTCAAGTTTCTCAAGTGACACAAGCTTGTTTGCCCAAGAAATGACTCTACTGGACTCTATTTGTCATCTGCGCTGTTTGCGAATCATAAGAGATGAAAAACTTCTAAATGAAACTCCAAAATGCCTCTGAAGGTGTTTCTGCAATTTATAAAAAGTACCGCTATAATGGAAAGCTGAACTCAGGTTTGGAATGGCTCATTTGGTGTAACAGCAAGTGTGTAGATGAGCAATTTATCCCTAAGGTACTGTTTATCTTCCAAGCTCATTTTATCTTGTGTCTCTCAAAGCCAACGTTTACTGTCTATTGTATGTAATTTTTCTCTGGTTGTGCAAAATCAGCTGTAACGACTTCAGTGGCCATGCTGTGAGACCCAGACTTGCGCTTCATTGCAATGACAGCCACAGAAAGATGTTTACCTTCTTTACAGCCCCTCCTGCTGAGACTCGTGGATTCGTGTCCAAAAAGATTGCTAGGTAAACGTGCTTCTGAGACAGGCAGAAGGCTCACGCCGGAACTTACCAAGAGGGAGAACGGCTGTCGGGAGTCTCGGGGCGGGCGTACGGAGACCTGGAGAGGGATCTGCGTCTGTGGTGAGATGAGGAACGGGAGCAGGAGATGGAGCGTGGCCAGCGGAGGTGTAGTGGGGAGAGCTGAGTGGAAGGAGGCGAGACGGAGCTCCATGAGAATGAACTGCTGGAAGGGGAGCTGGAGGGCGACCCTTCGAGGAGCAGCTCAAGTGGAGAACCTTCCCCCAAGTAGAGCAGGCGCTCCCGGCCTACCTCCAGGTCCTCAAAGTCAGGCAGACCCGGGTGTATGTAGTCATTGAGAAGACCGGGGTACTCATCCCCAGAGTCACTGTCCTTGAGAGGCCGGATGCCCCTCTGCTCTCCCACTACCCCGCTATAGAAGGCTTGTTGAAGCTTTCCAAAGTGCTTGTTGAGCTCTTCGCGGATCTCCTGGTCCCTAAGTAGTTTCCTGCCAGCAGAACTGCTGTCCGCTGACGTTTTGGAGCCCAAAGTGGAGTCGCGGTCCTGTCCGTGAGCATCCGTGTCCGGACAAGCCTCCTGAGCTTTGGAGGAAAGGCCCTGAAGCTGCCTGGCCAGGGAGGAAGACGAAGGGGAGGCGGAAGACAACGATGATGTAGAAGTAGAGGAGGTCGGCATGTTCGAGTCTTTACATTCCAAATGCCGGCCCTCCATTGGCCCAGTTACCGCTGCAGCTATGGTGGTGCTGTCTCGTTTTGTGCTTGTAGACTGGCAATAGTCGTGATCGCCAAAGACGCGGGGCATGGGCCGCTTGCCCCGACGCTCCTCCAAGCCCCCTAGGGGCATTGTGGAGGAGGCCTTGCTCAACTGGGCATAGAGCTCAGTTTGCTCTGGGCCCTTCCGAATAGAGCCGCTGGTTGGCTGAGGGCAAGAGCCCCCATTGCTCAGCCTGGGCCTTTTGCTTGTCAGGGCCGAGGGAGAGCATGAAGACAGCTTGTTTTTGAGTGATACTTTGAAAGGGTTCTCTTGACTGGCTTTGTGAGGAGGCGTGGTAGGTGGTGTTAGACCTGGAGGGAAGAAGAGACAACAGATTTACCAAACGAGATCCCTCTCGTTCCTTAACAGTGCTGGGTCTGTCTCTAAGTGACTGAACGAGCACGCTCTTGAGCCTGATTAAAATATTCCCTTTCATTTAGACCTAATCCTTATCCGCATTTTATTGCGACCCTGGCAGATTTATGTGACCTCAGATTGCACCATGATACAGACAGAGCTACTCAATTAAACTTCCTCCAGTTCTAATTCATTAGAAAGTAAACAGTCAGATCTTATAATAATACTGGTGCTTTCGACAGATGCATGAATGCCGTACTCCTGGGACTGCGATGAAAGCAAAGTGATGCGGGAGCTGTTATCATTCTCTTCATCTTTGCCACCTTTTCTCCTCATGAACCCCCAGCCATCTTGACAGATTTATGTGCCAACAGATGGCATTTATATGGGAAGTCTTGAGATGTGCTGCTTTATGGCATGGTTAATGCACTTGCACAAACAACCGGAGGTAGTTCCTCTTTATTTTCCTCTATTCTCCCTCTCTCTTTCTATTTTGACATCTCTCAGATTTCTGTTTTCCTGATCCAATCACAAATTACGACAGTAACCTGTCGATAAATTATTTTTCTTTTCAAACTACAGTCATTTTTGGAATATTTTTCAGGACCACTTCCTTTTACGATCATATCCTGAAACTGATATTTCAGTTAGCTGAAAGAACGTCCCCCCTCCTGTTTCTCTCTTTTTCTTTCTTAATCTGTCTACGTCAATCACTAAATTAAATGGATACAGTACTACAGCGGGCACAAGCCTGATTCGGCATACAAAACCACAGTGGCCATGACTAAATTTATCATTATGCCAATGCAATGAGCTATGAAAAGAAAGCATGCACTGCCAAAGGAACTTCTGCTGCACCAATCAAACACCATCTGGGCATACAATGCACGCAGGGTCATAAACCAAGGACCATTATCGCCTTTACATTACATTACATAAATTACATTACATAGCATTACATAAATATGTGCTGTTCAGTCAAAAGCAGCCATGATGAATGCACACAGATACAAACACTAATCATATACCGGTGGGTTCTCTCGTCTGTTTCTGGCAGGGTGTGAATTACGCAGGGACCTCTGAACAAATTATTACTTTAAGCTTACAGAACTGATCCCCGTGGTAATCTTAAAACGCCATGCAAGGAGCGTAACACAGAAAGACCTGGGTGTCATATGATACCATAATTAAAGGAACCCCCGCTCAAGTTAATCTATTAGAGGGATGGGGATTAGGGAACGGTATTAAATCTGGCACTTTCATAACGCTGGCTATTCCGCAGGTGTCAAGGTGTTTTGCTCTGCAGTGAAATGCCTGGGCATTTTCTAATTCAACAGCACCGTAAAAATGGTTTCTCGCACTGCTGTCATGATGGCACAAACACCAACGGAAATTTATTTTATGACTTCAGAGTCCTATCTGGCTTTACAGTGACTTGTAATCAGTTAATCGTCAGTAAAGACATATGAGTAAGAAGGGTTTAAGATAGTCTATAGGACAGCAGACACATTATAGGAGAATGTAAACTAATGCTCATCAAAGAGCTTCAAAAAAGCACTTCCCCTCAGCATTGAATCCCATATCTGAAAAGAGTGTCTCGGCTAAAAAAAAATGTGTAGCTTTCCTGAGTTTTGCATTAAACAGTGCTGGATTTTGCTTCAGGTTAGTAGGCACAAACTCATGCATTAAATGCAAAGATAAATGAACCCTTAAGCCTTGCATAAGAGGCTGTAAAGGTGACCTCACATGACTCCTAAATCTTTAATATAGGGAATCAAGAACTCGAATAGCTTGTAGAAGTCATAACATTCCTCAAAACGTGTACCTTCACTAAACTGCTATGACATAATCCACATTTGAGCAAAAACACCAAACACAGAGTTACATTGTACCCTCGGGCTAGGTCAAATCTGTATACTGAGGGCTATTACCTTGTAGTAAGTGAATACCAAATGGCCCATTCACCAAGACACATTGTGAGAGGGAAAGGGCAGCCATTTTGTTTTTATTGACCTGGAATGATTAATCTCTGCACGGGGGATACAGAAATAATTACCTGCATGATTTATGCTGAGAGAAAGAAAGTGAGAAAGGGGAGAACTGCTGAAGAGCTGTGTTTCATCCCCAGCTGACATACACCTAGTCTGGGTTTAATTACTTTGGGTCAACACCAATGTGTATATATATATATATATATATATATATATATATATATATATATATATATATATATATATATATATATATTCCCCTTTAAATTACATAAAAATGCTTTGGCTCAATTTCACAAATAGGCCCTTCTCATAAATAGCAGAATTAACATAGGAAATTACCTTAATGTCTCTAATCAAATTGCCAGACAGTTGGAAAAACAAGGATCCAGATAATATCGCCAAAACCAAATTGCATGGCAAAGCCAATTAAAACAATAATAATGCCACAACAATTTATCTCTGATGTATTGAAGCAGCGAGCTGCCCAGTCAAAAAGCATTAAAGTCTAAATGAGAAAGAGAGAATATTAACTCTTCAAAGGGGAAGAGTGAAACTTTCCAATAAATCAGCCAAAGAATTAAAAAAGTAATCAATGAAGGACTGTGTAAAATTCTGACCATGTTCCATCAGTTCACCTTGAACCTTTCACTTTAATTAAACTATCAAAGTAGGCTTGTAGGAGACTTTTACCTTTACCAAAGAAATGTTATCTTTACTAGTGAATGATAAAAAGACACCCAGCAAGATATTTCAGATTAACAACCAGACAAACGGAGGAAAGGGGGAGATTTTGCACCATTCATCTGTCTGTTTTAGGTACACTTTTCATTTTCATTTCTTGGTAATGAGCAAAAACTCAGTGTTTGTTTACCTGGGGTTCCACAGATCTCCACATTCAATGTGCGTTCAATGGTTTTGTTCTCAAACGGAGATCCCTTGTGGTCACTGTAACACAAAAGAGAAAAACAATATATATATATGAGAACAGGGATGGAGTGCTGAAAGTGTTTGTGTGGAAACAAATGGAAATGAAATTAACAAAATGCCTCGTTGTTGTTGTTTTTTTTTTTTTTTGATTTTATCTGCTCTACAAAAGTTGTGTAAAAACTCTCTCACTTACTTTGGAGACTCTGGGGTCAAAGGAAGTGGCAAGATGGTTGGTTTGGCTGCAGAACACAAAGGAGCATGGGTAATTAATTTACTAGTTCACACTGTACCCAAGATATTTCAGGTCCACATCTACAACTAATATCTTAGACTTAATCAGTGACAGCAATGATGTTGCAAATCCAACCATGCGCTGAAAGGCCAGATGACTCTCCAGCCAGACAGACATTTTGGGAAAAACCAATAGTTGGACTAACTTGACCCCATAGCTTTTTTTTTTTATCTGACTGCATACTTTGTGAGGCAGGATGGAGTGATGGCATGTGTTCAGTTTCCCAGCCCATCATACAAGATCCACCACATTCCAACAGTCAGAATGAGTAGAAAACGTAAAAATAAAAAAAACAGACTATGACATGAAAAAGAACGGCACAAATGTTTCATACTGGAACTAAAATTAACTCTAACAAGATGTTTTGCATGCAATTGAAACCAAAGCAGAGGAAGAAAGAAGAGTCAAGGAAGCGTGTGCAGTTGCCTGAGGCTGCGACCATCTCCAACTGCAGCTAGGGAGTTTCTCTCAGTTAGACAGCTATATTACGGCAGCCTGAGAAATAAGCTTTTCAGCACAGATCTGAGTGTGAAATTGGGCGACGTGATAGTTCAAAGTGTTGCAGGCGTTCCTCGTCTTTCATTTATAATTAATCTACAGACAAAGCTTTGTGCCAATTCAGAGGTTTACATTTTGGAGCCGCATCAGTTTTTGCTTCCAAGTAAATGTTAGATTTGGGTTAGCGCTGTGGTTAGTGTGGTCAAACTGGGAAGCGGTTAAAGGAGGAGAGGCAAAGGAGAGAGGGCAGGGATGCAGCAATGATTACCTAACATTGGTGGGACTTGGTCATCGAGGTGTCTGCGGAGTGCCTGTTTTTGTGAGTTGGAGGGCGTGAGCTCTGGAACTAAAGAGTCTAGGAACAATGGGCTTGGCAGGCCCTGTGAGAATGACATGGGGCTGCCTATGACATCATCAAAAATATCCTCCCCGGCTTGGCCCACCATATCATGCAAGCTGTCTCCTGTCACCTGTTCTGGCATGCTCAACCAGCTCTCTAGGTCTAATTTAATCTCTGCCGAACACTCAAGATTTCTCTGGTCGGCCACACTAAATGCCTGCTTGTCTAAGCTAGGTGCCTCTCTAGGGCGCTCACGACTAGCTCGCTCTAAGTGTCTGTGGCTCTCTTGGACTCTAGAAGCCGTGTCTGGTAGGTCTCGCCCTTTATTCTGGGGCAACTGCAGGTGAGCCCGGTAACGGGCTGGTCTGGGCCTGGAGGTGAGCAGCTGACTGAGCATGGGGTGCTCTAGCTCTTGCCTCCTTTTCCTAATGGTCACCGTGACGTGCCTATTAGCACGGCCAGCCTCAGCCAAGCCGCCCGCCTCAAGGCAATGACCACAGCTGCCTGCATGACCCGTCTCTCTAGGCGGGAGAGAGTAAGAGTGCATGTACCTAATAAAGCGGGCAGCGGCCAAGCTCCCTGGGTCAACACCTGGCTGCAGGCCTGGCGGCCTCCCCTCTTCGCCGGAGCAGGCATGGCCACAGCCGCCTCCGTGGGACAGCGCAACGGGGGCGGAGTGCCCCCCTTGAGTACACCGCCGCCACTTCCCCGCCCCCTCACCAGCCACACTACACGTGCCGGCTGCCTGGCTCTCACCTCGCTGGGCCTGCACTGCCAGCTGCTGCTGCTGCTGCTGCTGTGATGATGGGGAGGCAGAGGACGTCTTCTTTTTGGAGGCGGTGGAAGAGGAGCAGGACGACAGGGAGGAGAAAGAGGAGGTGGATGAGGACGATGGAGAGGAAGAAGATGAGCAGGAAGACGTGCAAGCCCCTCCCCTGTCCTTGCTGCAACCTGTCCAGGTGCTCTTGGCTTCCCTGACTTTGGTCTGGAAGGCCTCGTCGCTAGAGGTGAGGTACTTGAGCAGCTCAGTGCAAGGGCGTCTCATGGACCGGTTGGGACAGGACCCTCGTGGTTTGCTGTTCCAGGGGTTTTCTGTCTAAAAAACAGAAATCAGAGAGAGATAGGGCAGAATGAGCATGGGATGTAACATAGGGAGATTAGAACGGGGGGTTAGCTCAGAGGTGGTTTAGTCTCCCAAAAGGCAACGTGAGTGTACTTTGCCCATCATCTCAATTACGAGGTCTTGGGATGGCTCCAGGAAGATCTGCACGCAGGCAGCAGGAGGAGACAGCGGTGTCCTCTGGGACCCTGCCATGTGCAGAGCTCCAGAAACAGAGGAGTCAAAGTCATTATGGAAAATTAACTCCTCAAAGAGAGCTTGCGCATGTGCGTGAGTGTGTTTGTGTGGAGGGGAGAGAATTAAGTGTGATGTTCACCTCAAATAACTACTCGTTTTTCTTCTAGTTTACAACATGACAGGGCCTGTGGTAATAAATCATTGTTTTTGTGACAACGAGACCAACAACGCTAATTCTATCAAGACATCTCAGCATTTTCTTTTTCATGGAAATGAAATGGTGCCATTCAGAAGTCCTGAACGTCATCAAGGGTAACGTAACTTCAGATGAGACACCTCCATCACATACACAACTCAATCAAGCTTTAGCTCCCTGGAGGGAGCAGACTATTTGTATAATTTTACAGAAAGGAAAAATTACATGGAACTAGTAGATGAGCTCACACACCAGGCCTTTGATGCAAGAAGTGCAGTGAGCAGCTACCTTGGCAACAGCAGGTGTTGGTCTGATCCGTTGGTTGCTGGCTGCATGGTTCTGTGCCTTGCCACCTGGGTATTGATTATAGCTGAGCTGGGAGTTAGCAGGCGCCAGGAGGAGCTTCTTTAGCTACAAACAGAGCAGAGAAACAGATCACGGGGATTACAGCTATGAATTTAAAACAAAATGCAAAGATATTGCAACACTTTTGCATTTACATTGCATTTATGCATTTGGCAGATGCTTTATTCAAAGTGACTTACTTTGTATCCAAGGTATACAGCTTATCAGTTTATGCATTTCCTGGGAATCAAACCCATGACCTTGGCAATGTTAACACATTCTGTTGTTTCTGTATATGGTCTCTTGTAAGCTAATTTTGGCATGTATTGTTTTCAAAGAATCCTCTCTCTAAGCATCTTCAAAGTTGACAAACACATTTATTGATGACAGCAGAATCATGTGCGTGTTTTGAAAAAACATTTATGCAATATATGACTGAATATGTGAGCTGCAACATTAAACTTTAATTATTTAATTTTGCAGGTTATGAATCAGATATATCAGAGTAATGCTGTGGCAGCATGTCAAGCAGAGCAGGTGCAATGATTTTTCTGGGGTGCTCAGATTGTAACTAATGATGAACTTTTGCTGTTTATACTAATGAGAAAGTGCAGATTAAAACAGTCACTTGATGAAATTCAATTCTTTTGGCATATTTTTTCATTGCTTCGGCTTGACAGTATTGTGCATTTCCCTTTTTGCAGTAATGAACAATGCAATTAACACCTCAGGAACAATGATCTACTTTGGTTTGCTGTTTCAACAGCACCGTGCCTATGTTCTCTGTGCAGACATCAATAGGAGACTGCTGTCTGGCGAGTCTGTACCCATTTTTGGTGACAGGCCTGCAGCATCTCCTTATCTGGTGCTAGTGAAGACCAGACAGAGGGAGCACAGTGAAACACAGTGGGACCGAGAAAGAGCAAGGGAAGGAAACAGAATGAGAGGGCCATGCTTCATGGCGAAATAGGATTGGGCACAGGGAAGCACAGGCGGGGAGGGTCTCTTACCAAGGAAGGCTCCTCTGGCTCTGGGGTGCGTGGTGAGCCGTCTGGGGTGGAAGGACAGCTCTGATCACTGGCATTGGTCACGTCCCCATCTGCCAGGGCCTCGAACGAAGGCAACCCGTCTTCGTCCACAGGGATACTGTCCAGGGTTTCTGTGAGCACTGCCAGCAAGTTGGCCTCATTTTCCTCATCTATCTTCTTGAGGGGGCAAAAAGAAAAGGAAAAAAAGTAAGAACAGTGGAAGAAAATAGGACATTTTAGTTTGGAGTAGTGACAGATTTTGTCTGTTTTCAGGCTGGGTGGAGCGGCGCTCCATAATCGCTAATAGAGGATGGATTTTTTTTTTTTTGCTGCATCCAATTTTATTTATTTTTTTTACTACAAAATCTCTTTCAACAACAAATTGCCTAAGCCACATGAGTCAGCACTGTCAGTCATACATTAAACATGCAGCTTACTGGACCAAAATAATATCTCCCCTAAGAAACCCATTAACTGAGCTGACACACAACAACTACCCAGGGAAGTAGTGAGAAAGAGGTAAGAAACAATAAGAGGGAAGTTAAGTTCCTCCAATCCCTAACTCAGACGTCTCAAATGGCTCATCAACCAAATTCAAGCTGGCAATCCACAGATAAGGAGCCTTATTGTGACTTGAAATAGATGCAATTTTTTGAGCGTATGAAGTGTGATTACAGAATCAAATGCTAAATGCTAAACTCTTTGATGTTCCTGTCTCTGTATCTTCCGCAGATGGTAACGCAGGAGGGGCAGTATCCATGGAGCGATGGCTGTGGAAAAGTCGCAGGCACTGGAAGTTCCAGCACCAAAACCCACAGGACTTAGCAATTGCAGAAGATAAACACCAAAATTGCTGGGGGACGTGGCGTATGCAGGCCAACAAGAACAAATCCTTTTATGCACACCACAGGATTAGTATCGCTTGCTGATAGCATACGGGCACGATGGTGGTGGCTGCAGGGGGACTGTCCTCTTTAGATAGAAGTGTTGCGTTGCTTAGCCTCCGGTCCCATGTGCAACGATCACCCCGTTTGATCCCTTTTCTATTAATAGTTTCCCACACCATTACACACCAGCGTGTTCATATGCTCACGGGAGCTGCTTTTGAGACATCAAAACAAGGCCATTTTACTTATCTCACTCCATTTAAGAGATTTAGGTACTGATAGTGCTAACGTTTGATTAGCCACTGACAGGGAGGAAAATGAGTTCATAATGCCCTCCTTGGGACATATTTCCTAAATCTGAGCTTGAATTGATAACAGATAAAAGATTAGCAGGGGCACCTGAGTTGCGACGTAAAGCGGCTAGAAAGAAATCACAGGCTGTGACTTAGCCTGCTGTTTAATGGTTGGCTAATAATGTCCTTTCAATGAGCTATGCCTTTTCTGTCTCCCCACAATTTGTCTTCTGCAACTTCATAAAAACCAAGGCAGCTACTAAAACGGAGGGCAATAACAATAAGCATTTCCTTCAAGCTAATTATAATCCTGGTTATTTAGGATGACTTCCCATAGATGCTCTTTGTTTGATTTACAGAGGAAAGCTTTTATTCATTTGGGGATTTTCCTTTCGGAAACAGCTTTCACAGTATCAGCATGCACCCAAATAAGGATTAGCAGTTAGTAAAACTAAAGTGTGAACTCTTGGTCAGACTTTATCTAGCATGACAGAAGGTACTCCAGGGTTTATACAGCAATCAAAAGTTCTGCCAAAAACCGCACTCCTCTTACAACATCGGTTATCTCTCGGTATTCTATTAAACAGGCCAATAACCTTTGTCCTCCATTCAGACACATAATTCAAAGTGTAACCAACACTAGCAAAGTACATCCAACCCTGTGCCAGAGTGGCTGGATTTTCCAGGCAACCTCTGGAGCCGTGTCCGCAGCCATCGATTGCCTCTAAAGAGAAACGGTCTGAATAAGAAGGGAAGAAAAATAGATAGGACCTTTCCCATTCCGCTTAATGGACCCCACCGAATTAAACAGATCTTAACAATCGTGGGCTAATTGTGGGATCACAATATATTAACCTGCTCTAATTCTAAAGGGTGCCATTCATGGCTGTTTTACCACAAATGCTTCAATTAGCCATAAAACACACTGGCAAGCGCTCGGCAGTCACACTCCATCTAGCTCCCCTCCCTCCCCTGGTACTTCAGAGGCACGCCAGCGCTCACCAGTCATTCATTATCAGGTACGCTCTTTTGTTATCAGACAGGCTGTCTTTGAAATTGTCCTTGCTTTAACTCTTTTATTGAGTTCCACCTAAGCCATTGTATTCCTGAGATATAACTTATGCCACTGATAACAGGTAGCATGGTCCTTTTCTTTTACTCCAACTTCACGGCTGGAAAAAAATTGGTCCGATATCATTTGAGGATCTGAGCGAATACCCCACAGGTAACGAAGGAATGTAAAAAAAAAAGTAAAGAGTAAAATGTGAAGTTCGTATTTTGATCGTGACTGCGGCCTTGCATCCCCACCACGTCACGGAGGGGGGAAACTCTGCAGGTAATAAAACCTAGAAAGTCAATTACTCAGAGTGCGTTTTACAACCAAAGGCTTGCACCATCACAAGGAAGACATTAAATGACCTAGAATGTGTGGAAAAAATGTTAAAGTGAAGATTGATGTATTTTTCTTTCTCTTTTTGTTCTCTCTGAAACCAAAATAGAGTTTGTATCGCTCACAGCTCTAAAATAGATTTACATTATTCAATATTTGTCTGTAATTTTACCTTTTCTAGCTGTGACCCAAACAAAGTTTGTACACCGTTCAGAATTGAACTGAGAATGTATTTTAAATTTAAATTCAACTTCTGAATTTGAAATCAATTTGGATAGCAGTATTGGAATTATATGGAATTGGAATTATTACAAACTGTCAATTTTAAAAAGCAAGTTGGTTGCATGTTAGCTGGACAAAGCTTCGTCTGATAAGTTTGAAAAATATTTTAAAAACTTGAAGGTTTATAGGACTTACGGAAAAAGAGAGCAGGTGTCTTTATTTCTCTTCTTCTCGTTATTGTCTCATTAGTATCTAATTCCATAGCTAACAAAACCAAGTGATATCCTGCACTATGCAATATGTGCCTGGTCATAGAATTGTGGGTGGGAAGAGAGAGAATACATGTCAACACCAGAACTCCAATAAAAACAATAAAAGACCTCAAACATATTATAAGTCGCACATGATATTGTCCCTCACATTATCAAAAGCATTCCAATGTAAGCCTCCCTCAATAAGCCTAACCAGATCGTGTCATAGTATATGTACATGGCACAGCCGTCATATGTCATACTCAAAAATAGGATTCTGCCAGTCGAATCATCAGCACTATTTCAGACCTCATTTCCCCCGCAAATGATCCTGCACGCTGGGCACCGAGGCATGCCTGCTCCAGAGGCAATGATCACAGAGAGACGGAGTATGGCAAAGATTAACTTTTCATAACCCAAACCAACATTACCACCCCCCTGGCCAGAAGCTCGAACAGGTGACAATCAAACTCATCAGCAACAAGTTATTTTAGCATGCAAACAATCAGAATAATGCATAGTGAAGAGGGAAATTAAAATATAATATTGCTAAATTAATGTGTGCTTGCAAGTGCCCACAAACAGAGCTGCAAACAAACAATTTCTACCAAGAAACATTGCTCTCTTGCACAAAATGAAAGAGTTGAAAGTAAAAAATAAAAGGCTAGCAACAAACTGACATGATCTAAATGGATGCACTGATGATAAAGAGAGGAAGAGGAGTTTGCATGCTGTTTTTTTAGCTGTGGTGCAACAGATGGCCCACAGCTCGGTTTCTAATGTAATTAGAATAAACTTAGTTTTCGGTGCTCAGACATATTGATGCACTGCTTATTTTAGAAACTCGCCCAATAATGCTGACACTAGGGTGCTCGGATTCCTAAAGAGCTGGAGTCTAAATATTTTAATGCAGCGGAGAAAAGAAAAACACACATCGTTATTCCTTTCTGAAACGTGCATGCAATCAGAACTTTGCTCAAGTCTGAGGTGGCAAATCTGCAGATGTAGGCAATCTTTTGTGACAATAAACATATATAGGATGGTGATCATGCTATGATGCGCTAGAAAATACAAGCAAGCAGGGTAGGATGAAAGGAAACCAAGACCTGTTTCGTTCCAATGCAGCAGTAGCTGCCATACATGTGGAAACAAGAAAATGTGGACATAAGCGTGTAAAGTCACCCTTTTCTCTTGTTAAAAGTGCTTTGTTATCCTCCGGATCCCCCTCTGACCTTTCAGTGGCTGGCAGGCTTATGAGCAGCACACCGGCGGGGCGGCCCGTCATTTGTCACCCTGATATCAGCAGCGGGGCACATCATCACCGGCACTGCACCAAACACGCAGAGGAGCGACAACAAAGGAGAAAGACAAAACTACAGTACTCTTTCTATAATAAAGCATGTGATAACTGCACAAGAGTCAATTGGTGGCATACGTTTGTATAAAAGCAGAGGGCAAAAACGCACTTACAGACTGCATGACTGCATGCGTGTGTGTTTATCACTAACACCTGCTCTCGTACAAGTATCCATGAGGAACGAGTGAGGTTACAGACTCCAATATCAAAAAAATGTATGGTAATTGAAACTACCAAATGTGTGTGGAAATGCAGTCAATTCGATTCGGCTGCAAAAGGTCATGCTATTCAATTTACACTCAATGCTGAGTACAGTAGCCAGCAAAACACCTGAAAGCAAATGATCTTATCAGACCCCACTGCAACGCTCTCACCCCAATGGATAAAAGCTATTTGCTGATTACTAACTAAATGCATTATCTTTTACCTTGACTTCCATCTCCTGTAGGTGAGGGAAGATCTACCAGACCTTGACTTTGTGAGACGATTATTCCCATTATGTTTCAAATGCCCATTAAGCTTTTTTCTTCTCCTTTTTCAGTCTGTTGGTATATATGCATGTCAAGTCTGGAAACACGCTAGATGTTGTATTTTAAACAATATCAGCTTTATCCATTTTTATTTATTTACTTTTTTTGATGACTTTGCAACACAAACTCTGAATGCATATTTGCATATATGTATATATATATATATATATATATATATATATGTATATGTATATATAAAAGTTCCAAAACATAGAAAAAATACTAGAGGTATTTATACATAATTTCTAAACTTCTCTGTTGGTTCTGTTGGTTATAAATCAAATGATATCATTGAAGTATGTTTTGCAAGAAAACACTATTTTAGTCTTGCTACTTCAAGCTTTCAAGCAAATTTCAGGTTTTATTCAAAGCAATTTCAGAGTCTCTACACACACACATTCAGTATAAGCTTAATTAATCAGTAAAGGTATAAGGTGTGATGACCCAATAATCTACAAAAAAAAAAAAAGAAAGAAATCTGGATCAAGTTTAATCCATTAGTCAGGCATCACAGCTGCCAAAGGGGCTTGCCAGGATGTTACGTGTATATATTGCCATAATTATGTAATTATAATTATTATTATTATTATTATTTTTGCTGGTGTTGTAAAGTAATTGCAAATTACTGTAATGCATATACACCAAGAAATGATAAGGATTTATGCTCACACTTTTGGAGGCACGGTGTTTATGCATGCATGTAGGCCTAAACCTTTACAAGGTCTGGCTTGGCCTGGGCTAAAAATTAAAACACCAACCAAAACTAAAACTACATTTTCTTTTGCAACGCACCTCTTCACTTAAAGGCAGAAACTAAGTGATAAAAAGTGCTTTTTTACAGCACTGAATTAATTTTTTTTACCACTGAAACACAAAGAATGACAAGGATATCACACTCAACATATGTTCACATTTTTTATTTACGATAAATATCATGGAAATGTTGTGGGATGAACTACAGATGGAAGGAGGAATGAGACTGTCTGCAACTGGAAAACTGATCCTCAATCAAAACTTTGGGAATATATGTTACATCGTTTCATTTTACCTGGCAGACAGAGCTAATAAAAGTGCTCATGCAAGTCTGAGCATGTATCAAATTTATCTCCTGCAATGCAACCGATTGGCTAATTCCCCATTGCAAAAATTTAGCATTTTGTTTGTTAATTTACCCCCTCCGCAAAATCGTGCAGCGTGACGCCACTAAGCTACATCCGAAACACTCTGTACCCTGCAGTGCATAAGCCCTAAAAGAACCAGCGTTCCTGGAATTCAGAGATCCAAACTCCCCCTCCCTGCCATGCTGAAGTATTAAATAATCCAGGAATCGCCTGTACCGGGACTCACTTTCTCTCCCGGCCTAGAGTTGAGCCAGACGCCTGGGGCTTATTGGCTTAGCGTTTCCGGCCAGGTTAGAAAGAGACAGGCCCTGAAAGGCTCTTAGAAGAGATTAACGTCCCAGACTAAAAATAGCCCACAATGGTTATCCCGCACTTACAACTGGTGACACGTTACAAAACGTGAATATTACTGTACCGACTGCGTGCATGTGTGCGTTTGGATGCTCGAACACATCCATGCAGTCAATAATGCGAAGCTTGTGTTCAAAGCATGAACATATAGACATGATGTAAGCAATCATTAAATCCTCGAGTAGTACTGGTTGTACTGTCCATGTAGGATATTTATTACGACCCAGATTAAATTTGGCACCAGATCAGTGTGACTTCCAGCACAAGCCGTCTGAGCCAGACTCATAAAACATGATTTAAGGGGATGTCCACTATGTCCAAGGAAAACCCCATGTGTAACTTGCCCTCAGACATGGAAAAACGGTCTCATGTGTGACACCACCTGTGGTGCTTCAGTTCTGGGTAGTGGCTGTCAGCTGACACTGAACTGGCAGAACACAGTGTGTCCCAGAGCAAAGGATGCTAAACCTTGTTACAGCCATTTGAACAGTACTAGCATGCCACACAAACACAAACACACACACACACACAAATGGGAGATATGTGTTAAGATCAAAGCTTAAGGTAATTCATACAGGTGGCTTGAAGGAATTAGATAAGATTTGTAAGCAGATATAAAGTCTTGGTAAAGAATTATCTACAACATAAAGATGACAGCCAGAATTATTGTGGCTGCAGTGTAGCATCAGGTAATACTTTTTGGTACTTCATGTACCAACATATTTACATGGTACTTCAAAGAATATCATGGCATCGAGAAATGCATGTGACCACATTGTGTTTGTAGTGTAAATGCTAATCTGTCCTCCAGACAACAGTAAAAGGCCGCCTACTCAGCTGTCAATCAAGCATTGCGCTAAAACAAGGTTGATTTCATACTCGACTAAAATAACTGAGCAAGTCTGTGGCGAGATATATTCAGAGAGGAAATGCGTGCTGAATTTTCGGTGTTTTTTGCACATTATCAACATACATTTGAAACATATATGATGCAGTAAGAGATGTATGCAGTCGTTAACCCTGTGATTACAAACGGTCACAGGAAACACATTTTAGCTAGTGATGCAGAGAAATTTCGGGAACCAAAAATATTTGGACAAAACTGCCAAAAATGTGATTTTAGGTTTTGCGGAAATAGTTTTAAGGGGCTGAAATCATTAAGTTAGCTATATTTTAAGACTTTGACTGTCAGCATCTATTTCGTGGATAACACAGATAAGCTACAAGATGTAAATATGTTAGTAGTATGTACACACTTCACCACGACCAAAATGAAGCTAGAGTAGCAAAACTTAATCAGCTAAAATATGGCAAGGTTGTTTGTTGCTGAAAAATTTCACTGGTTTATCACCTGTAAACAAGACACCCTGAAAAATATACTGAGTTAAATTACTCAATTGACCCTCGCAAAGACCCCCCGCCGACGTTAATCTACTCTCCTGTCTGGTTTGTTTGTCGCAAAAATGGCAGATTTGGCGTTATGATTGGTCAGATCGCCTGTTAATCAAGTTCCCGGCGAAGGGTCAGTTACCCACATTTTATTACCGAAATTTTATTTTCAGTTTTGGTTTTCACCTAAATGAAAACTTAAATTTTGCTTTTGGTGTTTAAATAAAAGGCCACTAATGACATTTATGATAATATTTAGTGATGTACTGAAATGTTTTTTTTTTTTATTTTATTCACAGAAACACTGAATTAAGTTTTCATTTAGCCCAAAAATTGAAACTGAAAACTAATAATCAATTAAGCAAATTTATGTATTTTGTTCTAGTTGACTAATGAGCTACGAACATTGAATGGCCTTCCAGATGTAAATGCAAAACTGACAGAATGAGTGACATAAAATTATGCATGAAATAGATGCTGGAATAGCAACAATGTGCCATTGGAGAAGCATTTACTAAACTTCACTGTTTCGGTCAATAATTTCATCCCTCCAAAACTGGTCAAATATTTTGGGTTGCTGAAATTTAATGCATGCAATACTAATATTAACAAACAAGGTCTTGTATGTCAATAAATACTAATAACAGGCACACAGTGTAATTAGAAAAAAACTTTTTCCTTCTTTTTCTCTTGCACACACAGATTTTGAATTCCCTTGGTAACAAAGTCCCCCCATTCTCTCTCCCCCGCAGGGGTGTGTGGGGTGTTAAATTGGTTCTGTGATGAGCATCAGGTGGCTAAGAATCAAGATCAGCTGAGGCTACAGGCCCCCGAAGAAAGATCTCACATGCAACTACCACTTTAGACAGCAAGGGATTGGAAAGCAAGCATGCAAGAATAAAAAATGGCTTTGTGGATAGAGAAAGATGACAGAAGCATGGAAATGAATACAGGACAGGAAACCAGAGCCTGAGAAAGAAGCAGAATGCAAGAGTACGCAAGCAAGCCGAGCAACAAGCTTTATGTTAACTTGTGCTTCTCCAAACATGCCCTGCGGGGACTATTTTCCAGCTGCAAGTGATGTTACCCTCCCTCTGCTTTCCCTCCTCCTCATGCTCCCTTGCTTTTTTCCCCACCCTTCATTGCAAAGTGAATATATTTGCTTATGCCCGCTGGATTTCAGACTCTCTCTACGGTTGTTTGACAAGCTTCACCGCCAAAACTTCAGAGGCTCCTTATTGATGACAGGGCTCTGTCACATTTCCAGACTATTGCAACTAAGAGTTCACCGTGGTACGGCTGCAAAATTGCCCAACTCTTTTTGATGCGCTATATATGAGAAACATACTTCAAATGTGTGACGAAACAACCCTAACCAATTACCTGCACTGACCAATGGTGGCACCAATGCCACTACTCAAAATACCACCTATTTACTACCTAGGTGTCCAGTCCTGTTCCTGGAGGGCCACCATCCTGCAGCGCTCAGCTCCAACCTTAATTAAAGACACCGTAACTAGCTAATCAAGGTCGTCAGGATTACTGTAACCCTCCAGGCAGGTGTGTTGGAGGAGGCTGGAGCTAAACTCTGCAGGAAGGAGGCCCTCTGGGAGCAGGATGGAGCCGTGACATACAGCTAAATATACCTGCAGCTCATGCAACATGAGAGATACAACCAAGGAAATTCACTTAAGCATTCAGATTCACTCTGAAGCAACAGAATAGCTAATTCATTTAGTTGTCAGGTGACTAAACATCATACAAAAATGACAAAACCAGTGTTGTTATTTTAGCTAATACTTAAACTACAAAAAAGCTGACATTAAATAAAAATATTAATAATGATAACATCTGCAGCTAAAGCAAAATGAGAGATATAACCACGAAAATTCATTAAACCATTCAGGTTCACTCTGAAGCAACAGAATAACTAAATTTAGCTGTCAGGTGAGTAAACATACTACAACAACAATTATTAAGAAAAACAGGTAACACTTTACTTAGAGTCTTTCTGTATAATGCATTATAAAAGTAGTTTTAATGCATTAATTATGCATTGTAATGCACCTTATAATGCATTGTACTCATGAATAATTGTAACCGCATACATTAAACACTTATCAATTCATTGTTACACTATGCAGTTTAAATTATTTACGGCAAGATATAATGTATTACAATGCACATTATAAATAATTATAATGCATTATACCCTTTAATAACCCTTTATAATGCATTATACATAAAAGTTTATTTAAATAAAATAAAATATTTATAATGATTGTACCTTCAGATAATGCAAAATGAGAGATATAACAAAGGAAATGCACTAAACCATTTAGTTTTTATATGACTAAACACCATGAAAACCATAAAAAATGACAAAACCAGTGTTGTTAATCTCAACAAATACTAAAACTAAGTAGTTAAACTAAGTTGTAACTAAGAAAAGTTATTTTTTGGTAATTGAAAGTAAAAGTGAAATAAAATATTAATATTAGATTAAAAAATATGATAAAATCATTATAAATTATAGAAACTGGTCATTATATTATTTTATATTAATCATAAATACTGGTTTGTAGCACAAAGTCTCATTTAATGTTTAATGCACTTTGTTATTCTTCTAGTTATTCACCTATAGTGGGTAATGAATCAGCCTAAAAAATAAAAATAACCCTAAACCTAGAAATGTTGCCTTGACAGCTAAATGAAATAAATAGATCTATTAACTACTAAAACGGAAATAAATATAATTTAAAGTTAAAAATAATTTTTAAAATGACAAAAGTACATGACTACATTGCAAAAATTAAAACTAAAAATATCCAAAATAAAAGCTATTTCAAAATATTAATGAATACTATAATAGTGATAAATAACACTTGCCAAAAAATGACAGCAGCAGCTTTAGTGATGCTTTTGACACCTGACAACATTCAAACCGTCTGCGCTTCGAGAGGCACGGCCAGGAGATAAGTCAAAGTGTCAAGCGTGTGTGTGTGTGTGTTTTGTGTGTGTGTGTGTGTGTGTGTGTGCAAATGCGTGTGCATGTAAGTGTTCACTTGAGGAAATCACATTATACAGCACAAAATGATAATATGCTTGGCCCAGCTGAACTTGTGCAGCTAAACTGATGGTGTGTTTTCAAATGTCAGCATAAATTTGCAAATTAAAAATGCGAAGCCATCAGCAGTCACCGTTAACACCATGTGCGTGTGTCTCGGCGTAGATGTGCTTGTGAGCGTTTTTCTGTCTTCTGAGAGACGTAGGCCTACAGTAGATTTGGACGATTTGATCTGGGTTTCTGTTTGTAGATTTACAAATTACTAGCAAGCGAGCAAGAAGCAAATAGGGCCTGTTTACATGGATGTGTTTATGTGTAAGTGTGAATGTGTGTACTTGGGTGTGCATCTGAATTATTTCAGCAATTAATCTCGCTTTCACACTTAGACATCCGAGCCTCCAAACACACACACCTACAAATACACACTTTGGCTCATATCCAATAGCTAGGTCAGAGTCTGGTCAAAGTTTTGACCGGTCATCGGTAACTGCACTCACCTTACAAAGCACAGCCAGTGCTTTCACTCCACGAACAAGTTGTAATTCCAAACACTCGCTGGCAGCATAGTTTCGTGTTTGGATATAAACATCACACGACCCGACCGAACAGCCTTGGATGACCTAATACAGTACAGTCTTTAACAGGGAGTTATTTTGACTAGGTGTCAAGTGCCCTTAAAATAAAAGGCTGCGGCAATCACTTGGAGTCTGGGAGTGTTCCATTCCACACATCGTCCATGCAATGTAGAGAACAGCGAGAACTCTAGCCTGGATTCAGAGCTAAATGCCATCCAAAAAGACACTCAAGTCACCTGTTTACATGTTTATCAAATGGGAGAGCGGTCAGGACTAAATCTAGGACTAGACCTCTGCTTAAAACATGCCCTATAACATGTTTTAGTCACAGGATTGCTGGAGTTTTGGGCAGAATTACAGTGAACGAATTACTAAGAATTGATCAGTTCTTCTGCAAACAACTACACATTTTTTACAGACTGTCTGTATATACCAACACCATTTTACTTGCTAATCAAGCCAACTTAATGCCTAAATGCAAAATCTTGGTTTTCTCTTCAATTTTGCTACTTTTGCTCATTCACTATTCTGCACTAACACAAAGCTGCAATGCTTTAGACCATGGTATACTTTGAAGTTTATTGTATAAATTAATAGAAATAATACTTTTTTTTTCTTTTTGCTATTTATTATCAGTAATGGAAACAGCATAGGCTCATTGGAAATACGTGTGAAACTCCAAAAATGCACTTATCAGTTTCCTTCAGAAATGAACACTAGTGGCAGTAAAACACCAACATATTTTATTCCTTTTTTACACAAATAATGATTACGTGGCAGATTATTGGTTAAAAAATACTTATTTTCATGCAATTCCTTGCATAATATTATGTTATGACCTCAAAACACTTTCAACATAGTGCATGATATGTAAACTAATGCATTTTGAATTTTGCATTTCTGACATAGTAAACTTGCTTGGTTGCTCACCTGGTACAGCCTTGCACTGCATTGCACCCTGACACACAAGCTTGCTTCTACGAGTCAAAGACGAGTGTCACAAAACAAGCAACATAATATCATTTTGCAGAAATGGTGCTACTGGCACATTTTTCCAATGAGCCAGAGTTAAATAAAAATTATGTATAGGAATGTTTATTTGTACATCTGTCAATCATCATTGAATTACATTGCAGACTATGTTTTTTGAAACTACATAGATTTGATCACAAAACTAAGCATTTAAATATCATCTTACCAAGACATTATTAGGAGACATAGAGTGACAACTGATATTTATATGCATTTTATGTAAGTAGTCTGCTATACTGTTATAAAGATCTCACTGATTCACAAGCTATTCAGCACTTTTCCGCCATATAAATGTCAACATCTTTACTAAATTGTATATTTTTGCTCAGTTTGGGCCTCTGAATAAAATTGAGGTGTTTTTTTTCCCTCCTCAAGTGTGAACTCTGTGTTCTCTCTCTCTTTAACATAATAATCCGCTACCATCACTGTACCACCATAGTACTTTTTTGCAAGCACAATAGCTACAATATTTGTCACAGCAGCCTGATACTAAAGCATCTCCCAGGGATTGTCTTTTTAATAGTCTGTAAATATCCTATAAAGTGCTATCTAACTTGATTTTGGTTTTGAATTTCGTGAAAAAAATGACAAAACTTGTGCGCTGCTTAATATTTATCACTATGCATGAGAAGTAAATGTTCCATTTAGGAAATACAAATCAATACAAATGTAGCAGCCCTACACTTTCAACCAGTGCCTAAAAGAGCAAATCTACTTGCAAATGGTTTTACATGTCTGAGTGCTTCTAACCTCCCCACCGCCCTGTTCCCGAGAGAGGGGCTGCCGGTGACAGGCTGACCGCGCTGTCAGGCCCTCTCCCTGGGGCAGAGCGAGCTGCCTGTCGGCCCCCACCTCCAGAGATCCATTTTAGCCCGAGATGGGCTTGATAACTAGGGCTGAACTGCCACTGAAAGGCATCAGTCGTCACGTCACATGAAATCTCTAGACTGCGTTTCCCTACCCGCCGCTATCGCTCACTCTCATCTGCCTGCCGGCTTGCCCCACACGGCCCTGCAATAATGGAACATCATGTACAAAATGTCAGGAAAGCGTAAGACATGAAATAATGAATCATAATCGTGAAAAAAGCTTCATGTCGCATGTGTGAAAGCCGCGTGTCTGTTGTGAATATCCAAATACATGTAAGCCTATTTGATGATGCTTTTGTAGCTGTAATTTTCTATGTTAAGCCTGTTTCATATTTTATATGTAAATTTCTAAGACCTCTAAATTATTAGCATGATCAAAACTTTGCAGAAACCCTTTTGTACGCAATCTGTTACATGCCTTCTGTCGTCTGATTGATAGTTCATAGAGTTTTTAGCAACTTTGTAAAGTATAATTCTAAAAATTCTATCTTCAGGTTGTGGCTCACGTGACTTTTTGCTGGGAAATCTTTAATGATTTTTATTGAGTAAACATAGTGACCATTTTCATACTGTCAGTAATATTTTAATATGAACACTTACTGGACTGAAGCAACTTTGATTTACTTGATTATCCATACATAATTTTCTAGAAAAATCATGTTCAAATGTGAATATCAAATATAATTATCAGGCTTTTGAGGAACGTTTATTTGTTCACATCTCTCAGTCATCATTTTATTGCATTGCATTATATGTTCTGGAACTACAGACCTTTGAATATAAAACTAAGCATTAAATATCTCACTAAGACATATTATTAAAATATGCAGAGTGACAAATTATATTTATATGCAGTATCTGCTTTATATAAAGCTTTTGTTAAGCCTCAGTTCCAGAACCATATAAATGAGAACCAATAAATTGCAAATTTTTAATTTTCCTCCTTGAGTATGAGTTTCATATTCCACCATACGAGCAATCAATATCATATTCTCAACAAAAGATGCTCATTTTATATAAAGGTTGCTTTAATATATATATATATATATATATATATATATATATATATATATATATGTATATATATATATGTACATATATATATATATATATATATATATATATATATATATATATATATATATATATATATATATATATTATGTCAGAGCAGGCTTTAAAGGGTTAAACATGGGTTTTTACTGCTTTTTATGATGTACAAATCAAAGAATGAAATTAAAAATATCTAAGGCAAAACTGTTAAAAGGGCTATTAAAATGGCCAGACCCTAAACAGTGCGGGGGGATTGAGTCTCTGTGTCCGTGTGTTGCCTGCTTGTTGTGTGACATCACAGGACTCGCCAGGCCACCCATTAACTATACTGCAGTCAGACAGGTTAAGAAAACATTGCCAGGGGTTTGAATGAGTGCAACGGGAGGAAGAAAAAGTCCTGCCAACTAGCTTTACACAAGAGCTGGCCATTCATTAACCTGTCTTCACTCTGCTCTTGGGCACTGCACTGACCCACATAGGCCAGTATTGGAAATGCATTTACAATACACACATTCATCACTATTGACACCTCATGTCCCATTTCACTGAACTAGGATCAGCTGCTTTAGCACATTGTGCTTAAACTGAAATTTTAAATCGGGGTCTACAAAAACAGTCTGAAATATTCTATATCTATAGGAATTTCAAATACGCTTCTATCACATGAGCAGTTATGCATGTAAATTATTGCCATGTTAATTAACATGCACCCACACACAGTATTATTTTTGCCACTCATAATTGCGGGCCCTATAAAATCATTCTCCCACCACACGGCCTAGGTAAGTGTTTCAGACAGTCCTTCAAGAATTCCCTTCACACCATGACACAAACCCCCCAATCGTGCAACAGACCCTGCACTATATTTGCCAGCACTCAAAGCAATGCGGCATTATCATTTCTCTTCTCTATCTGCCCAGATAACACGTAATGAACTAGCCAGGGCCAGGGCTGCTTTGTTTCAGCCACCTCATTTCTTTTCCTCTGGACTTTGCTTTCTCTGTCAGTGACGAAGAAGCGTGAGTGCAACAGGTTTAAAGTTTTACCTCTACCCTTTTTCAACATGACAACCCCGGGCAGGAACAAGCCGGTTAAAAGTGGAGCCACTAGATCAAGGTGAGGATGCAGACTAGTTGTATAATAAACTAGAACAGCACTGGTGAGTTCAATAGAGTTCAGTGAATCAGATTTTGACTGAGTTGTCCACTGGGAAACGGTACCATTACCACCAGAGTGTAGAAGTAAAAATGCCATTCATTTTCTCCATAGTGGAATCGATTTTAAACGATGATTAAAAGACATTATATATACTATATACTTTTGTTGAAGCCTCAGTCAACATTATTTCAACTTATGTTTAAACTGATAGTGTTTAACGGCAAAATTCCTAGTTTAAAAATACCCATGTTTCTGCAGAGAAATCTCCACCAATCAGAAAACTGCAACAAGAAAATTGCACCAGCGAATGAGAGTCAGTTTACTTACACTCTCAAACTACTTCAATTTTTGTATGCAAAATATATATAATTTTCAATAAATGTAAAATATTGTTCAATAGTTTAGTATTTTTTAATCATTTTTTATTTGTATTGTCATTCACAATGATTCATGGGATTGCGTTTTTTCTTTTCTTTTTCTCATTAAAGCCATAAAGTGAACAGTCTTGTCTTTTTGTCTGATTTACAAGTACAAAGTTTGTAATGTTGTGATTCACTTCAGAGCTGGTCGGTTTGGTTTAATGCTGATAACTCTTAAATTAATATTTTTTATTTATTGTTTTATCCCAATGGAAAAAATGAAGGGGAAAAATACTTCCGGAACCAAGGCTGCTGAAAAAGTGAGCAGACACTGTTGCTCTGTATTATTACTGACCATTACTCGGGAACATCAGGAAGAAAGTGCATACAAACAGCCATAAATTCCAGCCCAAGATTGTAGAAAAAGGTACAAACACTGACCTTAAGTATTGGACAAAGGTTGGGTGCTTATCATAATACCTCAACCCAATTAGCTATCAGACAGCATGGATAAATGCTCATTCCCAAAGAGTAAAGCTCTGATATTAACTAATAAACTGTACTGACTGACTATCCCAGCTTGTGAAGAATTCCACACTCGCGCAATAAACCGCATGAGGCTGAAATCATATCTAATTTTACAATATACAAGCATGCACAATCAGATAAGAAAACATTGCATGACCCTCTTTACCTCAAACAGGTTCGATGCTTCATTGCCATACTGACTGGAAATGATTTCTGATTGGTCGCTGTACCACTTGAGTCCTCCCAGAAAACTATCTGCATCGAGATCACTGACATCCAGCTCAGAGAGGTCAAGCTCAGGCAGGTCAGGGCAAAGGGGCTGGTCTTCACCAACCAAGGCAGCACACTGAAAGAGAGAGGAGATGGTTGAGCACATATTTGCCAAGATGTTTGACATCTTCATTCAGTGTTTGTGAAGAAATGAGCCCTCAGTTTCTCAAAAAGCCATAAATGGCATCATAATTTAGCTACGATGACATGTAATGTAAGGGTCTGTTTGATAGTAGAATTGTTCAAATGGAATTTACTTTGCATCATCTGTGTGATCTCAAACACAAACTATAAATGGTATCAAACTGTTAACGGTGGGATCAACAGATATTAAATCGTTTAATGTTGGTCAGGCTTCACAACACCTTGTATATGGACAGCAGTCTCCATATAAACATGTAACTGGAATAAGCTTGCAAACCCATTTATTTAATGCATACAAAAGGCCTGCACATTCTAATAATGACAAAGAAAATCAAATGTGAGATAAAAAGCCACTGCTTTACTTAAAAAGGCAAAATAATCTATTTATTTTCCACTGCTTTTAATGATTTTTTTTTAAACCAAAGTCCATATATCTTTTTTTCCATTGCTTTTCATTTTTTAAATCGAATCATAAGTAAAACTTGGCAAATGATGCTTTGTCAGGTTTTACAACACTATGCATCATAATACTTAACAAAAAGCTTAGTTTCTTAAAGCAACATAGGCATGCTTTCTTAATCTCTAATAAATCTGACATAATATACAAATGAAACCTTTGGCACTATGGCATTTGGGGCAGTTTGGTATTCAAGATAGGATCGTTTTTAAAAAGGGATATGAAGTTACTCCCAATTTTTGTTGAGTCCTTGAGTAGAACTATTTCAAGGATAAAATGAGAAATACTGAAAGCAAAACATTATATTTCAATAAAACAATGGAAATTAAACACTTTCCACATTTAATTCTATCAGTTTAGCTATCTTTATTGGCAAAACTTTGACAAATTGTTCCACAGCATGCACCAACATATCTCAGATCTCTGCACCTGTCCATTTGCACAGTGTGTGACTGATGTAACCAATAACTCTTCCACTATTTAATTCATAGGGAGTGTAACATTGCTACATAATTGAGACCTGTGTGACTAGCATGCAAAAGCTACTCCTTTCACTACTAAATTTAATTTGGAATGCATTGTTACAAATTAAACATACTAACAACCAAATGAAGTGAACTTAAATCTAACAAAATTGCATGTTCTTCAGCTGTGCACATAGCATTTGCTGCATTTAATAAACCACAACAACATAACCAACCAGAAAACAAACAATTCTGTGATTGGCTGAAGGAGGGGAGGGGCGGGCCGTCGTGGGGAAGAGCGCCACAGCCACGCCCTCTGGTTGGTCAGATACTGTACTTCATATCACTGAGTATGTTGCGAGTAAAATAGAGGCGAAGTAGAAGCAAAAGCAACAGCAGCTCGCGGAGAGACTGTGCGCACAGGTGTATAGAGTTTTGACAAACGGCGGAGGTGCTGTAGAGTGATGCATTTGTGAAAAAGCGATACAGAGAACAGTAAAATGTTTATTACGCGCGTTAACCACTGATACCAATCCCAAATCCTATTACTCTGCTCTTTTTCTCGGTAGCCTACTACCGACAGAAATGCCACAACAAGTAATCAAAATAAAATCGCGAGACTTTGCTCGATGGCAGCACGATGCAGTTTGTGCCGAAGAATCTCGCACGTCAAACTTGATCACCGGTGTCTGATTTAGTTTAGATCTATTTTTGACACAAATCCTGTCCTTCTGCTGTCACAGATTTATAGACGCCGGTGGGCAAAGCGGTTACATCCAATGGTGAGCAAATGATACAATCACATGCATCAAATGCCTCTGCCTCGGCATCTTGTTGAAAGCCCTCTCCCTTTCCTCTCAAAATACGGACACGCTTAATCACGAGCACATGCAGAGAGAGAGAGAGAGAGAGAGAGAGAGAGAGAGAGAGAGAGCATAGCTTCTTGTGGGCACCTGGAAATGATATGATTATTATTGGAACCGAGCAGCAATTTGCTGATTGTGTTTAGATGGATTTATGCTCCGACTGAGACGCTCAACTAACCTTTGAAAATGAATATAACAATAACGCAACGTGCATACCTTGCAACATAGACAGGTGCCTATATACAGCGCAGCGATATATTTCTATATAGTGAGTAAAAGTTTCAGCTAAGCATGCTGGAAACACTGCTTTATGAATATCTGAAATGGTTAAAACTGCAATAAACCACGACGCGACTAGATATATAGATAGATAGACTGCACTGATAGTGTAGGCTATGATAATAATAAAAGTGCGACGTTATTGTCCATATCTTACATACATTTCGCCGAGTGAACATGTCAAACACGTTTAAACAAACCTAAAATGTCCCGAATTGCAATGATTCGCACTATAAACGATAAACGTCATGCACAGCTATGCAATCGTTATTGATGTATTGCACTGGAGCAACGCTTAACCTTGCGGTGAGGTCTTGATAAATATAAAGTGAACGAGGTTCAGCAGCTTTACAGCACGTACTGTCCAATAATAAATCCAGCAAGCGCTCCGCGTGCATGCAACTAGCCTTCTCCGAGACTGTCTCTGTGTTCTAATAGGAAAGTTTCAATGTACAATACCTGACGCGAGAACATATTAGTAATTCCAGCACATCGGCAGTGGCACTAGGCTCTCACTGAAGCAGATACCTGTCTCATCATCACCTGCGTTACATCCACGGGCATGTCAACGCAATTCCCCACGACAAGACATCCTAAGTAGACTGTCACTGTTCAACTCCGACAGCTTGAGAAAAGCCGCACGCTATCACCAGATAAATCACTGCACATACAATTTCTGCCAACAAATTAGACTTTATCACAACCCGGTGTATTCCCGTGCATTCAGAGCTTCCGTGTCTTCCGCGCATGTTACAGGATCGGTCGACTTCACATAACGGGAACTACGAGCGAAGCCAGTCTTGGACGTTTCCTGCGATCCGTCTCCTCAAAAAAAAGAAAAAAATGTGCTTCAGCCCTGGAAAAATAAGTTGCACATCAGTTCTCACCTCTAGTTCTCTCCACACCGAATCCAGATTACACCTGTCCCACGCCATCCAGCCCCAGAATGACGGTACGAAAAAAGAAAAAAGAAATCACGGGCAAAAGAGAAAATCCACTCGTTCCCTCGCGCCCCTCACTGACAATGAACCGAGGGCACCTGTCTTACAACTGCTTTCCATCACATGACAAAGCTATTAAAAGTAGGCAGGGGAGTGACTCCCCTTCGCTGTTACTCGCCAATGACGTGCTGTAAGGAAGGCGGAGTTTGGCACGCGCATAGTAAATCTTCCCCAACTATAAAACCACTCGCTCCTCTCAACATGCCTCTAGTAGCGGCTAGGGTTGGGAACCAAGAGCCCGTGCTGTTTTTATAAATATTACCGGAACCGAATGGGTCTTATGATTTTGGTTGCATTGAACGTGCATGCTTCCACCTATAGGGACGGTAGTCCCTGTTAAAATGATCTGCTACGCCGCAGCACCTCTACTACAGCGCGCAACATACAGTGACCGATGCAGTTCGATTCCCGATCGAGAGCCGGTTCTTTAGTGAATCAAATATAGAACGCGCGCCCAGCGCAGTTCGATTCCCGATTAACACCGGTTGTTTTAGTATCAAAACATTGTGAATCATTATGTCAGACTCGAAATAAACAAAGAACTGTACTAAAACGTGAAACTTCAGCTGGGATTGCTGTCTCATTCAAACCTGTGAAATAAGTAGCATGCCATTAATAACCGATTAACAATGTTATTATTATTATTATGCCTTGTTTGTTGGTTTGTTTAGTATTTTATTTAGGAATCGTAAAAGAACCTGGATTGTTACTATTCGGAATGAACTGACACAATGTAGCCAGCTCATCTGTAGTTAGAAAATCCAAATAACAGGGAAAAAAGCAAAACAAACATAAATGCTGTCTGTTTAGATAACCTACTAACAGGGGTCAGTGCAGTCAGAGGGATAATTTACGACTCTGACGGGACTTTTTACCCATCAGTGCATCCATCAGATATGCTATTATATATTTTTTTTCTTGCGAACAGCTTTCTCATTCGCCATATCAAATGTAATTATATTGTTGCGCTTAAGAAAAGCTTTTAATCCTAATTACTTTCGTTCACCGAAGTAAACAGTTGCTCTAGGCCTCTTTATTAAGCAAATCAGCGGCGGTATCGTTCATCTCCGAGCAATGCGGACGGAAAATAATGTAAATAAAGACAGGATAAATGGGTTGGTTATATGAGAACACGGTCGATAAGTTGTGAGGACTGTGGTGGTTCACAGAATGCTTTGAATCTATATAGCCTGAGGCGTTTTCTTTACTCGAATGCTCCCAGTCAGGAGCGTGCATGCGAGGGGGTTGCTGTGAGCTCAAATATGTTTCATGGCGTGTATACGTCGTCGGCTGACTGAGTGGGGACTGGCTTCTTCATCTCGAGCTCATTGGATGTCGTGTCACATTTAGCACCCCCACACCTCTCCCTTGCGCACGATTTATACTCTCAAGCAATGCTTCCATACATCGAGGCATCG
Organism: Schizothorax lantsangensis; assembly: GCA_027422415.1. Lineage (NCBI taxonomy): Eukaryota > Metazoa > Chordata > Actinopteri > Cypriniformes > Cyprinidae > Schizothorax > Schizothorax lantsangensis. The sequence goes on from CM049839.1 coordinate 47,063,946, forward strand.
CAAACGAAGCATCATCGGCTTGGCTGCTCTGGAGAGTCATAACGGCTGAAATAGTGTGTAATGCGCCCACGACGGATTTTCTTCCTCCCTCAAACGCCGGGGAGAAGCAGGTGACGAGGTATACAGTGTCAACAGTTCATGTATACGCAACATAGATATAGAGAAAACCAAAACACAAGGTTTGTAGACAGTCAAAACAAAACGCAGCTCGACCAATGATGACCACCCACTTTTGCGAGCAGCAAGCCCACTGTTTATCAGCTGCTTCTTCAGTTTTCATGACCAAAACATTGAGGAAAAGAGTTACAGTGGTGGACAAAATTGTTAGAACACCTGACAGATCTGAAAATATTGACCTTTTTTGCCTCCAAAACATGATTTAATTTCATAATGTTCATGAAACATGCAGATTGTTGCTCTGAGGACAACACATATCAGATGAAGTGAGTCGTACTTTTATCCACTTTTAACTTTAATATTTGGTATGTCCACTTTTTGCAGCAATTACACATCTCTCTGGCATAGTGTCAATATATTTCCTGAGAACTTCAACACTAATGTTATCCCATGCCTTCTGCAACTCAAGCCAAAGGCTTTCCTTTGAATGTAGCCTGTAGATCTGTCCAGTTCATTTTCCAACTCGCACCAAATTTGCTCGATGTGGTTGAGGTCTGGACTTTGAGGTGCCAGTCCATCATTTTCAATGTTCCAGCATATTCCTTCCCTCGCAGGTAGTTTCCCATCAATAGTTCGTTTTATGGGTATTGTAATGGCCAATTCAACAAAAACAACTGAAACCTCTTAAATATGCAAGTGTTCTAACAATTTTGGCCACCACTATGTGGTTGGTGAGGTATAAACAAATAGCAATACTGGTTTGTAATGGTCAGAAACCTAGCGCAAAAAAGAAAATGACTGCATTTTGTATGTTTTGTGTGTGTATTTCAGGAAGCTGATCCCATGTCAGTGTAATGAAGGCATGTGCTCTGTCCACAGGTGACCACTCTTATCTCAGATGGTTCTTACATGGTAGCGTAAACACAATACTAATGCAACACACAGATGACACACTGATGCCATATTGTAATTAAGGCTGGAGCTGGAGGGATGAAAATAGTTGTTTGCTCATTGTATGGTAGTAAAGGCACGTGACTCCCTCTCTGTCCCTTTGCTCCCCCCCCCATCTCTCTCTTACTCACGCAGACAAGCTGCAAGTCTTATCTGATTGTTCTCTTTATGGCAATTAAGAAATTGCGAGCTAAAAATACGGCTCTATTGTGATTTCCTCTTAAATGGATTTTGATTTGTTTTCTTTTTTCTTCCTCGTGCTGGCAGCTGAACGTTTCCGAGAGGATGAGATATTCAATTCCAGATAGAACTAGTGTACAACCTGTCACAAGTCTGTAGTTCATGGTGGCATGAAATATGTAAATGAACAGCATGCTTTGAACGTAAATGAACAGCCAAACTGTCAATGAACAAATGTCAAACAGACACATTCAGCTAAACCGAATGTATTCTGGAATCTTATATACAAAAATGTGTGTTTGTAGTGCACTTTAAATTTTAAAAGTATATAAAAAAATACTTACAGATCAATGAAATAAAAGGCCATTTAAGTGTACGGTACTTCAAAAGAGAAAAATAGATTTTGCACTTTCACTTGGCTCTTAAAATGTGCACTTTGTAATAACGTCAAATTAAAAGTTTTACTTCAGAGCACACTTTAAATCACTGTTTTATTATTTTTTGACATACTGTATCGGAATGTACATTACAGCTATGTTGGATAAGGCTTAGACACACCAGCTCTGTAAAGCATTTATTAACGTGGACTCGGAGGCAGATTTGGGGCAAAGCCCTGGGAGCTTACCTTGCAGTTTGAAGGCATCTGTGCTTATATTTGCAAAGCTACAGTATTTTGTGGATATATACTTCCCCAGTGTTTCAAATTTGATTTAAACATGGAGAAACAAAACAAATGCGTGCATCCAACTATTTTCTTCATATATAAGATTATTTTGTTTTATGATGATACTTTTGAATTATAATATACCTTAGACTTCATATATGCTGGTAGACACAGTTGGATGAAACACAGTGCATATCTGGTAGGCAAGTATATCTCGAAGCAACAAATGAACACGACAAGTTCACTCCAGCTTTTTATAGTTCTTATCATTAGATCTCCTCTGCAAAATAAGAAAACCAGATGAAAGCAACCTGAGAGATAATACGAGGGCCTCTGAAATACACTTAACACTTAAGATGCATCACCTCACCGCACAACGTACCACGGATACAATAAAACCCAAAATAATAGCAGCAAATGGAAGACAGTTCCTCTGAAAGGAAGTCATCTTGCGAGAGGAATCAAAGAAAGCTATTCAGCCTAGTCTATCAGAACAAAAGGCTTTCTATTGACGAATTCAACCATTTCACAGGAGGTTTGGAGTGTGGCCGATTGCTACCTTGGAGGGCCCGGTGTGTATTATTGCAGTAAATGGCATAGCGAGGCTGGGGCGTGCTAGCCAGGACTCGGCTATGAAATTGGAAATAACAATGGCGGGACACAACAGCATATCCACACCAAGGACATAACTCAAGAGAGAAGTATGGGCTCAGTGGGAAAGCCCTGTGATATTTTTTCGAAGAGAAAGCTTGACGCACCGAAGCCTCCCATGGACAAAAATACCATGGTCAAGCAGGAAAAAAACTGGCTCCGGTTACTTGTCAGAGCAGCATATGTGGAAAAAGCTCCCCATCTGAGGCTGTTATTACGGCACGTTAGAATCACTATGCAGTCATGAAAGATGCATGGAGAAAAACATGAGTCTGGCAAGAAGACGAGCACTAGCAGGGATGTGTTTACAAGCTCCGAATGACATGCGTTCGCATGCGGGCGAGATATTTTTATGACTTTCTCGTGACAGAATGCGAAGGACTGTTCTCGAATGAGTGGAATTAAACTGATTGAAGCCACAACATCAAAACGGTCATACTTGTTATTGGCATTGAAACGGAGGAGTTGAAATGCATTAGTGGGCGTTCTTATGAAGTCCTGGTATGATTAGAACTCCAACTTCCTTTGTGAGAGAAGATGAGTTTGCCTCTCTTTGCTCTCTCAGCAGCGTCGGCATGCTTGGGAAGAATTAGGTCACTATTTGAGTGGTGCGCCTGCAAGAAACTCCATGTTAAAATCGTACCATGAAATGGTGAAAAATGGGGGAGGGGAGGGGAGGCGCACAGGTAGAACGTTTTAGAAATGTAATCGAAATGTGGCGCGCTGCTTGTGACCGGCCTAATTGCTCTTAGAACACGTGAGGAGAGAGGGAAAATTACATGTGAGTTGTTGGATTGCATACAGGCGAAAGCCCTTACGGCATCATAAAAAGAGTGTATCATCATCTTTTTTTTCCCCTTGCAGAGGGAATTTCTCCTATATGCCACCCCTTCCCCCAAATTACTGTAGCGTACCTGGTCTGCGAGTGGAGACATGCAGATTTAGTGCTTCTTAATATGCATAGATAGATCATGGAGACAGAAAATGACATGAATTCATAGATGGTCACGAGAGAGAGAGATGGATGGGAAGATGTCTGGGAACGGGTGGCATCACAGCCAAACAGTGGATTGATAGAGTTAAAGAAGATTCTGAACAAAAATTTTGATGCCGCTTTTGTATTGAAATTAACTTGCACGGTTGCTGATTCTCAAACTGTTCTGTGTGCGTCCATCACAGAAAAGACTGTTCTGGGCTGGAAAAACTGGTTCTGCACCAGTGGTCCACTTGTTGAGTCTAACTGATTAGAAATCATGCAAACCTGCTTTCTAAAAAAAAAAGCACAGTTTAGCATAATCTTAAAAATAGTGCTTATTGTGGAAAAAAATAAATATATACTTATGGGAAACTGAATGTAATTTTTTGGACATTTAATGGAATGTTAATTGCAATTAAATAAAAATGTATTATAGTTTATATTAAATGCAATTAACTGAACCTTAGAGTGTTTTTTGGCCGACTTAAGTCGAAGTCATCTTTATAAGTAATATCCTAATTCTATTGTCTTTGAAATATGATTAAAGTACTGCTGCATTTATGGTAACTTAAAATATAATTTTAAGGTCAATATTGTATGTCATGTATTAACAATTTATTTTAATTACATATTTGCTCATATTCCTATACATTATATTCCTGCAAAGATATATCATTAGTGAGTTTAATTAGATGAGCAATTGTTGAGCTTTCAAGTAATGGTGTTAAAAACACTAACCATTCTAGGTTGTAGAATGCATGTATGAATTACTACATGAGCCTGTGGTTAATGTTAAATCTTTCCCCAAGTGGTTAACCACAAGAACCATTTTCATGGTGAGATGGAGTTTCTTTGACTTCAGTTTCGTTCTACACAGCAGTTCCCATGCCTTGGTTAACGAATATCTCTTAGGCAAGCCACTAATGTTGTGACACATGAAGTCTACGGAGGATAGTTTGGTACATTAAAGTAGAGGAGGAAAGAGTGGCGGCCCAGTTGGCCTCAAAAGCAGTCATGCAGTAAAGTGCCAGCTCTACAATTCCTGTGTAATTAAGGTAGAGAAGGTTGGGTGATTCAATGGTAGTGGTTTTCAGTGATTTTTTAGAGCTGACAAAGCGAAGGGAGCTTAAATGAATGGATAAACCCAGGAAATGTTCTTAATATAGCACTTCTGTGATCCAATATCTGACATTTGATACCCAAATGTGTAATCTGCCTCAAAGTGTCTGAAAGTAGCGAGGCTTCTTTAGGATCAGACTGGCTATATACTGATTCTGGTCAGAAAATGATCACAGCTCTAAAATGAAAGTCTATCACATGTCTAACAATATGAAACAATGCTTTGAACAGCAAGGCATTATTTTAACAGTCTTCTTCAGAGGCGATTCAAGGATTTTAGTCTTAATGTGGGCTCAGACTGCTACCTAAGCATGAGCTGACGTGGTTTAGAAAAATATGTCTTGCCTTAAGTGCAAATGATTGTCAGTAAATGCATATCAGCAACGATGCTGTATTTGGTTCAATTTTATTTATCAATTTTACACTCTTTAACACACATTCTGTATTGGCATTTAAGGTTCATTGAAGAACTTTTAACATCCATGGAACCTTATCATTCCACAAAGACTCATCGGTCTAATTGGAATTGACAGTTCTTCGAATTATTCAAATGTTCTGCACACTAAGAAGAAAAAATGGTTCTTTTAAGTACGGTTCTCTGAACCACCAACAATATTGTGTTACTCCATAAAAAGTAACTAATTGTGTTACTTTGTATGGAAAGTAATGCATTATGTTACTTTTGCAAAAAAAAAAAAATGTTACCTGGGCTGGGCTTGCGTGTTTGATTTTTAATAACCAAGAAACAAAACAAAAAAACAAGCAAGCAAGCAAACAAACAAACAGAAGTTACATTTTTGGTAATTGTAAGCGCCCTTTCACACCAAAAGTGAAATGAATAAGCTTGTGTTCATTTACTTGCATTACTTATTTGAAAAAGAAATTCAGATATTTTGTTGTAAATTTAAACGTAATGTGTTATTTTACTAGTTACTTCTGATTATGTAACTCACATGACATTAATGTGTTACCCCCAGCACTGATTTTTAAAACTGAAGAGCCTTGTGTGTAATGGAAAGGTTCCATGGATGTTCAAGGATCTTCATGGAACCACAGATGCCAACAAAAAACCTTTTTTAAAAGTGTAGAAAAAAAGGTTCTTCTAAGAACTTTTCACTGAAAGGTAAAAGGATTTAGAGCGAAATGTTATATTTTGAATAGTGAATGACGTGAATGGCCTATTTTGATAAATAGCTCCAAAAGAAGACATCTATGATCCATATTTAGGCTTTTCAGATAAGCTGTATGCCAGTGAACTGTGAATATTGTTAACCCAGCCCTTAACACAATATCAAACTCTGTTAGTAATCATTCAGATGCAGTCATTGGCTTGGTAAGAGCTATATTCAGAAACAGCCCCTGCTTGATCTCCAATTCTCGCCGTCCTCTTTGTGGAGGTCCATCACTTCATCCCTCTCTCCAGAGACTGCTGCGACCACCGGGAGGCTTGTCAGTACGGTAAACAGGATTTATCAGCCAGATGACGCATGTAATTAGAGAGTAATTGGCACATCATCTGGACACGAGGAAAGATGATATATGTTCAGCAGAGATATGCAAAAACAGTAACAATGACTAGCGAACACAGAAAACAATGGTAGCGCTTTAAGAGAAGGTCAGATTTGTTAACATCAATGCAATTTGTTAACGTTAATTCATTAACTAACATTACCAATGAGCAGTATGTTATATATAAAACAGAAAGTTTATTAGCAAGTGTTACTTTTGCAAAAATGTTCCAGATGGAGATGTTTTCAGGACTATTAATTAACTGCTAAAAACCTCTCGAAACACTTCAGCGACCGTATAGTATCGTAGCAGCGTGTTTTGCATGGGTGAGCACTTATATTTTCTTCCAAAAATGTGAAATCTAGTTTGTTTTGCTTGATGCAGTTCAAAGCTGATGGGTATAGAACTAATCGGTAAGCTCTCACTCCTTTGAAATGCAAGTTCATCTTATAACTCATTCACTCGCTCATTACTCATTCACTCGCTCGCTCCCCGGCTCCGTCCCATTCCTTTAAGTCGTACATTTATTCATTTATTTACACACTAAGCTATTTATTTACTCCCCCTCCACACTTGTGCACCCATTTACATACAAACCCACTTACATAACATTTTTATTCCTTTATCTCTTCATCTATTTCCATTCTAATTCACTTACGCTCCTGGTCACTTACTTATGCTCTAATTTGTGTACTAAATGACACTTTTCCTTGCAGTAACTCGTTGGGTATTCTTAATTGCCAGCTTAGTTATTTAGCCACGTCCCCTCGTGCCTCGTGGCTCATACAGCTCTTAAAACAATAGTTCATTAGAGCAAACCTCAGATGGCCTCCAGTTGAGGGCAAGGGGTGCGACAGTGAATTAGCATATAAGAGTAGAGCCACAAGCGGTTCAATCAGACTGTGAACATGGTGTTAATCAGGAAAAACTGACCATAGGGCACCAGCTACACAGCCCTGGACATTTATAGTCACATTTTATTGTACATGAAATACACTCAAGAAGAAAAAAAAATGGTGAAGATGTAATTACAAAGAAACAGCAAGTTACATAATTAATTAAACATGGATTTTTAAGTATAAAAATGTAAATGATTTTTTAAACATTTCAGTAATCTTTGTTTTGTTGACAACTTTGAAAAATCATGCTTACAGCTTATGTGACAGCTTTGTGTTACTTATTTATTTAATTTAATTTAATTAAATTTAAAGCATCTCGGTCAATAACATAAGTGTAAAAAGCAATATCATATTTTGCTTACATATTGCTTAGTGTACACATTTTAATCATTTTTTTCACAGGTTTTAAATATAATATATATATATATATATATATATATATATTTCCTGTTAATCTCACATTTTCTTTTATCTCTCTCTGCATGTCCTTTCAAGTTGGTTATGTTGATTTTGCAGACAGACAAAATTTTTCAAATATTAATAAGCAGTGCAGTAGTTTTGTTAAAATATTTTATGCAATTATGTATTCATGAGTATGTCTCCTCAAAAATTTCAAGGGGCATTCAAATTATTGTATGAAGAGCATTTTTTTTACACACACACACACACACACACACACACACACACACACACACACACACACACACACACACACACACACAGGCACGTGCAGAAGGGGGGGCTTTGGGGGCTCAAGCGTCTGCCCTTTTTCAAAATTATTCAAAATGCCCCTCTCAGACAAATAGCAATGATATTGTAGTCAATAAAACAAAATGCATTTGAATTATAATTAACATGACAATGTGTACAAAACGGCAACTAATCGCTCAAAAGTCGGAAAGTTCCTGTTTATTTTTTGCATATCTGTCAGTCTGAGGCGTTGCTATGGGTTGTGTGCGTTTTGCTTGACTGTTCGGAAACCTCAAGCCATATATGGTTCTTTCAGTGAGTGGGTCACGGAAGGAAAAAAATAAACCAAACAATATTTAAAAAATAAAAATCATCAATAATCAAAGCTAGTGTGTCGATTTAATGACAAATCCATATATTATATATTACATAATTCATCATTGCCCGTTTGTCATGTATAATACACCAACCAATCATGATCTGGCACAAGTTCAAATTTCATTGGACAATAATGTGAAGTGGAGCAGTCATTTTCCGTTCTTATTCATAAATCGGTTGAAAATTGCATGGGACCGACGAGCTTATTTGTGGAGCGATCTGGATCTGCGGTTTGTCTCATTTTATGAATCAAATTACATCGCTGAGAAAATGGATGTTAAATGACTACAAAAGCACTGCACAAAACCATACAGCGCCAAAAGTCCCAATAATGGTAATCAGTATTCAATTCACTTATATTTATGTATGATGCACCATTTAATCTTTCATGAAACTATCATAGTTAATAAAGCCCAAGTGCCACCTACAGGCCTATTATGTGAAGTGTAGGCTGAGAAATGGTGACAAGATAGGACTTTATTATATTACCATTTTGATAATTATGCAGCATTATGAAAGTGTCTTATGCTCATCAAGCCTGCATTTATTTGATCAAAAGTGCAGAAAAACTATAATATTGTGAAATATTATTGCAATTTAAAAGAATATTTATCTATTTTAATGTACTTTAAAATGTAATTTATTTCTGTGATCAAAGCTGAATTTTCAGCATCATTACTCCAGTCTTCAGTGTGACATGATCCTTCAGAAATCATTTAATATGCTGATTTATTAGCATTATTGGAAACAGTTGTGCTGCTTATTTTTATTTATTTATTTATTATTTATTTATTTTTTTGGAACCCGTGATACTTTTTTGGGGTTCATTGATAAATAAAAAAGAAAAAGAACAGTATTTATTCAAAATAGAGATGTTTCTAACAATATCAATCTCTACTATCACTGTTTCTATCAATTTAGCAAATCTTTGCTGAATGAAAACTAATTTATTTAAAAAAAAAATAAAAATACTGACCTCAAGCTTTTCAACATATATTGTTACAAAAGTTATATTTTAAATAAATGCATTTATTTATTTACTTTTATTTTTAATTTTTCTTTTACTTTGTATTACACAAAGAATCCTGAAAAAAATATCACAGGTTTCCAACATTGATAATACATCAGAATTGATCAATTGCCCCTATTTTACATTTGAGCCCCTGCCCCTGAGGAACTCTCTGCACGTCCCTGACACACACACACACACACACACACACACACACACACACACACACACACACACACACATATATATATATATATATTTATAATTAGTTAATAGATGAATGAAAGAATAAATAAACAAATACATTTTCTGTAAAACATACTCTAATATTCTTTGTTTTATTTACAAATTTGAAACATCTTTTTTTAACAATGTAGCACTTTTCACAGTATGCACTGTTTCAAAGCAGCTTTACAGTAAATTAAACAAGTTAAAAAAACAATAAAAATGTATAATATGTAAATATCTAAAATGTAAAATATCTATTTATTTTCAAGCCTTAAAGCTGCATTTAAGAAAATAGAGCTGATTTTTTTTTTTTTTTTTTTAGTTCACTATTTGCAATGCTACAAGCAACCAAGAAGTTGAGATATGCTATATAATATATAATCACCCTACCATCCAAGTAATATAGCATTACTAGGACTATGTTTTAGGTCTGAACTACCAGATCCTGTCCTATTCTCTCGAGGGAGTCAAAAGGTGAGCCCTGGATCAAACAGATCTGAGAAATACTCAGACAGTCTGAGGGAAGACAGTAAAAAGTGTTCCTACTTCACTGAAGCCAAAGCAGCAAAGCCTGGACAACAGAACTCTGGAGGCTCAGGGCTGATTTTTCGTGAAGGGGGTCATCGTTGTGAGGTGCTGATAACCTATGATAGCGACGGGGTAATTTGCACCGGGTTCCCCATCACAGCGGAGGTCCGGGGACGTGCTGGGGCGCAGGCCACATAGCCGTGATGGTGCGGAAAATGGCTGGCAGAGATAGGCCAGTTGTTTTTTTCATCACATCAGTCAAGAGAAGGATGGAAAGCAGGGAGTTTGGGGATTAAGAGTGAAAGAATACTTGGTTTCAGGGCCGCTTTCTTAACCTCGCAGTGTGTGCAGCACAGTCTGAGATGGCAGAAGACGACGGAGACGAGGGGGAAGGGAAAAGAAGGAATAATTCTTTAGTCAGAGCCCATCAGTGGTTGGGTTTATGCGCGTGAGGGGGAAAGAGATAGCGGTGCGTGAGTCAGTGCGAGAGAGACCTAGAAAAAAAGTGTGTATGCATATGTGCTGGTGAGGGACAAACTAGGTCAGGGCTTCTTGATATTTACTGGAAGCATTGCGACACAAAACATCCCATTTCACTTGTCCTTTCTATTTCTGCATATTTATTTTGCATTAGTATGTTAAACTGGAACTTAAACAATATTCCACCCGATTCCAGGCGAGGAACCCTAATTTAAAGGTGAAGTGAAAAGAAGCGCGTGAATCCACCCGAGGGACATTATATCTTTTTGTCTGTGCGTATGGAAACAGTGTCGTCATTCCTTGACAGCGTGGAAAAATAAATACCTTACGCGAGGGCATTTTTCCTGGCTATTCTTAGCAGCTAGACGTGTCATATCTTTGGGAGAATCTGTCATGCCATGTTCCTCTTCAATGGCATCACAAACTCTCGTGATCCCCTCATCTCACCCCCGCCTGAGTCCAAAGTTTTCCCTTTCACCGACTGTCTGTGAATCACTTGATACCATCGGGTCTGTAAAAGGTCTTGCAAGTTCAGTGGATCCCTTGTGATAAGGAAGTACACTTTAGTATACTTTAAAAAATAGTATTTATTATGTAAATCATATACTGTAAAGCAGTATCCTTAATTGCAAACTGAATGTAAGGTTTTCAGACACGTAATATCAATTGTAATTAAATTAAACTGTACTATAGTTTAAAATTATATTAAATGCAATTTGATTTTTTTTACTCACTTAAGTAGGACTTGAGTGTATCTTTATATGTAATTTCATAGTTATGTCAATTGTCTTTGAAGGATAATATGGATAAAGTGTACTTGCAAATGTACTGACAAGCATTTATGGTAAACTACTTTAATATCATTTCTACTGAAACTTGTATGTTTTTAAATCTGTTTGTAATTACACATTATATTGCAATTTAGTACATTTAAAATATATTAACAATGTGATATCAAATAACACTAACACTTTAAAGAAAGAATATTAAACAACGATGACTTAAAATGTATTTTAAAGTAAAAGTTTTAATTGACATTATTACAAAGTGCACTTTTTAAAAGTGCACTTAAGTGGCCTTTTATTTTAAGTTTATTGTCAAGTACAGTTAAAAATGGTAAATTATTCAGAATATTACAAAGTGCACTTTTTAAAAGTTCGCTTCAGTGTGTTAAAGAGAGTACACTTTCATGACGATGTTTCTTAAGACAGTTAAGTGGGCTTTTATTTCATTACTATTATATTTACTGCAAGTACATATAAAAACAATATATAGTTTAAGATTTGAAGTACACTATACAAGTACACATTCAATACAAATAAGCACACTTCTATTTCACAAGGGATGTATGCTCTCTATCTGTATTGGGAAAGCTGCTTTTGAACTCTTCTTCAAAAATAGCTTCAGGAATTTAATTTAATTTTTTTCACAGTTCACAGTTGTTTTATGTTCATCAAATAGCAGCTACTACCATTTCCAGGCAAAGAAAGTGGAAAATCCCATTTTCCAGCTTCACGTATGATAGTGATGGAGATGTGTTGGTTAGAAGAAAAGGCTGTCAATAATATGTCATAAGCAAGTCCAGACGGAAGATGCAGATTTGTTTTGGAATGTAGAATAATACATGGAATGGATTTAAATATGTAAAACTGGGCTGAGCTTATTTCACTAATATTAGTATCTAAAGGCATAATCAAAAGAGTCAATAATTTCAACTGAATTTTATGTGGGCTCAGTTAAAAACTATATTCCAGTAACAAACTTATATACCATTTTCCTTCCACAAAAGGCCCCCTATGTAATGCGTTCAAAAGTGGTGTGCTGCAAAAATAATGATGGCACATTTTTAATAAGCCCACATGTGGAAGCCACTACTGCGTTTGTTTATTAATTCCCGCTGACTCCTATATGAACACTGTTAGGTTAATGACACAGGTATTTTACGTAATTGGATTTTTATTACACCCCATAAGCATATAGATATTAGTTAGCAACAAAAAAATCAAGCTCCCCATCCACCCTCACAGGACATCATCAATGAGTCCTTAAATAATTCATAATACAAGATATTTATGTGATTTTTTTCTTCCGAGCTACACAGGATAGTGTTATAATTCAGTGGATGTAGCACTCACACGTACACTCCTTTTGAAGTCGAAGGATCAAATAACCTCATTTCTCGTGAAAAGTTCAAGCAGAAAATGTACACTTTTAAAGTGCTTTAACTGGTCACAATTAAATAAATAAAGATAAAGTGAGAGAGAGTTGATAGGAAAGTCATCCCTATTCAAGAAATACTATCAAATAATAGTGGAAAGATTTGAACGCCTGTCATGTTGAAGGCTGAATCTAAAGTTAATCTTCTATTCAGGAGACAGTCATTTTGAAATGAATAGTAAATGCAAAGCCAGCAAAAATATCTCTAGACTATACAATGGTTCTGATTCAGAGGATGGTGACAAGACAAAAAAAGGTGAATATAAGAGCAATATGCAGATTTCAGCCATCATGGGGCCACTTTCTTTACTAAACTCTTTTATGCTAATGCTGTCTAATTCATTTGGACGTCAGCAGGGTCCATACATATTCTGAGCCAGTGGACGCGCTGGGTCTTTTTGACTTCTACTGCTGACCGTCAGCTGATTTTTCAGTATATATTAACTATATTAACTTTATATGTAGTAGCTATGGCAGTCTGTTTCTGCCACGGGATAAAAAATAAAAAATATGAAAAAGGTAATTGCAGCTTTTATATCTCGCAATTCTGAGTTTATATCTCAATTCAGATTTTTTTTTTCAGAATAAAAGTCAAAATTGCGAGTCTCGCTATTTCATATTTCTTATATTAAATGTAAGGTATAAACTCAGAACTGCGAGATATAAACTTGCAATTCTTAGAAGAAATGTCAGAATTCTGAGAATTATGAATTTACATCCTGCAAATATATATATTATTTTCTCAGAATTGTAAGTTTTACATCTCACAATGTTGTGTCTTGTTTCTGCCATGGACTAAAAAAATAAAAAAAACTTTTTTTTATCTCACAATTCTGATTTTGCTTATTATATCTTGCAATTTAAAGTATATATCTTGCAATTCTGACTTTATATCTCTTAATTCTGACTGTTTTCCTCAAAATTGTGAGAATAAAGTCTGAATTGCGATATAAATTCAGAATTCTGAGATATATGCTGCAATACTGTTTTATGGAATAAAAAAAATGAAAAAAAGGTAATTGCAGTAATTTTTACATCTCACAATTCCAACTTTTCTTATTTTAAATTGCAATTCTGACTTTATGTCTCCCAGTTCTTAATTTTTTTCCCTCAGAATTGTGAGAACAATTCAGAATTGCGATATATAAACTCAGAATTGAAAAAAAAGTCACAGAATTAAAAGTTGCAATTATTTTTTTATCCCATCGCTGAAACAAGCTACCATAAATATTCTATAACATACTAGAGTTCAAATGATAATAAAGTGCTTTATATGTGCTTTAGTATGTTAGTCAACTTATCAAAATAAGTGTACTTCTTTAAAGTATGACCAGATCATTAAAACATGACTTAAAATGTACTTTAAAGTTAAACTTTTTATTTTACATAATTGCAAAGTACACTTTTTTTTAAAGTGATAAGAAACATACTCATGAATGTGTACACTCTTTAAGTATACACTTAAGTGCACCTTTTCCCTGTAAAGTATGTCTGTACTTTGTATCTATATTTGAAAAGCTGCTTTTGAAAACTTCATGGAGGAAATTTATTTTCTGTTCATCAAACAGCAGCTGTTTCAAAGAAAGCAGAAAATCACGAGCACTCAATCTGTACCAGTTTGACTACAAAACTCATGCCATGAATGTCCATGAGGGCCATCATGTCATCCATATCATAATGATTACATGAAGTGTTGTCCTTAGGAAAATGAAGGAATAGCACACGTGTGCATTGACATATTGCAAATCGAGACGGACAGATTATTTCCATTGAAACGTTGCGGTGCATATGAAGAGGCATTGCATGGCCAGCAGAGCTTTACTGGGCATGCCAGTATACTTGGCATCACGTGGGAGCCAGCTGGCATCTCATTCTGTGCCAGTCTCTAAAAACCTGTGGAGAACAGAACCTTAACCTATATGAGAGTAACCTGGCAGCTTCAAACCCTATTATAAAAATACCAGTGCCTTGAGTGACTGTTCTATTTAGTGATCTTTGCCTTGTACAGTGTCTATAAACCCAGGCAATGAAAACAGCCACATTAAGCACTTCTGGGCTGGACACGGTGTTGTGCATGTGAAGCGATTGGCAATTAAAAGGAGTGGATAATGTAAGATAGTGACAGAATAGATTGTCAGTTTAATATTTTGGATGCCCGAAAGTTAATTTAGCCTGTCATTAGATATCACCGGCATAAAGTTCAGCTCTTGCGCCTTCAGAAACGACACTTTTCCATCTTCCATTTCTGTGCGAAGCATTGATAATACAATTGGACTGGGCTCAAAAATGAACTCTCTGTTCCATATCTGAGCTTATTCAAACAGCCAGGACAAGGAAATAATCGACAAAGCAAACATCATTGCCATGCGTCATGCTTGCCTTCCAACCTATCAGCCAGATAATCGTGTAGAAAAGGCAAGAAGTTTAGCAAAGATAAATTCAGCTTACTTGCACATTGTTGCTATTTATTTGTGTATTCCCTTGCGAAAAACAAGTGTATTGAATGTGCAGTTGAAGTATACTTCAGATCTTTAAAGTATAAAAAAAAAAAAACTGTACTGGCAAATTATATAATATTAATGAATTACCTTTTAGGGATGCGCCAATGTATCGGCCAATAATCGGTATCAGCCGATAAAAGCAATTATTTTCACTATCGGTCATTGTCCAATGTTCAAAAACAGCCAATTATATCCCACTCATACTGAGTGTGAAGAAATCTCCTGGTGAATTTAGGGCTGTTGAAGTTAAAGTAACAATAACACAATAACAGTTTGACCCTAAAAATCAACCGTAGTTCAAGACAGGGTTGCCAGAACCATGGTTTTTCCTCTACACCAAACATCATTTGTAGCTTGCTTCCCATCCAATAATCACAAAGAGCTTTGTGCTTTATTACTTCTGATAAGAAGCAAAGTATCATCTTTCCAATCCTGTCCATTCCATCACAAAATTTAAACAATAAATGGCATGTTGATGCTTTTAAATATAAGGTAACATATCGCTGTAGCACCTCAGTTCAAGCTGCAGTTTTTTCTTCCTATTTTAATAAAAAATGTAGCATGAAAAAACATGAATGAACATCAGAAGGTATGTTGAAAGATAAAGTACAACATTGCATTTACCTCAGGAAAGTTATCCAGTGTTCACAGTTGGTTAGTTAGCTATAACAAAAACACTGAAGAAGAGCTTATTCACTTTTAATTAAACATTTCAGTTTTTATTTGAGTGTGACTATTATATCTGAAAATGTAGCAGTTATAAATATAAATAATCACACAAGATGGCGCTGCTATGTTCGGTCGCCGTCCGGGTCGCTCCACTAAGACTGTGCTTTTATTTACTTTTTTACTTACTTTTGATTTCTCTTTTTACACACATAACGTCGGCACTGATCACCTACGACAAAAGTACACTCTTGGACATTGGAAACCGCTTCACTAACCTGGTTCAGGACACTTTATCACCGAATCCGAATCCATCGTGGCCTCTTGAGATTCTTCGGAACGCGGAGAACAAAGGCCATAGGAGACGGAACAAGAAACACCGTGGAAATAGCGCTGGAATTCGTAACAGACTGAGGAAAAGGGCTCACAGTCCTCCTTTACCGAGCATTCTGCTCGCTAATGTCCAATCCTTGGAGAATAAGATGGACGATCTTAGAGCCAGGATAAGTTTCCAACGGGACATAAGGGACTGTAACATCATCTGTTTGACTGAAACATGGCTCACGCCCTCCGTTCCGGACACTGCTGTAACGCCGTCTGACAACTTCTCTGTTTTACGGATGGACAGAACAGCGGAGGCCGGTAAATCCAAAGGTGGAGGAGTGTGTTTCATGACTAACAAGAAATGGTGTGACCCCAGGAATATCTCCTCTCTGTCGCGATCCTGCTCGCCTCATCTGGAACATCTATCCATTATTTGCCGCCCATTCTATTTACCCCGCGAGTTCTCCGCAGTCATCGTTACTGCTGCTTACATTCCACCTCAGGCAGACACCGGCTTGGCTTTGTCTAAACTTCACGATGTGATCAGCGGCTACATTAACAAGTATCCTGACGCTGCCTTTATCATAGCGGGGGATTTTAACAAAGCCAACCTCAGGCAGGTCATGCCGAACTTTCACCAGCATGTATCCTGTCCAACTAGAGGACCGAATACACTGGATCACTGCTACTCTCAGTTTAAGAATGCCTACAAGGCCCGCTCACTACCGGCTTTTGGTAAATCGGACCACGCCGCCATTTTCCTCACACCGGAATATAAACAAAGGCTCGCACAGGAACCCCCGGTGACGCGTTGGTCCTCCCACTCGGAAGCTATGCTACAGGCGGCTCTTGATGACGTCGACTGGGACATGTTCAGGGCGAGCTCATCTGACGTCAGCGAGTTCACGGATGTAGCAGTGAGCTTTGTAAATACACTTACCGAACAAGCTACAGAAACGATAACTGTAAGGACCTTCCCTAATCAGAAACCGTGGGTGGACAGAACAATCCGTGATGCGGTTAACAAACGCACTGCCGCATACAACGAGGCTCTTTTGTCTGGGAATATGAGCGTGCATAAAGCATCGTGTTATGCTTTCAGACGAGCAGTAAGTGCCGCCAAACATCATTACAAAGAGAGAATTGAGTCTCATTTTCAGCTCAATGACTCTCGACGCATGTGGCAGTGACTAAGGACCATCTGTGCCTTTGGAAACAAATCCTCCGCGGAGGTGAGAGCAGATCCGTCGCTGGCTGACGAGTTAAACACATTCTACGGCCGCTTTGAATGCAATGGCGGCAGCGCGGCTCTGCCGATTAGCGCGTCAGGAAGCAGCAGGCAGAGAAGTGAGAATCATGTGATCACCGTGTCGGAGGACGAGGTTCGTAGAGCACTAAAGAGAGTGAACATCAGGAAAGCGGCTGGACCTGACGGGATCACAGGCTGGGTTCTGAGGTCCTGCGCTGATCAGCTTGCTGGTTTGTTCACTTCTATCTTCAACGAGTCCCTTGCTACCTCTGTGGTTCCCACCTCCTTTAAAAAATCCATCATCATCCCTGTGCCTAAGAACAATAAACCCTCTTGCCTGAATGACTATCGACCAGTGGCCCTCACATCAACAGTCATGAAGGTTTTTGAGAGACTTGTTAAGAGCCACATTAGCTCATCCATCCCTGTTACTTTGGACCCTCTTCAGTTTGCTTATCGCCCCAATAGATCAACTGATGATGCCATCTCTCACATTCTCCACTCCTCCCTCACACACATTGATAGCAGCAATGGGAACTATGCAAGGCTGCTATTCATAGACTATAGCTCAGCTTTCAACACCATAGTCCCCATCAAGCTGACTTCCAAACTCACAGGCCTTGGCCTAAACACTTCACTCTGCGACTGGATTCAAGATTTCCTCACCGGCAGACCTCAAGTGGTGAAGGTAGGCCAGTACACCTCAAACTCCATCACCCTGAACGTAGGAGCCCCGCAGGGTTGTGTCCTGAGTCCCTTGCTCTACTCTCTCTACACACATGACTGCGTGTCCTCTCACATATCCACATCTATTATCAAATTTGCTGATGATACTGTGGTTCTGGGCCTCATTTCCAACAATGATGAGACCGCATACTTGGATGAGGTGGAGAGACTTACATCACGGTGCCAGGACAACTGTCTCTCTCTGAATGTGAGCAAAACTAAAGAGCTGATTGTGGACTTCAGAAAGAGACACCTGCTGCCCTACACTCCTCTTATGATCAGTGGGACCCCTGTGGAGAGAGTAAGCAGCTTCAAGTACCTCGGTGTAAACATCTCCGAGGACCTGACTTGGACTACACACATTCAAACACAGGTTAAGAAAGCCAGGCAAAGGCTGTACCATCTGCGACAGCTGAGGAAATTCAGGGTCTCTCCAACAATCCTGAAAACTTTCTATTCAGGGACCATAGAAAGTGTATTGACTCAGTGCATCTCAGTGTGGTATGGAAACAGCTCCAGTCAAGACTGCAAAGCCTTGCAGAGAGTTGTGCGCTTAGCTGAGCGCATCTCTGGGTCGGCTCTCCCCTCTCTGCAGGTCATCTACCTCAAACGCTGCAGAAGCAGAGCTGTCAAAATCATCAAAGACTCAAATCACCCTGGAAACTGTCTATTCACTCTGCTGCCATCTGGTAAGCGCTTCCGCTGCCTGATGACAAAAACTGAGAGACTTAGGAGGAGTTTCCAAGGCCATCAGACTCCTTAACTCAACTCAGCCTCTTAACATCATCTGACTTACTTCATAATCACTAATCACACACTCATTATTCTCTACCTCATACTGACAGTGTCATTTGCACACAACACTTTCTGTGTCTTGATATCTTATCTTATTTTTTATATTTATTTTTTTGTGATTGCTGCTTCATGTCAACCATGTTCAACCTGTTTGCACATTCCTCTCTCGTACAGTCATGCTTATCTCAATATTTAATTCTACAGCATACTGTCATGCACATTCTTTTATACCTTATATTTTATATTTTGTTCTTTATATCTTATTTTTTATTCATTTTATTTTATGTATACTTCCCTTGTGTTGTATTCTACAATATTTGCACTGTCCATGGAGCGGACCCGACTCACATTTCACTGCTGGTTATACAATCTCTGTATAGTCGTGTATGTGACAAATAAAACTTGAAACTTGAAACTTGAAATATAATATAAATATAGCAATAATAGCAGTTGAGTCTAATAGTTTTGTTGTTTATTTTAACCTCTCAAAATATAATAATGTACTGACTGAGAGGGCTCCTTGTATAGTTTACAGCATTTGTTAGGAAATAATTTTTTTTCCCCTTAGGTAAATCAAACCATCGATATCGCCAGATATCATTCTGAATAATCGCTATCGTTATCAGTGGAGAAATTAACAAAACACACAAAAAAATGAAAGCGAAGATAGAAAATACAACAATAAAACCAAATGCAAATTATTAATAAAAACTCTGCGATATTAATTTTACACTGACTATCCCACATAAACATAAAAATAAATGTATTTGCAGCACAAAGCAAATATATCAACTAAAACTACTTTTCCGCTTGCAAATGTGCTCCAATCATTCAGCTTCACTCCCTCCTCAGACTCTTAAATGTCTTTCTCCTTTTCCCTGGTTGATACCTTAATTACCTCTTTCAGGCCCTCATCCCGTTAAAACCTCTAGGCTGTCATTATTACATATTCATCCTGCCAACACTATTATTCAATGTGACTCTCAATGGCCATAAAACAACAACTGCTTGTGGGCTCATTGTGACATTCTCACTAGTGCGCTAAACGCCGGGGCCGGTCTGAACGCAGCCTCTCCTGACACCCACTTATGACTCCAACAGGTGGGCTCAGCAAAAGGGCAAAGGATGGAATGTTGCCTTTCAACTAAGGCAACCTTGTGACGGCACGCAGCCTTGAAAACTGTCAGATATACCAGCCAACCATTGTCCTCCTATCACACGTGCCATAAATAGGTCAATGTAAATGGAAGTTTTTCGGGAAGCAACTTCCCTTTTAGGAGCCAGAAGAAAGGGAGGGTGTGGGATGTCGTCTTTTGTCATAGAGGAGAAAGGAATAATTCAAATTCACCCGGCGACAAGCTGCTACTATTCTTCGCCTTCGCTTGCTAATTATGTTTGCGTTCCCCATTGAAAATGACTGTAAAAACAGCACGCCAGTGTGATACCACGATAATACGCTAATATCCTCCGCCTGCCTCAGAAATTAGTATGATTCATCTTTTCACGGTTTAGTGACTGGGGGAAAAAAAAAAGTTTGTCATTGGCTTATGAGTCATATACAGCCACTGTACTCTTCCCCTAACCAGAAATAGCAAAACTGCCTAAATACAGTCACAAAAAAGAGGACACGGTTTGTGTGATGTCAAAACTGTTGTCGCACTGGATGTTCTTTGCAGAGTAACGTGACTGTTGTTCTTCAGTACTACGACTATAAGCATTAACACAAGTGTGAGGCTAGTTAAGTTGTTTATATATATATATATATATATATATATATATACTGTATATATATATATATATATACACTGTATATATTATAAAAGCAGAAACAAGTTAATGATGAGTTAATGACAAGTTAGTTATGAAATTACTTCACTGGGACCAATGCAACCATTACATTACATCCATAGACTGAAATGTTTTATGTATGCAGAAAATGTAATTTGAAATAAATAAATCAACAAATACACTTTAGCATATATTTTGTGCTTATTATGGAATTAATGTAATTTAAAATACTAAAGTACAAACTGAATTTAAAGTTTGTGGACACTTAACTGCATGCTAATTGGAAATAAATAAAAGGCTACGCAAGTACTTTATATGTAATTACATAATTATTACTTAAATTGTTTTTGAAATATGGTTTTTTTTTTTTTTTGCAGAAATGTACAGTAAATATACACTAAACTATTTTAAATATGCTGAATTATTTATAAATATTTATCAAAATTAGATGTTTCCTAGGCAATTACCTGATATACATATGTACAAATATACAACCCCAAATCAGAAAAAGTTGGGACAGTATGGAAAACGCAAATAAAAAAAGAAAGTAGTGATTTCTAAATTTACTTTGACTTGTATTTCATTGCAGACAATATGAACACAAAATATTTCATGTTTTGTCTGGTCAACTTCATGTCATTTTTAAATATACATCCTTTCCTGTCATTCAGACCTGCAACACATTCCAAAAAAAGTTGGGACAGTAAAGCATTTACCACTTTGTAATGTTGCCATTCCTTTTCACAACACTTAAAAGACGTTTAGGGACTGAAGACACCAAGTAATGAAGTGTCTCAGGTGTAATTTTGTCCCATTCTTCCTGCAAACAAGTCTTAAGGTGGGCAACAGTACGGGGTCTTCGTTGTCGCATTTTGCGCTTCAAAATGCGCCACACATTCTCTATTGGAGACAGGTCGGGACTGCAGGCAGGCCAGTCAAGTACCCGTACCCTCTTCCTCCGCAGCCAGGACTTTGTAATGTGTGCAGAATGTGGTTTTGCATTGTCTTGTTGAAATATGCATGGACGTCCCTGGAAAAGATGTCTTCTTGAAGGCAGCATATTGTGCTCCAAAATCTCTATGTACTTTTCAGCATTAATGGTGCCATCACAGAAGTGCAAGTTACCTTTGCCAAGGGCACTGACACAACCCCATACCATGACAGACCCTGGCTTTTGGACTTGTTGCTGGTAACAGTCTGGATGATCCTTTTCTTCTTTGGTCCGGAGCACACGGCGTCCATTCCTCCCAAAAAATACCTGAAATACTGATTCATCAAGGTTCAAGGTTCTTGTTTATTTGTCACATACACAATCATACAGGGTATAATCAGTAGTGAAATGTAGGTCAGGACGGGTCCGCTCAATGGACAGTGCAAAAAAATAAAATAAAAGATGAAACATAACACAAGAGAATATATATAAATATTGGTAGGAATAAGATAAAAAAATAAGTAAAAAATAAAATAAAATAAGGAGTAAAATGTGCAATGAACTAAAATGTGCAATACAGTCTACTGTGGGTTTAATAAATATTAATATAACCAGGGATGTGCAAGAGCAATGTGCAAACAGGTTGTACCGGGTATGTACACATAGCAGCAATGCGGATGATGGAGAATGATGGGTGTTTTTTACAGTTTAATAAATTGAGTCCTGTAGATGTTATGAGGCTGAGTTTAGGAGCCTGATGGCCTGAGGGTAGAAGCTCCTCCTCAGTCTCTCAGTTTTTGCCATCATGCTCCTGAGGCGCTTGCCAGATGGCAGTGAGATGAAAAGATGGTTACCGGGGTGATTTGAGTCCTTGATTATTTTTGCAGCGTTTGAGGTAGATGTCCTGCAGAGAGGGGAGGGCAGACCCAGAGATGCGCTCAGCTAAGCGCACGACTCTCTGCAGAGCTTTGCAGTCCTGATTTGTGGCGTTACTGTACCACACTGAGATGCACTGAGTCAATACACTTTCTATGGCCCCTGAATAGAAAGTTTTCAGGATTGCTGGTGAGACCCTGAATTTCGTCAGCTGTCGCAGATGGTACAGTCTTTGCCTGGCTTTCTTGACCTGTGTTTGAATGTGTGCAGTCCAAGTCAGGTCCTCGGAGATGTTTACACCGAGGTACTTGAAGCTGCTCACCCTCTCCACAGGGGTCCCGCTGATCATAAGAGGAGTGTAGGGCCGCTGCTGTCTCTTCCTGAAGTCTACAATCAGCTCTTTAGTTTTGCTCACGTTCAGAGAGAGACAGTTGTCCTGGCACCATGATGTTAGTCTCTCTACCTCACCCAAGTATGCGGTCTCATCATTGTTGGAAATGAGGCCCAGAACCACAGTATCATCAGCAAATTTGACAATAGAAGTGGAGCTGTGAGAGGACACACAGTCGTGTGTGTAGAGAGAGTAGAGCAGGGGACTCAGAACGCAGCCCTGCGGGGCTCCTACGTTCAGGGTGATGGAGTTGGAGGTGAACTGGCCCATTTTCACCACTTGTGGTCTGCCGGTGAGGAAGTCTTGGATCCAGTCACAGAGTGTAGTGTTTAGGCTGAGGTCTGAGAGTTTGACAGCTAGCTTGGTGGGGACTATAGTATTGAAAGCTGAGCTATAGTCAATGAATAGCAGTCTGACATAGTTGCCATTTTTGCTGTCAATATGTGTGAGGGAGGAGTGCAGTACCTGAGAGATGGCATCATCAGTAGACCTATTTGGGCGATAGGCAAACTGGAGAGGGTCCAAGGTAGCAGGGATGGAGGAGCATATGTGTTTCTTTAAAAGTCTCTCAAAAACCTTCATGACTGTTGATGTGAGGGCAACTGGACGATAGTCATTCAGGCAAGAGGGTTTACTGTTCTTAGGCACAGGGATGATGACAGATTTCTTAAATGAGGTGGGAATCACAGAGGTAGCAAGGGACTCATTAAAGATGGAAGTAAACAAACCAGCAAGCTGATCGGCGCATGATCTTAGAACGCGGCCAGTAATCCCATCAGGTCCGGCGGCTTTCCTGATGTTTACTCTCCTTAATTCTCTCCGAACCTCGTCCTCCGACACGGTGATAACATGATCAACATCGCTGCTCTGTCTGCCGCTTCCTGATGCGCTGATCGGCAGAGTCGCGCTGCCGTTGCATTCGAAGCGGCCGTAGAAGGTGTTTAGCTCTTCGGCCAGCAATGGATCTGCTCTCACCTCGGCGGAGGGGTTATTTCCAGAGGAACAGATGGTCTTCAGTCCCTGCCACATGCGTCGAGAGTCATTGAGCTGAAAATGTGACTCAATTCTCTCTCTGTATCGGAGTTTAGCGGCTCTAACTGCCCGTCGGAGAGCATAACATGATGCTTTGTAATCACTCATGTTTCCTGACAAAAGACCGGCGTTGTATGCGGCAGTGCGTTGGTTAACCGCAGCACAGATTGTTCTGTCCACCCACGGTTTCTGATTAGAGAATGTCCTTATTGTTACCGTTTCAGTGGCTTGGTCGATTAGCATGTAAACAAAGCTTAATGCTACATCCGTGAACTCGCTGACGTCAGCTGAACTCGCCCGGAACATGTCCCAGTCGACGTCATCAAGAGACGCCTGTAGCATAGCTTCAGAGTGGGAGGACCAGCGCGTCACTTCCCTCTTCCCCGGGGATTCCTGAACGATCCTTTGTTTATATTCCGGTGTGAGGAAAATGGCCGCGTGGTCCGATTTACCAAAAGCCGGCAGGGAACGAGCTTTATAGGCATTCTTAAACTGAGTGTAGCAATGATCCAGTGTATTCGGTCCTCTAGTTGGACAGGATACATGCTGATGGAAGTTCGGCATGACCTTCCTGAGGTTGGCTTTGTTAAAGTCCCCTGCGACGATAGAGGCAGCGTCAGGGTGTTTGTTGATGTATCCGCTTAGCTCCTCATGGAGTTTGGACAAAGCCAAGCCGGTGTCTGCCTGAGGTGGAATGTAAACGGCAGTAGCGATGACCACGGAGAACTCGCGGGGTAAATAGAATGGGCGGCAGATAATGGAGAGATGTTCCAGATGAGGCGAGCAGGAACGCGACAGAATGGAGATATTCCTGGGGTCGCACCATTTCTTGTTAATCATGAAACACACTCCACCACCCTTGATTTTTCCGGCCTCGGCTGTTCTGTCCATCCGTAAAACAGAAAAGTTATCAGACGGTGTTACAGCGGTGTCCGGGACCGAGGGAGTGAGCCATGTTTCAGACAAACAAAGGATGTTACAGTCCCTAATGTCCCGTTGGAAACTTGTCCTGGCTCTAAGATCGTCCATCTTATTTTCCAAGGATTGGACATTTGCGAGCAGAATACTGGGGAGAGGAGGGCTGTGAGCCCTGTTTCTCAGTCTGTCACGAATTCCAGCGCGTCGCCCGCGGGGTTTCTTTCGCCTCCTGGGATTATTCGGGCGGCCTTTGTTAACCTCGGCGTTCCGAAGAATCTCCACTGGCCACACTGGATCCGTGGATAAAGTGTCCTGAAGCAGGTTAGTGCAGCGGTGTCCAATGTCCAAAAGTGTTCTTTTGTCGTAAATAAATAGTGCAGACGTTATGCGTGTAAAAAGAGAAAGTAAAAATACGTAAGAAAGTATATAAAAGCACAGATTGAGCGGAGCCATCCTTTAACGTCGACTGAACACAGCAGCGCCGGAAGCGGAATCATCTGACCACAGTACACGTTTCCACTGTGTGATGGTCCATCCCAGATGCCTCCGAGCCCAGAGAAGTCGACGGCGCTTCTGGACACTGTTAACATAGGGCTTCCTTTTGGCACAGTACAGTTTTAACTGGCATTTGTGGATGTAACTACGTATTGTGGTACTTGACAAAGGTTTGCCAAAGTAGTCCTGAGCCCATGTGGTGATATCGCTTATAGATGAATTAGGATTCTTGATGCAGTGCCGCCTGAGGGATCGGAGATCACGGTTGTTCAGCTTAGGCTTGCGCCCTTGTCCTTTACGCACTGAAATTCCTCCAGATTCCTTGAATCTTTTAATTATGTTATGCACTGTTGAAGGTGAAATATCCAAATCTCTTCCTATCTTTCTTTGAGGAACATTGTTTTTAAACATTTCAATAATTTTCTCATGTATTTGTTGGCAAACTGGCGATCCTCGGCCCATCTTTGCTCCTAAAGGACTAGACCTTTCTTGGATGCTGCTTTTGTACCAAATCATAA
Organism: Schizothorax lantsangensis; assembly: GCA_027422415.1. Lineage (NCBI taxonomy): Eukaryota > Metazoa > Chordata > Actinopteri > Cypriniformes > Cyprinidae > Schizothorax > Schizothorax lantsangensis. The sequence goes on from CM049839.1 coordinate 47,089,752, forward strand.
TTACAATCACCTGTTGACATCAACTGTTTCAAATCACATCATTATTTAACCAATTTACCTCATTACTAGCCCTAAATTGCTCCTGTCCCAACTTTTTTTGGAATGTGTTGCAGGTCTGAATGACAGGAAAGGATGTATATTTACAAATGACATGAAGTTGACCAGACAAAACATGAAATATTTTGTGTTCATATTGTCTGCAATGAAATACAAGTCAAAGTAAATTTAGAAATCACTACTTTCTTTTTTTATTTGCGTTTTCCATACTGTCCCAACTTTTTCTGATTTGGGGTTGTATATACAGTATATATATATATATATATATATATATATATATATATATATATATATATATAATTATTGTAGTACCTCAAGTTAATCAGAAAACTAAATGAACATGTGAATTACATGTCAATTGTCTGAAATAAAAGTGTTATTATTATTATTATTATTTGTTTTAATTTCAGTTAACATCTATTTAATTTTAAGTAACAACAATGCTTTTTTTTCTATGGTTTTAGTTTTACTTAACCCTAGTAACCCTTAGTATGGAAGGTTAGTACGGTTTGACCACCGAATGCCCTCGGTTTAAATGGCAGCGGTGTGACTGCCAATGAGCCAACACTCGGTGATGCCACATCAGGAGACCGTGAGGCATGCTGGCCTTTAAAAATAACCCTTGCTGTATAAAGAGTACAACATTAGATTCCAGATAGTGGCCGGCTGCCCACTGTGAGATCAGTCCTCCATCAGGTCACTGTCTAACTCTCACAGCACTGCATCTGAACCTGTTTATATCTGCAAACTCTGAGGATGCTGATTCCGGGAAAATTTGAGCAGCGGTTTACATATCGCTTTTATAGCATGCATCTGTCTGTTCAGAAAGAAATAAGTGGGACTAGGATTCCAGGAACATGTTATCTCATTCAAATGTAAGCTTACTGTCATAACATTCAGTAGCATTGCTGTTCACTTGATTATTTATTCAAGTAAAGTTACACTTATGCAATATAGATATGCCAAGCAAAGCATTCTTAGAAAGACAGATTGTTATGATTTGCAACTGTTAACCAGAAAGGCTGCTAGTTTTGTATTTGGCTTTTTCTTTGGTTTGGTAAAAACATTTGATTCATTGAGTCTTTGCAATATATATTCATACATATGCACTTGAATATTGACTCCTGATTGAGTTTGATTGCAAAGAAAACCCTTAAAAAAGTCTATTCAAGTTTTTTTCAAGTGTGCTAAAAATAATTACATTTACATTTACATTTATGCATTTAGCAGACGCTTTTATCCAAAGCGAATTACATTGCATTCAAGTTACAGTTTTTACATTTTATCAGCTCTTGATTTCCCTGGGAATCGAACCCATGATCTTGGCGTTGCTAGCGCCATGCTCTACTATTTTAGCTACAGGAAATAATATGTACACTTTCAGTCTACTTTTTATGTACTTTTCAGAGATACTAAAATTATACTTAAGTGTACTTGGTTTAAACTGATATGTATACAGCAAAGCCTACTTGTACAAGTATGGCCTATTAAATACTTTAAAATAGCTTATTTTTGGTAGTACTACAGAATATGTTTCATTTATATACTTACATGTTCAAGTTTATAGCAACAAGTCAGCTTTGAGCTGTAATATCTTGGAGTAAATAGTACATAGATATGAACCTGATCGTTTTGTACACAGTGTTATCAACCCACACAGAAACATATAAACATTGGGCTGTTTTTATTGACAATTCTTCCGTGATGTGAGTAAACTAGAAGTATAATGTGAAGTTCTCTTAAAGAAAACTATAGTTTTATACATTTAAAAGTGAGCCAATTCAGCCCAAAGAAGTATCAAAATAGTACACTTAAAAGTATGCTACTATAGTAGATTGATTTTAGGATGCTTTCCACATAAAGTATACGTGGAAAATATACTTTTACTTTACATTAAGTTTACTTGAAGTTTACTCCAACTTGACGTATACTTCTTTTTGTGTAATGGAAGATAAAAAATGAATAGCTGTTTTCTAAAACCTCTAGAGTTGCCAGACAATATTATAATGCATCATAGACATGTTCTCACCTTGATGTTTTTTTTTTCTTATGCTGCCTTCATTTACTATCGGAGTTATCATAAATATGTGTTTTGGAAATTGGACATAAACGGCCACTCAGGTTAAATTTACGACTAGGAAACAAAGTTGGGCAGGCCATAAACTTAAAACATCATGTGTATATATATAACATTTTGATGCATGCTGTATGCATTTTACACAGCAAAAACAGCATTTATTTGACCAAAATTCTAGATTGCACGGTGATTGTATACAGTAATGTGAGTAATATTTATACTGTATGGTTTTCACATCATCTAAATATATTTAGTGCATTTTGACTTTAACAAGATTTCCCCCAAAAATAGGTAAGGATCAATCCTGTTGTTTCAGACAACAAAGCACTTGAATACAACAAACTTATAATTACAATTTCAGAAATGGAAAGTAGGAAATTTCTGACAACTTATGGAGGCAGTATTAATAATTCAATTATTAACAATTCAACAAGCTCAGTTTAAATAAATAAATATAAGACAACTGGATTATAAAATAATTATACAGTATTTTGTAAATTATCTTGTGCAATACTTAATATTTAAGTTGATGCGTATTGCAGTGTTAGGTGACATGCTCATGTTAAAGTCTACCAAAATTTTCTCAGTCAAGTTTTTCTTCTTAGAGCGTTTGTGTGGTGAGAGCGTTCCAAATCAGTCACTTCTAAGTTCCGTGCCAGTTAGGATGCTTCCTTTGTTAGGCAGTGAGCAGCTCACTGGGTTTTGGAACAGATCTCTAGTCTGGCACCGAGCAAAAGGAGGCAATTTGGCACAGGTGGACACATTCTTCTCACTTTGCCTGCGCAATGAGCTTCAAGATTCAGATCTTCTCTCTTTTACCCCTCAATAGTCTTTGTCTCCATTGTTAGGCCTTCGCAAAACAAGTCAGACCACTTGCAGTCAATTATCTGCCGAGGTGTTTGACCGCCATCATTATAAGCGATCCCAGCAGCTCGGAGAAGGCTTAGAATGAGCTGGAAGTGAATTAACGCTGAACAAAACCCCCAATTCAACAGAAGCCAAAGAAAGAAGTTTTAAATAAAAATCGGAGCAAAAAAGAGCCGACATTCACAGATAAAGCCGAATCCAGAGCCCTTTTCACTGGCTTTCTCTCCCTCTCATTCCTCCCTATCATATGGCCGCTCCTTTACTGTGCTGAAGCTGGAATTGTGAGTGCGGTGCTTCCAATACCTTTTTTGTAGCGGGGTTAATTACTGGCGAGGCTTGAGAAAATTACATTCTCAAAATAAAGTATTATGATTGGCTCTCCACTGGCTATTTTAAGTCGTGCATGCTTTTTCATGCAAGATTGCTTGGAAACCAGATTTGCGGACTTGTCCAATATCAAGTAACCTCATTTACAGTCCCTATTAAACGCATCATTCTGACATGCAAATTGCCTTGCTTCCTATCCCCAAAACACCATTTCATGCCACCGAGATTAAGTTACTCCAGCAAATGCGGCGTTTAACATGCTTATTTTACAAAAACAGTCGAGGCTTTTTTTGTTCTCACAGTGACTCATAGTGTGTCGCTTTCACACAAATTAATCTAGAAACTTGACATTTCAAGGTGGAGTGGGACTTCTTTTATTAGCCTTAAGCAGCAACACTAATTGTTAATGTCACAATATGGCTTCCTTGAACTTGCATCTGTAAGGCGAGCTTTAGTCTGTCTTGGCAATGTCCAAGAGAAGAAAGATTGTGGAAAACAGTGATATGAGTTTATGTCAAAACAGTTAATGCAATTTCCCTTTCGCTTCCTGTCTTTTCTGACACACAAACAGGCTGAAATATTCCACGAGCAGCAAACGGCTGATGTTGTATGTTGCACTTCCAGTCAAATGCAATGAAAACATTCACACGGACATCATGATTCAGAGCCTTGTATGCATCATGTCCACATAACTCACTGTCTTTCATACAACACGTTTTATATACACAACAGATTTAATATGCTTGAAGTGAAAGCCCTTTTACACGTAATGCAATTGATGGCCCGCATGCACCATATATGCATGGCTTCACCTCCCCCATCAAGGAAGAAAATGTCACATGCACATATTTTACATGAGTAATGATCCAGTGCAGGCGAGAGCCGTTTGTTTGTACAGTTTAGCCTGAGCGTTGACCTGAAACTCTGGCCTATGCCACGCTATCAGATTTGCATTCGATAGCATTGCACTTGGAACATCCTTCATATATTTCTGAGAGCTGGGTTTGCACATAGAGAGCTTAAATGGTTGCACTGGTTTAGAGGTTTGTCTGAATAACTTATTTGGAGCCGTCATGTGAAGCCTGCACATGAGTGGTTTTACAAGTGCAAGAGGAAATTTGTTAATATACAAAGATTAATGAATCCCGGCTTTGCATTCGATGTGACTTATGGCTCCTTGCCTACAATGCACTGTGCCAAACCTTGTGAAAAAGAAGCACACTTTAGCATACCTTTAAAAAAAGTACTTACTACAGAAATAATATACTTTAAAAGAATATACTTTGGACACTTAACTATATTTTATCTGCAAAACATATTATAGATTTAATTGATATTAAATGCAGTTAGCTGAACTTCAGACTGCTTTTTTGATCCACTTAAGTAGGACATATGTAATTTCATAATTCTATTGTCTTTGGAATGTGGTTGAAGTACTGCTGAATGTACTGACAAGCATTTATGTTAAACAAAAAATATATATTAATGTAATTTCTGTTGAAGCTTCATATTTAAATATATTTGAAATTACACATTTGCAATGATCAAGTTGCAACTTTAAAATATATTACCTTTAAATGTAATATTGAATAACACACTGCAGTTAATATTATAATTAAGTACTTTATATGTGCTTTAGTATGTTAGTTAATGCATCAAAATAAGTGCACTTCTTTAAAGCACAACAACATATTATTAAAACACAATGATGTAAAATGTACTTCAAAGTAAAACTTACAAAGTGCACCCTTTAGCATACTTAAATATTTTAAGAAACATAGCCATGAAAGTCATGCAAGTACAGTTTATTTTTTTTATTTTTTTATATACTTTTAAGATTTGAAGTATACTATAAGGGCACATTTAATACAAGTATGCATAGCATTTTAAATAAGGAAAGCACTGCCATTGTAACAGCAGATTAATTATTTATGCACATTGCACAACACCATGCCAACTCACAATCAGTGCATTGTCAGAAGGCAGAAAGAATGTGAAATGAATGATTGTGATAATTGATTCCTAAAAATCTGAAGTCATTTGGAGACAGAAATGGAAATGAGGGCTAAAACAGAACTGGTATCTTGTAAAAAGATAAAGCGTGGACTATGTGCTAAATAGCTAACTAGTTCATTCACTAGTTCATAATACTACATAATACTACACTCTTAAAATAAAGGTTCTTCATTGGCATTTATGGTTCCATGAAGAGTCTTTAACATCCATGGAATCTTTTCATTGCACACTTTCATCTTTTCAAAAAAAAAAAAACTTTATAGTGGGAAAAAAAATCTTTCTTCTTAATTCTCAATTCTTAAAATTGTCTAATACAATAAAGGTTCTACTACAAACGGTTCACTGAAAGATTATTTGAGGAAACAGAAATGGTTCTTCTATAGCATGGGATAGTTATATACCTAATGCAATTCTCTAATGCTTGTCTTTGGCCTCAGATCAGTCCAGGCTGGCCTCAGTCCAGGCTGGTCCAGCAATGCAATGCTGTGTTGTAGCAATGCAACATTGGCCACTTGAAGAGGAGTGTTGGCTATGAGAAGGAAAAGTGGGGAAGATCTGAACCTCATTTATAAAATGTTGCGCAGAAACCATCCTAAATTTGATCTTATGATCATTTCTAAGATTTGCGTACGTGCGATTCATAGAATGAACGTACGAACAGAAATCGCGCGTATGCGTCTCTTTTAGATGTGAAATCTATGAATCGCAAGTGATCTTGAACTTGCGCGCAATTGACTGGTTTCAGCTCTCTGCCTTGTAAATGACTCCTAATTAATATCATTAACATATAAAAGATTACCAATCATCATAATTTAGAACAGCGAGCTGCAAGAACAGCTTAAATTTTTAAAAAACCTGCAATACTCCGACAATAAAAAGTGCGTACGTCTGCTCAGACCCTGACATGACGCTAAGCACTTTTCCACGTCAAAGACCGTTTTTATAAATATGAACGTTGGTGTGGATTTAAGCGTACGCACACTCTAAGATCAAATCTGAGCATACACACGCTTTATAAATGAGGTCCCTGGTTCTCAGAGTCCCATTTGCCTGAGACCACCCTCACACCATCACCATTAGCTACTGTTTGACACTTGGGAAGGATGACACCTCGTCTTCTGTACCTCCTGGAGGGTGTCATGACCACACACCAGCCCAGACGCTACTAATAATGACTTCTAATGCTCTGGTTTCTGACTTTCAAACAAGCTCTCGCTAATGATAAAGGCTGAGTAATTGGTGAGAAAAGTAACACCGTGTTGAGACACCAACTTCTGTGTGGATCGCAAGAACAAAGTTTCTGCCTCTTATATTTTAACGCTTTAACACCGCACTCCTAATTACTCATCAAAGCCGTTTATTGGATCATTAAGACTTAACTTGCAGGTAATCATTAGCTTTTGTTGTCAATTCCTTTTTACGACTGTGATGAAACCATGACAATTCTTTTCTAAACTAGCCTGTTAAATATAGTGAAAACCATATATAGTATTTTTAGTAACTTCACATTTCAATCAAACACACACATCTCAAACAAAGTAACACATTAACTTTTCAATCAGGAATTCGCTCTGCATAGTTTCTAAGCACCACTACCAAGAATCAAAGCAGCTTTGCATAAACATAGTTCTGAGAAGTGTAGTCCATTTCAGTAGTTTTTGCTTGAAATCTCGAGAAATTCCAGTAAGTAGTTTGAATCACGTTTATTTCTTTGTATTTAAGCCTGTGGCATGTGATTGACCTCTCACTGTGTTCAGTCACAGGTACAGTAGGTGTGACCAAAGTAATGGAGACTTTCTGCTATTACATTAAACAAGAGACTTTACGGGATACTTCACCCAAACATGAAAATCATCATTTACTCACTCTCCACAGAAGAAGATATTTTGATTTGTCAATACAATGAAATTCAACATGCACTCTAAGAAAAGTCTATACAAATAGGGCACAATATGCTGAGTTAATATGAAGGAATTTTCTGTAATGATTTCTGACAGTTTTACCCATATTTTGAAATATGTGTTGCATTGAGTTGTCTTTTAGTGTTGTTGTTGTTGTTGCCTTTTTTTATTACATAGCTCTCTGGAATACTTGATTCTGATTGGTCAGTTGCAACATTCCAAGGTGTGTTATTCCCCGATAACCACCGTCATCATTAGCAGAGCCAAATAACACACTGCTCATCTGAGTATTTGAGGCCGGCGCTTCTTTCACTTCTCTCATATCCAGTGTTGGGAAAAGTTACTTTTAAAAGTAATGCATTTCAATATTGTGTTACTCCCTAAAAAGTAACTAATTACATTACTTGGTTACTTTTTATGGAAAGTAATGTGTTACTTTACTTTTATGTTACTCTTGTGCTACTTTTTAAATCTGGACTGGGCTTGCTTGTTTTTATTCATTATGAGGAATACTGAATCTGTTTTTGTGCAGGTGAGATGAGTAAATGCATGTTCACATTTAGTCAAGAACTACAGTAACATTATGTTCACAAAAGGAACACAACACCTCTGCACTTATTCCAGATTTCTCTCAACATGCAGACAGGAGAGCTGTCAGTCTATAAATGAAAAAAAAAAAAAAAACTGCCGTTACTTATCTGAAAAAAGTAACCCGGATATTTTCTTATAAATTAAAAAGTAATGCATTACTTAAAAAAGTAATCTGATTACTTGACTCACATTACTTTGAATGCGTTACCCCCAACACTACTTATATTACACCGCCATTCTCTTTCTAGTTTCATTCAAATGCAACTACTATCATTTTGCACCTCAGTTATCGATTGTATTTACTGTAAAACGAAACCAGGGGACTTCCGTATTAATAGTAGGCCTTCAGTAATATTGCTGAAGTGATTGTCTTGTTGCTAAAATGATAATTTTGTACACTGTAATAGATTTAAGATAAAAAACAGGTAAGATTTTAAAGTGCTTTCGTCTCAAATAGCATTTTATGTCCTCGTCTTTATTTCTGTGGTGAAAAGCTGTGTAATTAGCGATACGACTGTAATGCCTTAAATGTCCATCTTGTCTGAAATTTGTCTAGGCTCAAAGCCATTTGTGAACTGTTTATCTTTGTGGAAGCTTTGCGTTTAAAGGGCTAATAAAACATTTAAACTCAAATCAATATTTTGTGGCAGATTATTTATTTCTGTGGCAAGTAGCCATGAAATAAGCGGGACAATGTATTTCCAGCCAGTTGTTATCACAGAATAATTTTGCGATAACAACCGGCTGGATATACATTATGCCTTACTTATCACATAATATTTATGTATATACTATGTGCACTGTTACTTTGGCAATATTGCATGTATAACAAGCATGTTTTGTTTTCAGTAAAGTACTTGGAAATGTCTGTTAACTACACAGATAATGACCAGCACATTTTCTGTTTATCTACGCATTGTTAACTATAGTGTAGTCCAAGACAACATTGGATTGCAGTGATTTTTGTTGTGTGGACAAAAAAAAAGACATTTTTCAAAATACATTTTTGGGGGGGTTCCACGGAAGAAATTAAGTCAATCAGGTGTGAATCAGAATTTTCATTTTTGGGTGATCTATCCCTTTAACCCCTGGTTAGTACTGTGAGTCTCTTTGGATAAAAACAGCCTGCCAAATGCTAACTGGAAAGGAAAGGACAAGGCTGTATTGATTGTCGAAACATCTACGGGTCCCCACTAGCTATCACTGCTCAACACAAGGGCAGTTAATTAGCCAAATCTGCTACAAGTCGACCCTCAGAGAGCACTTGTAAAAGAAAGGACAGCAGAGGAGGAAGTGTGTCCCTGCGCAGGACGCTGCTTTATGTGGTGGAGGAAGGTCAGCAATCTGTTTAGTAATCCAGTGTGGCTGCTCTTGATTGGCATGTGAATGGACTATCCTTTCATTGATAAAGTGGCAATAAGTGAATACAATGGTGAGACTAGAGTCAATACACACAACAAATGTCACACAGAGTCAGATAATCACAAGGTGCCACTGAGGAAGGAATAGATTAGAATGTGCATATGCCTTCAAACTTAAAGGTCCCATATTGTACACCTTTCTGGAGTTTTATTTTAGGTTTTGATGTCGTTAAGAATATTCGCGGTATAAGAAAAACCATCTCAATATATTTTTATAGCTCTTCTCTCAGGAGCTCTGGTAAAAACAGGTCGATTTGTCCTGTCTAATTAATATTCATGAGCCTCTCTTCTGATTGGCCTGTTGTTTTCTGAGTGACGCACGGCTAGGCCAACCACAGGTAACTAGGGTCATGTAGGGCTGAGATCACAATTACGTCACAGCGCTAGCTGGAAGAAAAACAAAGGGAGAACTGCCCATTCAAACCAGCGCAGATTTGGCTACATAAGGAGCTAATATCATCTTGTTGTGATGTTGGGTGCCAGAATCGATGTAATACAGCATCAAATTAGAAATTTGATCGTATACCTGCTGCCACTGCCAGACAAAAAAAACGACGACAGCTGTGGTTAAACGAGATAAAACGAGTGGACTGGACAGAAACGATCATCAAAAATGCTCGTGTTTGCAGCGCACACTTCTTAGCAGAAAAGCTTCAATAAAGTATTGTCTTTTGTTGTTATGGACGCGTCGTGTATGAAATAATGTCTGTGTGCATGTGTGTAGAACAACAAACTGACGATTTATATATAATCATTTGTAATTGTATATGCATTGTTGTGATTAATTGTGGCTGGAATAATAATGTAGCTGTAAAAATAGTTGCCTGCTGAAATCTAAATGTATTTACATCTTCATCATGACTAGATAGACACGGTGAGTTTGTCATTATACATGTTAGACGTGATCCACCTCATAGTAACAGTCCTGTCAGATCGTCCATCCTTTGAGTGAGAGTGTAACGTTACAGGTCGGCCGATCTGGTTTCGTCCGTTAAAGTTAACCTTTTCGACATGTTTCCGTGTTGTTGTTGATCAGCAATGGCATGGATGCAATGCTGTCTGGGGGTTTGGCAAAAGGACGGTGGGTGGTGCTTGGGATGGTGACTGAAGGCGGTGACTGAGTAGATCGGACATTTTTACGGAAGTCACAAGGACTCGTGAAAAAACACAGCAACTTTATGCAGGCTGTGTGTACTTTACTGTGGATTGACTGTTTTGAAACGTATATGGTAGTTACATAGCCCCTAGATCTCTGTAGGCATGAAAAAAAAGCCAAGAAATTTCAGTTTTGACAATATTTAATAACAAAATCACTTCTTTTGATTTACTTAGGGGTCGTTCACACATGGTGTCTTCTTGTGTCAGCAGTTTTTTTCATTGTTTTTCTTATGCAAACATGCTAGATGGATGCAACACATCTCACTGTTTCTTTTCAGCAGCTCGCATCATGAGCACAGACTTTTTGAAATGCGTATAAAACTTAAAAACAATGAAATTTTCCAAAAATGTTGTCAATGAATGAATGAATGAATGATGCATTTATATAGCGCTTTATTGTGTATTGCTGTACACCCAAAGCGCTTTACAATCTCTCCTCAACCACCACCAGTGTGCAGCATCCACTTGGATGACTTAGTCAAGTCACCTTTATTTCTATAGCACTTTATACAATACAGATTGTGCCAAAGCAGCTTCACAGTGATAAACAGCAAAATAAAAGTATAAATTATGGAAACTCATTGGGCTGCACAATAAATCGTATTTTAATTGTGATAATCGTCTGCAATATTTGTGCGCTGGTTAATTTTCCTGAAAACATTTCATTTTTATTTGCCATGTCTGTGTCTTAAAATGCATTTTATTTAATTCCATTGCAACTGAATTTAATTCCATTTTTAAAGCAAGTGTCCTATGTGAATATAGCAACTAGCAACTTATGCTTTACATTACATGCTGTTTTTAGTTCCACTTAATTAAAAAGGTATAGAAAATAAACAAACAAACAAACAAATAAATAAATAACGTTTTTTTTTAAATATTTTATATCAGTTAATGGTTCTTTTATTTAAAGTAACAACAATGTTTTATTGGTTTTAATTTTAGCTTCAGTTTTAATAACCCTGTTGGAATACTATCTTCTAACATGGATCAAATGTTTGTCATTCATTCAGTGCATTGATAGCATGCCAGAATGCCAGTAGCAGATATCTTGGAATTAATATTTTGGTTTTACTGTCATAGATTACAAAATGCAAACAAATATTGAGGAACTGTTGGAAGGGATTTGCCAGCAGACCCGTCCTCCACTCTTAATCACTACAGCTTATCTAAATCTTTTAATTCACTGAAAGGAAGATGATGGCACATACATTTAGAGTAGTTTAATCAAAAACATCTGTGTTGCAGTATGAGCTACAGACTCACAGAACTAATATAAAGGCTGGACTGAACAGTTGCTTTCTGTGTGAAATGTCAGAATCCCTTTCATTGCCAGGTGCATCAGTATACATTTGGAGTTGGCTTTGATATCGGATATGCCTGTAGTCTCTAAATCATGCTTTGTGGATATTAAGGTAGCTAAAATAAAGAAAGCAGACTTTTTATTTGTTTCCTTGTGCAGTTAAAAAGATTAAGCACAGGATCCTCAGAGCCATGTAAGACTATCAACATACATGTGACCAATGTGTCCCTCTCGTCACGCTTCTCCAAAGTGCCCCAAAATGCCCCCAGCTTCCCCGCGATAAGCTTCGACAAAGCCCCAGATATAATTTCACATCCACTCTGTTCCAGTGCCACAGCAGCAGTCAAAAGCCCATTCCTCTTCCAGTTCCTTCTGCCTTTTTTAGAGCCATGCTGCCAAAGGTTTCACAGACATTGGACGCTGTGTGACAATGGGCCGCAGTGAAGAGGTTCTGTCCTCAAGACTCCGTATTAACAGTGTTTTGGGCACTTTCAGTGTGTTGACAGCACTGCAGGACGCCAACAGCTGAAAACAACCCAGACACACTGAGCACATTTGCTCTGCAGAACAGCTCTATATGCTTAACCCTATAGATCCTACTGCATCACACTTGAAACACGGATTTCTAAAGACTCTAAATGATTGACTGTTTTTAGTACGGCCCGCTGGATTATATTACACTCGGAGTATAAATTTTAAAAACATTTGAAAAGTAAGTCACGTAAAGATTGCTTTCAGTTTATGATGTTAATACTATTCCAACAGACGCTATTGGAGCGCAGTGTAAATATTCACTAACGTGCAAATAATAAATGACAGACCATGAAAACAGTATTTTCCAGCAAGATGGTTAACGGATTATCTTTTTTAACAGTTGATATGTTTGGATCTGTATTTTTATGTAAATCGCCATCACACCACTGTCAACGGGACGCAGAGTTGCACTTGCCTCAAACAAAGGTCAAATCAAATGCATAGTCAACAAAATTACCAAATGCATGGCAGAAATGTTTGCACTGAACTATGTTCTTAGGTTTTCTGCGGATCACAGTTAATTTGTTTAAATTTTGGCCATGAAAACTTCTAAATGTTACAAAAAGTCTAAATTATAAGAATATAACATTCTGCCGCACTGCAGAGAATGAATATGCATTTTCAATAACTATTTTTGCTACCTAATCGGCATAAAGCTGCATTATAAAACTAAACAATTAAGTAATTAATATATATGTTATTCAACATAATAATTAATTGATACTTTTGACACACTGAAATGTGAAGTGCAGATCTTAAAAAGGTATTTAAAGGTCTTAAAATTGATTGAAAATCCTGCAGATACTCATTTGGAATAATAAGCCCTTTTTAACTGTCCTCATGTTCTGTAACTAATAAAAAAAGGACTCTACATATTGTTGCAAATTTACAGACAATGCAATTGAGATGTTTACATTGACTATAGTTTCCCTTCTGAACTAGCATAACTGCAAAAGTTTTATAGTTAATATCTTTTATAGCAAATACATTAATTATACTTTCACTGGTGAAACGTGGATTAGTACGAGAAAAAATTCACTCTCAAAGTTGTCCATCCCTGCTCTAAATGATCAACATGACCAAACTTTGTAATGAATATATAACATATATATTATATATAATCTACTTCATGCCTTCTGCTGTGTGATTGATAGTTCATACTTTTTTTTAGCAAGTAAAAGGCCTTTTAGTATCATTGTAAAAGCATCCACCTTCAGCTTGTGATTCACTTGTCTTTTTTGCTGTGAAATCTGTAATATTTCAAGAGAAATACTTACTGGACTTTTTTTTTCCAAAAAAAAGGGGGGGGGGGGGGTCATATGATCAGAGGCTTTTAAAGAATGTTTATTAGTTCACCTATCAATTATTATTGCATTGCATTACATTATATGTTTTGAAACAAGTTTTTTTTGTCATATACTAAGTGTTTAAATATTGTCTTACTAAAACATATTATTGAGAGATATAGAATGGCAACTGATATTTAGATGCATTTTATGCAAGCAATAGATCTCATTAATTTCCCATATGGCAAATATATAGATAGATAGATAGATAGATAGATAGATAATATATATATATATATATATATATATATATATATATATATACACACGTTTCAAAATATATTTACATAAATTGATTGGAGGGTATGGACTGCATTACAAGCTATCAGAATATCATTATTTTGTTCATATAAATATCAGCATCTGCACCAAATTGTGCATTTTTTCTTTGCGGCTCTGAAAAAAAGTTGAGCTGTTTTTTTCCTTTGAGCTTTATATTCTCACTATATTACACTATATGAGCCATAAATGCCCGATGTATCAAATATGATACTCAACAAACAAAACACACTTTTTACATATTTTGCATAAAGGTTCAATAAACTGTCTGTAGCATTTAAAATGAATAGATTTTACTGGCTTATTACTTCATATGTTAGGCTTTACAGGTTCAAGTTCAAAAGCATACTGAAGTATGGAGAGTAGGCATTCATGGGATATTTTTAGATGTTTACAACACAGTATTAACATGAACATAGTAAATCTTCTTTGGCTTGATATTCCAATTGGCTTGGTTCTAAACGAGGCGGTGTGAATTACTAATTACTCTCAGAGTAAAGTATTTTGAAAGAAGCCCCACTCTCTCTCTCTCTCACACACACAAACACACACTATTGAGATGTTGAAAGGTCAGGGGCCGCTGACCTCTGGCAGATTCCATGACCCCTGTGTTTTGCTCTGATCTCTTCAGCTGTTGTGTCATAAAGACACGGTTCTTGTGTTCGCTGCCATGTTGGTTTTTCCTCACTAACATTTAGCAGTGTGGGATAGTGTTTCAAGGCCACTTTGAATATAAGCCGCCCCCAAATCCACTCATACTCAACTAATAATTGCAAGGATTTCACATTGCCTTTGGTAACAGTATGCGCCTCGTGAAAAATAAGTGTGTTTAATTTTACTGAATGCGGCTGAAAAAAAAAAAAAAAAAAATATATATAGTTGCATTTAATATAAATTTAAACTGTAATATAAATTAAAATTTTAACTTGCAGTCAAGTGTACAAAAACATAACATTTAGCCCCGCACGCATATTATTTCAAATTATATTATTTTTGTAATAAGTAATATGGATATACATATATATCTTAATTAAATAAATTAATTATATATATTTTATATTATATAATCTTAGTTATATGTTATTAGACCTAATCTATCTATATATTTAATAAACAAGGCAAATAATGAATAAATATGAATAAGTAAATAAATATCAAATAGATAAAATAAATAGCTAGTTAATAATTAATAAAAGTTAATAATTAAGGTTAAATAATATATTTACTTTTTTATACATTTTCCAATTATTATTCATCAGATCTTGACTATATTCTATCTACATAGTTGATACTATATAATCTAGATATATACTATATGATTAACCAGGTGGAGGGGAACAAAAGGATCTGCGATTCTGGATGAGAAAATATAGACACCTTATCACATGCTTTATATTATATAATTTTAGACATACTCTTATTTATTTCAATAATCGCATAAATAAATGACCTAAGATACGCATATTGTTATTATTAGCTACCTATTCAATTTGGAAGCTGCACTCAAAATTCACTTCTGAGTGCAACATCTAACTCTGAAATCTAAAGACAAAGGACATTTGAACTGGACAGAATAAAGCTTTTAGGAGATGCGGCTGCCTTGGGAATTTGGATGACCGCAATAGGCAAAAAGCCTGTATGACGTGCAAGACAGGACAGGTGCCGTTACAGAGAGAGCACAGATATCACACCAGCAGCTCACGTATGGGTGCACGACTGCATTGCTCTCCATTAATGAAAAACAAATGCTGATGCTTCAAAGTTGATTCTTGTTTTTACTCCATCAGGCATCCAAATTCTGTGTAACGACACTTTTGTTTGGTAAATGTGCTAATATGTTTTGACTGCGTTTATGTATACATCTATCACAGGGGAGTATTGTGCTTCAAACGGTTTACAAGCAAGACGTCACAAACCTCAAAAGCACCTCAGACATACAGACAAAACACAGGAGCTACCGCCAAAAGCGCAGACGCAAACAACTCGGCTCCATCTGGGAGCGAGGAGAGCGCTGGACAGAGGCTAAATCTGTGAAGAAAAAACCCTCTAATCCCCAGTTTGCTGAAACTTTGGAAATCCTAGAAATAGATTAGGAGCTGGGGCAGCCAGCTTTAATAAGGCAGCCCGTTTTTCTCGAAAAGTCATGAACTAGCGAAGCCACCAGCTCTCACAATTATCATTTCCCATATAGAACAATGATTCAATAAACACTAATTTGGTGTGTTGTTGACATGCCAACAGCAGGGTCCAGAAAGATGAGGGCTCTGTTTAAATCGGCACGTATCAAAGTCTAGTAACACCCCCATCACTGTCCGCATAATCGAATGAGTCTCGATGATATCGACAACTTTATGTAAAGTAACAGTTAAATGCTGTGGAGGCTCAGGACAGCATCATTTAACATGATAACAGGGGCTGATCTCATCCCAGCCGTTCGGTCACATCCTTCTCAATATATGTTTCATAACATTCTCAAGTCAATATTTTGATGTAGATGATGTTTAAAGGGATAAAAATTCTGTCATCATGTATTCATATTCATGTCATTCCAAACCTGCGTGACTTACTTTCTTCTGTGAAACACAAAAGGAGATGTTTTGAAAAATGTCAGTGTTTTTGTTTTCCCTTGTGAAAAATTAGTACAAGTTAGGATACTTTTAAAAAGAGTACTTATTATGGAAATATAATATAGTTAAGAGCAAAAATAGATAGTTAATCACATTTCTATTGAAAGCGGTATGCTGTGCATTTAAATTTATTTATTAAAATGTATTAAAATTTATTTACGGACAATTGTCTTGATGAAGTTGCAATTTGGTATGTTCAAAATATATGATAAGATTTGAAGATATATATAAGATTTGAAGTACACTAAGTGTACATGTAATACAATTAAGCACACTTCCTTTTTTTAGGGCTTTTTTGTTTTAGTTTGTTTTGTTCATAAAATGAAAGTCAGTGGGGCCCATTACCCTATATTATCTTCACTTTCTTAAGTAAGTGCACTGTAAGTACAGGTAAGTGCACGTATTGTAAAATAAAGTGCGACTGGATTTTCATTTTGGCTAAGCTATCCCTTTAAGTTTGTTTCTTAAACATACTGTCTCTATATATTTAATCTGATACACAGTCTTTACAATGGTAGCCACACATTTACTATAAGCATTCTACAAGTATAACATAATTTGTACTGAGTTTCAGACAAATCCCCCATCTCTTTTTGACAAGCAGTTCCTCTTTAGGGATTTACATCTTCATCTTAATTGAAGAGGATAATGGTTTCACTGATAGCAGCATCAGCGACACCACCTCTTCTTATCAGTTCAATCCGCGGATTTGTGCCACCTTATAACAATCCTGAGCAAATTAATTATACCGATCTATTCTAGTCAAGAAGGTTGCCGAAGTGGATGTGTCCTTCTGCTATAATTGTTTTGTCAGAATGACAAACACGTTTAGGGAGTGGGAGGTTGTCCGGTGGTCATTGAGGACAACGGTTCACTCATAGGTTGGGTGAAGTCTTGTTAAGATGTCTAAATCTGACCTGTGCCAACAGAGCATGAAGAAGTCAATATAAAATGTCATTTGCAACCTATTTTACTTCAACTATGTGATGTGTCCGTAAGAATGAAAGAGGAATGTAAGCCAAGACCTGAACTGATTGGTTCTCAGAACGGAATGGAGCCAGCTGGTTGGAGGGGGAGGAGCTGAAAAATAAAGGGCCTTGATGACATCATCAGAAAGGAAAGTCGTTTCAAATGCACTCTTGTACACAATAAAACCATGTATGGAGAATGCAAACAGCACCAGGTTTAAATATCTGCACTTAGACTCATGACTATTTAAAACCATTCATTATATGCAAATATCATGCACGTCAGCAATATTTAAACGGAGTGTCTATTTACACTAAGTGCAAATAGCCCGCCTTGTTGGCAGAGGCTATTTACACTAACTCCGCCCACCAATGTGTGATTGGGCTAGTCAAGATTACAAAAGATGGTTGGTAATTGTCAGCTCCAGTGGTGCTGATGGTAAAATGTGTGTTGTACTCATTTTGACGCGGGTTCGAATCCGCCTTTGGCAAACTTTTTTTCTCCCTTTTCAAATTTCAAATCACATCACATCACATCAGAAAAGCATTTACTTTTAATAAAAATTAAGGAAATAATGAAAAAGTTGAAAATAAAGTATCGGGTAGGGTTAGGGTAGGTGTAGGGAGGGCTTTGTCCCAATAAGGTGGCATCCATTTAATAATTTGAATTAAAATTAAAATTTACACTCAATAAGTTATTATTGCATACTGTTTTATAATGTATTACAATACTGAGGTGCAGATAATTGCCACTATTTGCAATAAGTAGTATAAATAGCAGAAAATCCTGCTATTTTAACATAGTGCAAATAGAATCCATTGCTATTTACACTTAGTATAAATAGCATCCATCGCTATTTGCACTTAGTGTAAATATCATATATCGCTAAGAATTTATGCTATTTTCACTTAGTGTAAACAGCATCTAATTTTAAATTTTTTTTGCACTTAGTGTAAATAGCATCCATCACTATTTACACAGTGCAAATAGCCGCTGCCATATTTAAATACAATTTAGTAACACTGATATTTGTTTAAGGGGATAGTTCATTCAAAAATGACAATTCTGACTATGACAATTCCATTTGTTCCAAACCTGTACGAGTTTATTTCTTCTTTTGAGTACAAAAGAAGATATTTTGATACCAAACAGTTGACGGTAGCCACTGACTTCCAGATTTATTTATTTTTTTCCATACTATGGAAGCCATCAACTCTTTGGTTACCAACATTCTTCAAAATATCTTCTTTTGTGTTCTACAGCAGAAAGGAATTCATACAAGTTTGGGACATCATGAGGGTGAATAAATGATGACAGTATATTCTTTTTTTGGTGAACTATCCCTTTAAGTTCCTTTTAAGTTTTACAGAATACTCAGAAAATTACATGTGCGCACTACAACGCGAGTTCAGTTCGGGAAAAGCTGACAATATCTGACAGCCGAAGCAGTAAACAATCCCATCCCCCTCTCTGGTTTTGTCTTTGTCATTATCACTTTCCTTAAGAGAGGATAACATGCTTTGAAAGGTATCTGTGCTTTCACATGCAGGCTCATAGAGATGCTGGGGCCAGCTGTCCTTATCATGGCACCATACCTTCTGTCCATCTCTAGCCAGAGAGAGAGAGAGAGAGAGAGAGGTTGCAGGCCAGCTGGAGGCTTGCCTAAAAATGCTTTTTGCCTCCAAAGTGAGCAGGGGTTTAAAGGTGGCACACAGCAACAGACCGGTGGCTATAAAGGACGGGAGGGGGAGAGGAGGAGGGACCATTAACCAAATGACTGGAAGGTGTACATTCACGTGTACATTAACTTCAACATCTCTTTCTCTTTCATTTAATCACATTTAGTTTTCATATGCAAGTACTGCAATGTTTTTATATCACATTGTTGCTGTTTCCTCCTTCAATGCTATCAAACTCACACACTATAAAGTGTGTAAAATAAAGTGTAACCTAAATTGCAACTTCATCATTATAAATGTGTATAAATGTGCAATTATAAATGCATTTAAATATATGACATAGATATTTTAATAGATATGACATTAAAGTATATTTTAGTTTACTATAAATGCTTGTCAGTATATTCAGAAGTACATTCAGCAGTATATTTCAAAGACAATAAAAGTAATAATGAAATTACACATAAAGATACTTAAAATCATACATAAGTGGTTAGAAAATGTACACTAAGGTTCAGCTAATTGCATTTAATATACATTTAAATTACAATACATTTTAATATAAGTGCAATTATGGACCAATAGGATTTCTATGTGGGTGGGGCTACCCAGCATACTGCAAATAGTAACCAAGCAACCATCAAAATATCCTGTTGTTCATTGTGGACGTGACTGGTATCAATAAAAAGGTTTAAATGGTTGAAGAGATGGCTCTTATAACTTTTTATCATGCTGTGTCTGTTTAGGACACAGTGTCAAAGTCTTGGCAGTCCTAATCAAATGAGTTTTAAAAATAAATTAATATGCCACACGTTTCCAACTCTTTGAAAGGTGGCCTCGTAAAGCAAGCATAAAGACCGAATGAGGTTATGCCAAGACTCATAAATGTATGTTACCCACAGTTGCTGTCATTGCAGTGTAAGCTTAATGACCATCTTTAATTGGGTAAGTCGTGCCAATATCAGAGCACAGCGCCAATGGATGTACCATTGACTCTTTCAGACAATAAAGCAAAGGTTGATTCCACAAGTCACCTTTTCAACTACTTTCTCTGGCCTTTGGCTTTCAGTGCATCCAAACAGCGTGTTCCCTCTCAGCCTGACCTCTAACACACATTTAACCCACTCTATTGGTGATGTCACATGTGGCGCCCAATGGAGGGTATAGGGTGTCATTGGGAACACATCCAAGGAAGAACTGCAAGCAGTCACGAGGCGCATAGCTCTGCTGCGGCTGCCCACTGTGCGACCTGACAACCTAAGCCTTGCTTCCATTACGTTAGTGTAAGCAGCAAAGCACTTCGGCTCATGTGCTACTTTCCGCTCTCATCTGGAATCTTAACAAAAGTAAAGTGGCCATAGATAGCCTTCTATTTCGCTGATTATGCTGGCTGTTTGGATTCAGGCTTCCCGCCGTGTCCTCCAGGACTTGCTCAGTTTAAGGGTGATAACTAAAGTGTCGTCAGTAAAGGGAGCCTGGAGAATGGGGCTATCAAGCGAATGGAAACAATAATAACATTGTTTTAAAGTGTTTGGTCCATTTGTCATGTTTGTTTTATGTTTTAAGAGTCGGCAGAATGTGCTGAACAGTGTCGTACATTTAATTTGAACACTGACGAAATATGCTTTCCCTCTAAAAAAGAAAGTACACTTTATTTTAAACTATAGGATGTTGGGGTAATCAAATGGGCATAGTGTAGTCAACCTTAAACATCAAGTTGTTCCAAACTCTTCCAGAAGAGCAGTTTCAGATGGACAGTAAATATATACGTTGCTGCATGAACCGACAAGGTGAACAGGAGGAGTTTTATTTGAACCAGCCCTAAATTATAATTTCATATCATTGCAGGTCGCACTTAGGGCCAGATTTACTGAACAGGGCACATTATCGAGAGACTGCAATCCCATAAAAGTGCCGATGGGAGTGGAAAGTTCTGCAGATGATCTACTGACAGTGGGCAAAATTAAAGAACACAGACGCAAACTGATCATTTCCATAATGACCAACACAATCTAGCAACACAAATTAGTGCAGGATCGCAAACAAGTAAAGCTTGTTTATGATAGTCAGAGATGATAATCAGGTACAGGTAATCTACAAACAACACAGATGCAATATGGGTTAAGAAATACTCTTTTGGAGTGTTAAATAGTGGCGCAAATACCAGTAAACTGACAACTGCACAATTCATTTAAATACTCTCCTCCAATGAATTTTGCATCTGACAGGGAAACTCCTACAAATGCATATGCAAAAAGGTCAGCTGCAAAAATAACTGCCCACACCTTTTCAGTAAATTACAGTAGTTTTTTAAAAAAAAAAACATGAAAAGGGGGTTTGTGCTGGCGCAAGCTGTTAGTAAATCTAGCCATAATTAATTTAAGACAAACTTCACATGCATAGTAAAATCACTTGAATGTTCTAAGTTAAATTGCATTTTATTTTAAAGTTTTTAATGTTATGAACTTTTATGTTAAAGCTATATAGTGCTGCAGTGATTATGAATTTTTGTAATCCAACCCTGAAATTAGAATCACACTCAATGAAAACCAATTTTTCCATTAATTTTGGATTATTGCATAAATTAAGCTCTGTGACCAACAAGTTGATTATACTTACATGATTTGTTCCTGATAATCTTCATAAATGAACACAACTTTTGCGAATTTTGAAGCTTAAATACAATCGCATAAATACAAAGCTAAACACAGACTACAAACAAATTACACCATGGTCAAATGACTGCAATGTTACCACCATTGAGCAACAGAATACTATTTCAGCCTTTCATTTTTTCCCTGAAAGTGTGAGTTAGAAGAGTTGATTATAAACACAACACGTCTGTGAAAGTTAGTGAGTAGATGAGTTTACCTGTTCAGTGTGATGATGTTTAATGACTCAGACAACCTAGTCCTATTTCCTTGTTAGCATCCACCTTTTTTCAAGTAAAACTTAAAAAACAAATAAGAATCACAAGGAGGTATTACTGATGGATTTTATATCATAGAATAAAATGTGAAAATATCTTGAGCTTGTGTTCACCAAAGCCTCATTTCTGACATTGAGAAAACTATTCATAAACCCACTGACTTCAGGATGATGAAACCAGAAATGCTAAAATGTTGACTCATTTCTGGGTTTTGGCCTACAAAAATACATTATTCCTGTAGAAGTTCATTTAATGAAACGTGTTTTGAAGTCTTCAACTGCAAATTCACAGTTAAAGCTGACATGAAGTGGGAGCACATATTGTTATCATTATAAACATAGCTTTAGAACTACATATTAATTAAGAATTTGACATTTTTACAACATCACCTGCATGAGTTCTCAGAAACCCTATCAATAGTTAATTTACCGTAATCTCGTAAAAATGATTAAGACAAACAATTTACACTCGTCAAAACATTTGGGGCGGACACCTGTATCAAATCTACAGCTATTCTGATGAATGTATTCTTGGGAGGTCTCAATAAAGGAGACCAGAGAGTGGTCCACAGAGGGGCACATTGACCAAATCTATCTAAACAAGATAACTCTCTCTTTCTCTCGACTGCCTCCCTCCCTCCTCTCCTTCCTCACTCCTTGCACAGCAGAGTCGGGTCCAGAATCCTAACCGAGTCTGCTGGGCCCTTAAGTGGCTTTGCGATATCAGAATTGATAGCGCCAAAGCCTTAATAGCTATTTCTCTGTAATCTTTCCTATGAAAGGCTAAACTATAGGCTATGGATTAGTTTGGAGAAAAGGGTGGCAGGAAAGGAGGAGGGAGGGTTCTCAATCAGAATTAGACATCTAGAAGTGACAAAGCTCTTTATGGGCTGAGGAGATAATCTTTGATTGAGCACCAAGATGTGACGAACCAAAGGAAATTTTGGGGGGTACAAACAACATACAGGCCAACTGAAGAAGAACACCATTTTCATTATGCTAGCAATGAACTTTAGGGGAAAAGTTGGACTTCTCATGAAAATGAAGTGTGATTAATTGCATTGAATGTACTTTAAATCTTTAATATACGTTGTAAAAAATGTCCACCTTTTTCAGCTTAAAAACTTCAGTTGCTGCCTTAAATTTTTAAGAATAATCAATTTAAAAATTAATCTCATATAACTTACAAAAAAGTTGAAATTGCTCAACTTATTTTGATGAGTTAATAAGAGAAGCTGCCATGATTTACAGATCATATTTTTTACAGTGAATATTTACAAAACATCTATACTTGCAGATAAAAAAAATGCTGATAAAAGGCCACTTAAGTGTACTTAAAGATGGTACGAATATTTTAAGAAGTGCAGTTTGCATACATGTCAGATTAACATTTTTAAAGAATATTAAAAAATAATATTCTTGTGTCATGCTTTAAAGAAATATACTTATTTTGATGTCTATGTGAACATACTAAAGCCCATTTAAAGCAATTGATTATCATTTGAACTGTATGTATTATTCAAAGTTAATATATTTTAAATGTACAAAATTCCAGCTCCATCATCACAAATGTATTTAAATAGGTTTCAATAGAAATTATATTTTAGTTTGCTGTACATGTACAGCACTTTAACCAAATTGTAAAAAAAATAGAAGTATTTATGAAATTACATATACAGATGCACTTAAGTCCTAATTAAGTAGGTCAAAAAACATACTTAATTTAACAAATTCCATTTAATATCAATTTAAACTATAATACATTTTCATTCAATTTTAAATAACATGCAGTTAAGTGTCAGAAAGCATTACATTTAGGTCACACTTAACTATAGTTTTTTTTAATATGTATTATTTCTGTAAAAATTACTTCTTTTAAAATGCTGGTCTCTAAAAAATAATCATATAAAGACAATTTGTTCTAGGTCTTTTTTTATGCTTGGAAGAGTGAGGAATTTGTAGAAAGGTTTGATATCTGGGACAAGAGTTTGCAGACAGAGAATCAGGACATATCAGTTTGGCAGAAGCTGAATATATAAAACATACAAGACTTTTCACATCGAACCATCCCAGGACTGTAGAAATATGCTGATGTAATCTTAACAGATGCCCCAGTGTGTTTAATTAATTAATGAGACTCTGAGGCATTTCTGCGCCTGGAAACGTCTAGACGTGTTACCATTAAGGTGTGCGAGTCAATAGTGTCTGGATGTACTAGGTTCTTGCTAACATTAGCAACTTTTGGAAAATGTTACTTCACCCTTTGTCTCTTTTCACATCTAATGACTGTCCTGCCTTTCTTTGTGGACTAAAGGCGAAGTTATTAATATCAAACCTCTTTTAGTTTTGCCTTCTTACGGAGTGTTAAGTTTTAATGTAGTTGAGGTATTTGAGACACTGCACTTTTTTTCGCAAAGCAGCCACTATTTAGCACAACAATAATAGGCCTACTTAAAAATCACTTATATTTCAGTCTTGTGTAGTAACCGATTGCATGTAATCTGGATTACATTATCAGATTCCAAAAATGGTAGTATTTGCAATTAGATTATATTACATTTTAAAATGTTCATAATCAGATTGAAGTTATGTTTTATGGATTACAAGTCCCCCTGAGACTTAAAGTTAATATTTAAATAATTTAACAACACATTTACAGGTAAACAATCAAATATTTTAACTTTACATTTTATGATTTAATTAATTATTATCTTTTGATCAACTCATAAACCCCTGCAGTTCTTTAATTCACCCATTTTTTTAAACCCTGGAGTGATGTAATCTTTAATGCATTTGATGATGTTGACAACAAAGAATTGAATATGTAATTAAATCTCTCTCTCAATCTCTCTCTCTCTCTCTCTCTCTCTCTCTCTCTCCCTCTCTCTCTCCCTCTCACTCTCTCAATAATCCCATTTAAAGTTACATCAAAAGTCATCTAAAAGTATTCCAAAAGTAGTTAGAATACATGATCTAAAACAAGTAATCTAGATTACATCACTGTTATTTTCATCATGTAATTTGTAATCAGTGACAGACTACAATTTAGAAGTAATCTACCCAGCACTAAAAATCATCATATGCAACACTGTTCACAAGAAGATGATCACTCTGAAAACAAAATACTAATTAAATGCTGCCAGTATATCCTTTTCAGCACCTATCCAAGATTGCAAAAAAGTATGTTTTTATACATGCAAACATTACAAATGGAAAACATACTGTATGTTACATATGGATAAACAATGAGACCAGGCTGGCTATCCAGCATCATGGCCACATCTTGATCAAGAGGAAACAGTATTATAGTGGAATTCTTAACAACAGAAAAATAAAATAGTTTTATCCCAGTAGATATATAGCCAACAATAAGATGTTGGGGAAGTCTGCCAAACACTGTGCTGTTCACGAGTCACTGATGTTTATTTTCTTCAAGGACTTTAGTGGTACGGGTAGAAGATTTCAGATCGTTTGGTGAAACTTTCACAATGTAATGCAGTCTTTGGAAAGAAGCTGCGATTGAAGGATTGGGCAGCACTAACTGTATTAGAGCTGACAGCAAACCTCACATTGTCTTAAAGATACAGTGATGTTTTTGCTACAAGAAAAAAGGGGATTTCAAGTCAAAGTCAACGTCAAAGTCAGCTTTATTGTCAATTCTGCCACATGTACCGTACATACATACAGAGAATTGAAATTGCGTTACTCTCTTACTCCCTGGTGCATACAGATAACACTAACACTATTCACTGACAAAATACAATGATTTATCACCATATCAACTTATAACAAAGCAGATATTTTGTTATGACTGTTTAGACTGATTCGTGACTCCATAAAATGAATTAAATCGATCCTGTATACATCACAATACTAAATTGCTATACTCCCTTAATAAAATCTCTGAATATCATTTAAGTGTTTTTTTTTTTTTGTTCGTTTGTTTGTTTGTTTTTTTACTTGGACATAAATGCATAAAATTCCAACAATTAATTTTGTAAAAATTGTACATCTATTAAGTTCTTTTACACAAAAATAATTTAATATTTGTCTAATAAATTATACATGTAATGACTCACTACTAGGTTTGGGATCCATTTGCAGCTTTATTGAACAACACAGGGTCAGATCACAGAAGATCACAGTGTAAGCCGTTAAGGAAACAACAGTCTCAGTATCAATAAACAGTTCAGGGGTCGGGGCAGGCGGCTAGCAATCAGGGTCATATACTTGCAAGAGGTCAGGGCGGGCGGCAATCCAATAACGTAAGTCAGTGTCCAAAGCAGGGGCAAAGAGGCAGGCGGTAATCCAATAGAGACGAGATACGGGTTCAGTAACAATACAGACAGTCCAGGAATATAGAAAACGCTCAGAAATGTTAGCTAGGCAAAACAAGACTTCGCAATGAGCCAGTGCTGGTTGGCTGTTTAAATAGTCCAGGTAATGGGTGACAGGTGTGGTAGCTAATCAGTGCCAGGTACGGGGCTGCTGGGAAATGAAGTGAACTAATACTCGGGTGACGGTTCCCGTCGATGACCCGAAGAGGGAGCCGTAGGAGCGCTCTGTGTTACAGAGCCCCCCCTGCGAGCGGCTCCGGAAGCGAGGAGGTGGTCGACGCCGGGGTCTACCGCGTGGTCTGGGGGCCGGTCTTTCCGGGTGGTCTCGGTGGAACTCCTCCACCAAACTGGGATCCAAAATGTCCTCTGCATCGACCCAGGACCTTTCCTCCGGGCCGTAACCCTCCCAATCGACCAGGTATTGGAGTGTGCGTCCCCGGCGTCTGGAATCGAGAAGTTCTCGTACCTGGTAGATCTCCTCGCCTTCCACTGAGATGGGCAGGGGATCCTCATCCTCGAGCGGCTCCTCGGACCCCTCCACGGGAGCATCGGCGGGTTTCAGAAGCGAAACATGAAAAGTGGGAGAAATACGATAATGATTAGGCAAGTTCGATTTAAAAGATACAGGGGTTATTTGACGGGTAATTTGGAAGGGACCCACGTACCTGGGACTGAGTTTGCGACATGGTAGATGAAGACGGAGGTCGCGAGTAGACAGCCTTCGGTGTTGGTCGGCCTGTACTTGTTGACGCCTGACTGCCTGACGAAGGTGCTGATGAGCCTGATTCCAAGTCTCCTCGCTGTGTTGTATCCAATCGTTAACGGCTGGGATATTGGTTGGTTCCCCCGACCAGGGGAATAGCGGAGGTTGATACCCCAGGATACATTGGAACGGGGTGAGACCCGTGGCAGGTTTCCGGAGGGAGTTCTGAGCGTATTCTGCCCACATCAAATAACGACTCCAGTCCAGTTGATTGGTATTGCAATAGGATCGGAGGAAGCGCACGAGCTCCTGATTAAGCCTCTCGGCTTGGCCGTTCGATTGGGGATGGTACCCAGAAGTGAGACTGACGTTTACTTCTAAAGTTTTGAAGAATGCTGACCAGAGACGTGAGGTGAATTCGGGCCCTCGGTCTGAGACGATATCCTCGGGTAGTCCGTAGAAACGGAAGACTTGATTACAGAGGTGCTCGGCTGTTTCCAGAGCAGTGGGTAACTTAGGCAGAGGAATAATGCGACAGGCTTTGGAGAATCGATCTATAACGGTAAGGATGGTGGTGTAGCCATTGGAGTTGGGTAAGTCAGTAATGAAGTCTATGGCAATGTGGGACCAGGGACGTTGTGGTATGGGTAGAGGGTGGAGTAGACCCGCTGGTAACTGACGAGAGGGTTTTTGTGTTTGGCAAACTTGGCATTGACGAACCCGAGTAATGGTATCCTTCCTCAGCGTGGACCACCAGAATTTGTCCCGTAAGAGTTGAATTGTGGCACTTATCCCTGGATGGCCAGAGCTGAGAGCAGTGTGGACTTGATCAATGGTACGCTGGCGAAGAGTTTCAGGCACGAACAGTTTATCTGGGGGACATTCGGGGGGTATAACCTGTTCTGAATTGGCTTGATCGATCTCAGTGATGATATCCCACTGGATGGGAGAAACGATGAGGGTAGGTGAGATCACATTTTCTGGTAGAGTGAGTTCGGAACCCCTTTCAAACTGCCGAGAAAGAGCATCAGCCTTGATATTCTTTGTGCCGGGCCGATATGTTACAGTGAAGGTAAAGCGAGAGAAAAACAGTGACCATCTAGCTTGTCTGGGGTTAAGTCTACGGGCTGTCTTGAGGTATTCCAAGTTCCGGTGATCTGTCAGTACCGTGAAAGGATGGTTTGCTCCCTCCAACCAGTGACGCCACTCCTCGAGGGCAGATTTGATGGCGAGAAGCTCACGATCACCAACGTCATAATTTCTCTCTGTGGGGGTTAGCTTGCGTGAATGATAGGCACAGGGGTACAATTTTGCGGGATCACCCTGTCGTTGAGATAATATGGCTCCTATCCCGATATTCGAGGCATCCACTTCCACTACAAAAGGTGTGTTGGGGTCCGGATGATGAAGGATGGGAGCTGTGGTGAACTGACGTTTTAACTGATCAAAGGCTTCGTGAGCTGTGGCTGTCCAATGGAGACGAGGCGAACCCTTCTTGGTCATGTTAGTGAGTGGGGCGGCGATGGAGCTGAAACCTCTGATGAAGCGACGATAGAAGTTTGCGAATCCCAGAAAGCGTTGAAGCTCCTTGATATTAGAGGGTAGAGGCCAGTTCAGAACTGCATTAACCTTGCCTTCGTCCATAGCAACCCCTTCATGACTAATGATGTAACCTAGGAAGGCGACTGAGGTAGTGTGAAACTCACATTTCTCAAGCTTGGCGTAGAGCTGATATTTGATTAGGCGTTGGAGGACCGATCTGACGTGCTGGATGTGTTCCTGGAGAGTTTCTGAATAAATGAGAATGTCATCGATGTAAACTATGAGGTAACGATCAAGCATCTCCCTGAAGACATCATTGATGAAGGACTGAAAGACAGACGGACTATTGACTAGGCCGAACGGCATAACCCGGTACTCATAGTGCCCTGTAGTGGTTGAAAAGGCGGTCTTCCATTCATCACCCTCCTTGATCCGGATGAGATTATAGGCACAGCGCAAGTCGAGTTTGGTATAGAGCTTGGCTGATCTAAGTTGTTCTAATGCTGATGGCACCAGTGGTAATGGGTATCTGAATTTCACTGTGATCTCATTCAATCCTCGGTAATCAATGCATGGTCGGAGGTCGCCCCCTTTCTTCTTCACGAAGAAGAATCCAGCGGAAGCTGGTGAGGTGGAAGGTCGAATGAAACCCTTGGCTAATTCCTCTTGAATGTAATGCTTCATGGCCTCGGACTCAGGTTGAGATAAAGGAAATATGCGGCCTCTGGGGGGAATGGTACCTGGCAGTAAATCTATGGCACAGTCTGAGGATCTATGAGGGGGTAATTGTGAGGCCTTCTCCTTACTAAAGGCTACAATGACATCATGATAGACACTGGGAAGTGTCTGCACATCAACATCTGGCTTAGTCACGGAGACCGTTTGAAGGGCTAGAGGTGTAACTTGGGAGATACATTGGGAGAAACAGTTAGCGCCCCAGCTGATAATCTGAGAATCTTGCCAGGAAATACATGGGTTGTGTCTGCGGAGCCAAGGAAGGCCCAGGATAATAGATGCGTGTGCCGTGGGTATGATGTAGAACTGTATTGACTCGTGATGAAGGGCGCCGATGGTTAACGTGAGTCTTGAGGTGAGATGAGTTATTTTGCCTGTGCCCAGAGGGCGCCCGTCGACCGCCTCGACTGCCAGGGGAGAAGGACACTGAATTAGAGATTTGTTGTGCTCATGAGCAAAGTTCATTGACATGAAATTCCCCGCTGCCCCAGAGTCTATCATGGCTGGGATCTGTACGACACCCGATGGGGTTCCCAGAGCAGCTGGAACGGTTAAACAGTGATCATTGTTGAGGACAAACAAGGTTACACTCACCCTAGTGGCGGGATCCATGTTGGGTCGAGAGGGGCATGCATTCCTTAAATGACCGGGCTCCCCGCAATACAGGCATAGATGATGAGTGATGCGACGATTTCTCTCCTCCGAAGAAATGTGGTAAGTGTCCACTTGCATAGATTCCTGAGTCTCAGGGGTTACTCTTGGTACAGCACGGAAAGTGGGTCGACGAGTTCTGAGGAGATTATCAATCTGGATGGAGAGTTCGATGAATTGATCGAGGGACCTCCCTTCATCACGGCTTGCGAGTTCGGTCTGTAGCTCATGGTTCAACCCCTTTCTGTAGTGTACCTTTAAGGGATCCTCCGTCCACTTTGTTTGTGCGGCGAGTGTGCGAAATGCGAGAGCATATTCAGCGGCGGACCTTCTTCCCTGAGATAGAATCATCAGTAGTTCGTCAGGGCTCCTCCCATCCTTAGGATGATCGAACACCTCTCTGAAGCGTTGGAGGAACTTCTCGAAAGTGCGGAACGGACACCTGCCGCCACTCCAGATCGCCGTCATCCATTCCAGCGCACTTCCGGTAAGCAAGGAGCAGACAAACGAAATCTTTCCCTCTTCGGTGGCATAAAGAGCGGGTTGTTGATTGACAAACATGGTACATTGAAGGAGAAAGCCTCGACAGCCAGTGGGATTACCATCATATTTATCCGGAAAGGCCAGTCTGGGATTCACGCTGGTGGGTTGAACAGGTACGGTTGCCATGTTGACACTGGTGTTAGACGCCGGGGGTGCGGGTGCCGACATGTGCAGATTTTGAAGAGTGTTCACCAGTTCCTCGGTTAAAGTGGTGAGTTTCTGGAGCTGTTGGTGGTGGACGGCCAATTGCTGTGCTTGTGATAACACCTCCGATGAGAGCTGGTAGATAGCTGCTGGATCGTGAGATGGCGAAGTCTTCTGTAATGACTCACTACTAGGTTTGGGATCCATTTGCAGCTTTATTGAACAACACAGGGTCAGATCACAGAAGATCACAGTGTAAGCCGTTAAGGAAACAACAGTCTCAGTATCAATAAACAGTTCAGGGGTCGGGGCAGGCGGCTAGCAATCAGGGTCATATACTTGCAAGAGGTCAGGGCGGGCGGCAATCCAATAACGTAAGTCAGTGTCCAAAGCAGGGGCAAAGAGGCAGGCGGTAATCCAATAGAGACGAGATACGGGTTCAGTAACAATACAGACAGTCCAGGAATATAGAAAACGCTCAGAAATGTTAGCTAGGCAAAACAAGACTTCGCAATGAGCCAGTGCTGGTTGGCTGTTTAAATAGTCCAGGTAATGGGTGACAGGTGTGGTAGCTAATCAGTGCCAGGTACGGGGCTGCTGGGAAATGAAGTGAACTAATACTCGGGTGACGGTTCCCGTCGATGACCCGAAGAGGGAGCCGTAGGAGCGCTCTGTGTTACAATACAAGACATACAAATTATATTAAGATTTAGTTACAATGATGAATTATTGTGATCAGTTTCAAGAAATACAATCATTACTCACTTGAGTAAGTTGGACAAAATTTAACAAACACGAAGAAAGGGAAATCTGATTATATATATATATATATTTATATTTATATATATATTTATTTTTTATTTTTATTTATTTATTTATTTTTGTTATTACGGTATTATTTTTTTAAAATGCCTTAGTTAAGCCTGAGTTACCATAACTGGGTCTCTACACAATTTGTCAAGATACCAAATTTTACTTACATTTACTAAATGTATAAGGTATATTTATATTTATATGTTAATATTTTAAAGTGTAAAAATGTTTCATCATAGCTTCAACCGTTCAGCATTAAACGTTTTAAACGTTGAAACAAGAACTGACCTTATTTCAACCATATTTCAACGTTGAAGGTCGGTCATATGCCGACTGGGTTTACATAGTCTACATGATCGTTTTTGGAGGAAAAATCAAATAAGACAGAAACATGGGGACAGTAGTCTATCCCCCATCTTCAGCTTCCATCATTGGAGGTTATGGTCAGCGTTTGACCCCGGGGAGCCCCGCTGGTTTATTGATTAACAGACACGAACGACTTCATCAGGCTTTCTGCCCACCCCCCGTCCCGATGAAGTGGACACCACCGCTGGGACAATTACAGTCAATATAAATTATATTTTCCTATGGACCAAGGTTCAATGAAGGATGTTCATACAGAGGACTAAATGCACATTCACTTTCAGTCCTTTATGGAACTGGACAATGTGAGCCAAACTTACAGTGTATCATCACACATTAACATGAAAAACCATGTTAATGACAAGTGCAACAGGATTTTTGACATTTTTATTTAGTAAATTTACTGAACTACATGCAGGTGACCTACCTTCACTAACACAGACATATGAAGGTGACCAAAACAACTCATAATATTAAAAACTGACTTATCCCATCACACCATTATGTGTAAATCTGCATGTGATTCATGAGAAAACCCCCAACTACTGTCTCTAAACCCCATCCTGTGTGTGCCCCCCAGATGGTTGGGTCTTTATTTAAATGAGATCGCTGCGATTTGCATCTGGTGCAGCTGTGCATGCTGATGTGACTGACACGAGTCCGTCACCGAGCACGGCCCACGGCACAGCAGCTAGCGGGACTTCATGCAAATACGCAAATTATGTAAAGAGCCACAAGAAGGAGGGAAATCCCAATGGATTACATCAATGTTTAGGCAAATTAAGTTATGTAGCCAACATAGAGCTGAATTCATTTAGGTTTGTTAAATGTCTGCACGTCATGTCAGCATCAATTTCTCCTTACGGACTTGAATCAATTCTACATTATTGAGTGATGCAGGATTACACAACTTTACACACACTGGTTTCTGAATGCATATTCACAACACGTATTGTAGAAAACAAACCGCTTACTTAAATGACCAATTTTATCTGTTTAACTGCAATGTTTCAGAACCTCTTGGTGAAAAAGAAGTGTGCTTACTTGCATTGAATGTGCTCTTGTAGTGTAATTCAAATGATTTGGGAAAAAACAAACAAACAAGCAAACAAACTGTACTTGTAGATCATATAATGAAATAAGAGGCTACTTAAATGTACTTAAAGAGAGACTTTTTCATGACTGTTTCTTAACCCGCTTAAATACACTTAAAAGTGCACTTTGTAATGTCTAATTAAACATTTTCTTTAAAGTATATTTAATCATTATGTTTTAATAACCATAACAAGTGCACTTATTTCAATTTGTTGATAAACATACTTCTTGATTATAAATTTGATTATAAATTTGTTGTACATTATTCAATATTACATTTAAAATTAATTTATTTTAAATGTACTAAACTTCATTATTACACATGTGTAATTATATTTAAATACATGATATTTAAGTTTAATTAGAAATTACATTAAAGTATATTTTAGTTAACCTTAAATAATTAGAAGTAAATAAGAATAAAATTTAAATTTTAATACATATTCAATTAATTGTAATTCACATGCATTTTTAATGGACATTTGCATTACTGGTAAAAGCCTTTTAACTCTTGACACTGTTTATTAGTACTTATAAAGCACATATTAATGCCTTATTCTGCATGACTGTATTTTAGATCCCTTAATACTTTCCCGTATACCTAAACTTAACAACTACCTTAC
The DNA here is from genome assembly GCA_027422415.1 of Schizothorax lantsangensis. Classification (NCBI taxonomy): domain Eukaryota; kingdom Metazoa; phylum Chordata; class Actinopteri; order Cypriniformes; family Cyprinidae; genus Schizothorax; species Schizothorax lantsangensis. The sequence goes on from CM049839.1 coordinate 47,123,381, forward strand.
TAACTATTAACAAGCAGTAATTAGGAGTTTACTGAGGCAAGACTCATAGTTAATAATAGTTAGTTAATAGTGAGATTGGACCCTAAACTAAAGTGTGACCAAAATTTAGCAGCAGCCTAAAACACATCAACATTGTGCTTGTCACTTGATTTCACGGGGCCTTAAAAACCCTTTTGTTCAGTGCTTAAACAAGACTGGTACCTGGCCAGTATGTTATGCCACGCTTTGGCTATTGCCATGACTGACTGTGGTTTTATTGCATTATGATTGGCATGATTTAAGACGCCAAAGCCCCGATAAGAGGCCTCACAGTTGCAGTCTCCCCCTGCAGTGAGCCCAAATGTGTGTTTAGTGGCCCCACAAGGCAATCACACTGAGTTATTGAAACAAAAAAGCAAAATAAACAGAAAACTGTCAGCGTACTTGGATGAAAAAATTATGGGGTGGATTGCTTGTAGCAATGATTGAAGCTTGCGGATCATTAACACATTGAGCTAGAAGGAAAAAACATGGCAGCGAGTCAGATTCTTTCCTTTCCGATCACTTTTATAAGCCTAAAATGAGATCTTCACGTTCTTATCCTGCATTTCCTTTTCTCTTACCTGCACACAGCTAAACGTATGGCCCTGTAGATAATTACACAACGCATAACCTCTCTCCCCTCAGCAACAACTACTCAAATCCCCGTCCCCCACAAACATTTTTCCACTGCGACTGTCAGAAGATGCGCAGAGGGAGCGTGTCGTGGCGTAATGTGCTCTAGGTACAATGAAGACTGCAGTGTTATTGGCCCTGCACTGGCATTGGTGAGTCAGAGGACGCAGTTGGAGACTGCTGACTCCCCATTGAGAGAACATAAGCTCTATTGCGGAGCTCGTGCGATATTTCCCCCCACCACTCGCTAACGCGGGTTGCCAGATTAACAATTCAAACCTTTGTGTGCGTAATCTGCCTGCCGCGGCACCAGCACGGAGCCGGGCATTTTTGTTTTAAATAGCGAAAAGGAAGCCGAGGGGGGTAAATGTTTTGAGGAACATTATGTCTGTTTCAGGACCATCAGCCGTCGGAGTGTGTACTGAAGCGAGTGTGTTTGTGTGATTAGTTAAGTATCTGAGTAATTGAGTTTGAGGGTGTGTATTTTTGAGTCTTTGCGAGGGTGATTTGGAGTATTTGTCTTGTTACATTTGTAACAGGGTTAATTTGTTTTGTTTTAGTGAGTTTTTGTCATTTGAAGTCAGTGACTCGGCATGGAACGGAAATGTTTTTGATGTTATTGTGAATGATTCATCCATGCATATATTATGTTTCATTTTTACTTTTTGATTGATTGATTGATGTTGTAATTTTGAATCAAAATGTCATAACTTGGTCTTACAGTGAAATTGCAAACTTCTGTCTGGTGATGTCATTTCATCTGCATAAATCCCACCCCTTTATTACAATTGCATTCAGACTTTGCTCCATACTCTGAGGTATGTCACAATATGGAGGAGTTATTACTTCTGTTACATCACAACTTTAAAATTAGACAATATTTCATCTGAAATATTCTTTCATTTTGGTAACACTTTATTTTAGGGTCTCTTAACTAGTTGCTTATTAGCATGCATATTACTAGAATATTAGCCATTTATTAGTAGTAATTGAATCAGTAGTAATAGTAAAGTTGAATCAGCTTTATTATCATTAACTAAAACCATAAAAAATTACATTACTAAAATATAATAACTGAAAAAATATATACATATCAAATATTAATATTATTTCAGCTAGTTGATAAGGCCACATTAAAAATAACTAAAATTTAAAATAAAAACTTTTTTAAATATATATATATATATATATATATATGTATACAGTGGTGTGAAAAAGCGTTGGCCCCCTTCCTGATTTTTTACTTTATTGCATGTTTGTCACACTTTAATGTTTCAGATCATCAAACAAATTTAAATATTAATCAAAGATAACACAAGTAAACACAACATGCAGTTTTTGAATGAAGGGTTTTTTTTATGAAGGGAAAACAAAATCCAAACCCACATGGCCCTGTGTGAAAAAGTGTTTGCCCCCCACCCCCTGTTAAAACATAACTGTGGTTTATCACACCTGACTTCAGTTTCTCTAGCCACATCCAGGCCTGATTACTGCCACACCTGTTCGCAATCAAGAAATCACTTAAATAGGACCTGCCTGACAAAGTGAAGTAGACGAAAAGATCCTCAAAAGCTACACATCATGTTGAGATCCAAAGAAATTCAGGAACAAATGAGAAAGAAAGTAATTGAGATCTATCAGTCTGGAAAAGGTTATAAAGCCATTTCTAAAGCTTTGGGACTCCAGCGAACCACAGTGAGAGCCATTATCCACAAATGGCGAAAACATGGAACAGTGGTGAACCTTCCCAGGAGTGGCCGGCCGACCAAAATTACCCCAAGAGCGCAGCGACGACTCATCCAAGAGGTCACAAAAGACCCCACAACAACATCTAAAGAACTGCAGGCCTCACTTGCCTCAGTTAAGGTCAGTGTTCATGACTCCACCATAAGAAAGAGACTGGGCAAAAATGGCCATGCATGGCAGAGTTCCAAGACCAAAACCGCTGCTGAGCAAAAAGAACATAAAGGCTCATCTCAGTTTTGCCAGAAAACATCTTGATGATCCCCAAGACTTTTGGGAAAATACTCTGTGGACTGACGAGACAAAAGTTGAACTTTTTGGAAGGTGTGTGTCCCATTACATCTGGCGTAAAAGTAACACAGCATTTCAGAAAAAGAACATCATACCAACAGTAAAATATGGTGCTGGTAGTGTAATGGTCTGGGGCTTTTTTGCTGCTTCAGGACCTGGAAGACTTGCTGTGATAAATGGAACCATGAATTCTGCTGTCTACCAAAAAATCCTGAAGGACAATGTCCGGCCATCTGTTCATGACCTCAAGCTGAAGCGAACTTGGGTTCTGCAGCAGGACAATGATCCAAAACACACCAGCAAATCCACCTCTGAATGGCTGAAGAAAAACAAAATGAAGACTTTGGAGTGGCCTAGTCAAAGTCCTGACCTGAATCCTATTGAGATGCTGTGGCATGACCTTAAAAAGGCGGTTCATGCTCGAAAACCCTCCAATGTGGCTGAATTACAGCAATTCTGCCAAGATGAGTGGGCCAAAATTCCTCCACAGCACTGTAACAGACTCATTGCAAGTTATCGCAAACGCTTGATTGCAGTTGTTGCTGCTAAGGGTGGCCCAACCAGTTATTAGGTTTAGGGGGCAAACACTTTTTCACACAGGGCCATGTGGGTTTGGATTTTGTTTTCCCTTCATAATAAAAAACTTCATTCAAAAACTGCATGTTATGTTTACTTGTGTTATCTTTGATTAATATTTAAATTAGTTTGATGATCTGAAACATTAAAGTGTGACAAACATGCAAAAAAAAAAAAATCAGGAAGGGGGCCAACACTTTTTCACACCACTGTATATATATACAACATACAACAGAATTGCAAAACTTCAACTGAATTTAAAATTAAGAGAAAATATAAAAAATAAATCAAATTCCAAATAGTATTTTTATATTAATGTTATTTTATGATATTATTTTCTTTCTTAGTGCATTGTTAAAACTTTTATTTTCACTATATATATCAAGAGTATGTTTTATTAATGTCGTTACAATTGTATTTTTGTAAAATCTTTGCTAAAATCTTGTGCTATCACTGATGAAATCAAAACCTTTGTCAATACACAGTCAGATTAGTATTCATGATTAGTATGAATGTGAATCTTTCTCCACCCTTTTGATGTGTGCTGTGTTTGATTTGGTTTGTGTATCCCTGTCCCTTTCTTGCACTCTCTCCATTTGTCTCTAGTGTGAATTGTTTGTGATGTTGTGGTGGGCTTGTTTTTTTTCGTCTGTTGCCCTCCAGCTAGCTATTTTGATTGGGTTTTTGTTTTACTCTGAGGTTGTGAAGGCGGCCCACAGGCCTTCTCAAGCAGCGCTTGATATTCTCATCGGAAAGCAGCAGAGGAAGGTCTTTACTTTGCAAATACATGAAGGATATTATAAAATAATGCTCCGCAGTGTCTCTCTCTCTCTGGCTCTCTGATTAGGGGGCGTCACAAAGAATGGACGTGCTGTTCTTCAAACCGGCACTGTGCTGTCAACAGCAGCTTTGGCAGAGTGGAATCAGATAAGGGGCCCAAAGCGGAGCTGCGCGAGGAGGCTGCCTGGCCACATGACTGCCACTGCAAGTCAAAGTTTTTGTCCTTCAGCTGAACTTCGACTCACTTAAAGAGCCAGTGTGAGGAATCCCTATAGCCTTCATTGACAAGATGAGTACTTGGCATATAACTTTAGCTCAGACTTCACAGCATGTCAGCACGTGTATAGAAAGGATAAATATGGGAGAAACCGAGATGGACAGACAGAGAGAGAGTAAGAAGGTCCCTGGTTCCATTCGGACAAGTTCAAAGGATCCTAAATATTTGCTTACTGATTAACTTTGTGATTATTTGAGTAAGTGTGCGTATGGAAATGCGTGTGTGTGTGTGTGTGTGTGAAAGAGTGTAAGAGTGTATGTAGTTATGCCTTTGGCATAAATGAGTGAATCGATACAGTCACCTGACTTGACCTCAACTCTTGTGACCCACAATTCTGAATGTTTGCTTAATGATTATTAGTAGTTTTCAAAGTAAAAGTGTACAAACTGTGCAATTGCGTGAGCGTGTACGTCAGACAGAATGCAGGACAGAGTGAAAGAGACAGAAAAAGATAAACATTTGAAGCAATAACGGTGACTTGGTAATGCTTTTATCTTACCTGAACTGACTCTATCCTACTAGTTTAGATGAGTCAAGTTGAATCAAAGCATGTGCACAATACACAGAGGAAGAACATTATGTACTGTATTGTATGTGCTGATGAAATATATGCGTATTACAGTACAGTGCAACTAGATTTCTAACATGCTAAAATGTCTTGAGTGTTTGCCAGCATGTTTCTGAGGTTTTTCAAGATGTTTTTAGCATGCTGGTATGTAGTTGCTAGAGTGTTCTGAATGGTTGCTAGGAGTTTGTTGACGTTTGTCAGCAGAGCCCTCACCTACATCTCTATGATATTCTGGTCTCTGAATTCCAGAGTCATGTGCCATTCATCATGGAATTGAGAATACATTTAAAATTGCAATTAAGTTCCTTAATTTCGGTTGACTGAGCAAAAAGGATGCAGAATAACAGTTCAAATTTGAATGCAAGGAAGTAGAATTAAAATGAATGGCAAAACTTTAGAGTAAGGAAACATTCAATATTAACTAGTTACTTATTAGCATGCATATTACTAGCATATTGGATGTTTATTAGTACTTATAAAGCACATTTTAATGCCTTATTCTGCATGACCACATTCTAGATCCCACAACCCTACCAATATCTAAACATTACTACTACAACAACTGTTATTGAGTTTATTGAGGGAAAAGCATTTCACGAGTTCGCCTGCCCATTCATCCCTGCCAGGTAATGGTAAAACGAACTTGGCTTGCTGTCCGTGAAGGAGGCTCGGAACCCGAGGCTCGGCTTGAGCTCCGAGTAGAACCCCCCCCCTCTATGATGATACGGTGTGGATGAAAGAGAAGGGATTTAAAGGAGGAGAAGGGGTGGTGGAGGGATGCCGGAAGAATAGTCGCTTGAACGGAACAATGACTGCTGCTTATATACGGTCGTAACGATGATTGGCAGGACTGGATGATTAGGCTCCTCCCGAACCTGCGTTGTGAACTTCATTTAATAGTTAATGGTGAATAATGTATTCTGAAGTGTTACCAAATAATTTACTTAAAAAAAGAAAAATTCTTGTCATTCCAATTAAAACCTTGTGAAAAAGAAGTGTACTTAATTGCACCAGTGTACTTCAAATCTTGAATGTCTATATAAAAAAAAAATAATAATAAAAACTATACTAGCAAATAATATAATGTTAATGAAATAAGTGAGAGTGTTTCTTAACACACTAAAGTAGACTTTTAAAAAGTGCACTTTGTAATAATGTCAAATTGAAAGTTTTACTTCAGAGTGCATCTTGTTATTGTTTTAATAATCTTTCATTGTGCATTAAAGCAATACACATATTTTGATGCACTAACATACTAAACCACATGTAAAGTACAATGATTATAATTTTAACTGTAGTGGGTTATTCAATATTACATTTATAGTTTATAATTCACTAAATTGCAACTTAATAATACATGTATCATTACAAATATTTTTAAATACAAGACAGTAGTTTTAATTGAAATTACATTCAATTATATTTTAGTTTACCATAAATGGTTGTCAGTACATTCAGTGTAACCATATTTCAAAGACAACAGAATTAATTATGAAATTACATATATGTACTAAAGTCCTACTTAAGTAAAAACAAAACAAACAAACAAACAAAAACACTAATGTACAGCTGTAATATACATTTATACAATATTACATGTACATATTTATGTATGTGTGAATGTGTATATAAAAAAGAAAACAGTGAAATACATTTTAATTTCATTGCAATTAGCATGCAATTAAATGTCAATACTTGCATATTCTTTGCAAGTATATTATTTCCATAAAAAAATAATTAAAATTTATGCTAACATTTACATCTTCTTGTGTGGCCATTTCGACCAATCAGAAATTGAAAGGGAGCTAATTCTTCAATTCTGAATTTTGCTCAACCCTCCTAAATATGGCTTAAGTCTTTGAGAAATTGTTGCTTAATTCAAGTTTCAAGTTCAAGTTTTATTTGTCACATACACGACTATACAGAGAGTGTATAACCAGCAGTGAAATGTGAGTGTCCCAGTCAAAATTTATGTCCCAGTAGTCATAAATCATAATTCTGAGCACTTGGAAAAGTGACAGATGTGGGATGAGTTACACACTGAAGTTCAATACTTAAGAATAGAAGTTTGTATAAACCTAACACTATGTATGCGCAACAGTGATGCCAATAAATAATTAAATAGTGCAAGTTTAAATAGACTAACATCAGGCAAAAAAAAAAAAAAAGTAGTTAAAATATTTGGAATAAATGTTGATTGCAATTAATTTCATCATTTTACTCTTCTATCAGTGTACCATTATCTTTTTTTTCAGTTCTCATCACATTTAAACTAAAATGGCCACAGGCTGTAATGTGTGTATGCAAGTGTGTTTTCAGATTATGTGCAGAGAACGAGGTTCTTTAGAGGATGCTTAAGATGCGTCTCTGAGGAGAAGCGCAGAAACCTGTGTTTACAGGCATTAGTTTCAGACAGACACACTCCAGCTTGTTATTGTTATGCTGCAATGCAACAGCCGGATAGAGAAAACAAGAAGAGCAAGGAGGAGGTAAAGGGAGAGAGAAACCATTATTTCACCAAGGGAGTAAAGTAGTAGGACGAGAACACGAGCGACTGCACGCTGCATGAAGATGCTCGCTGCCGACCGCGATTTAAAAGCAGAGCGTGAGAGCAACGGAAAGTAGGGGCATGCATACTTTAAATAAGCACCAAGCAATCGTGAAACACTCACATGCACTTGAAAAAGCAGACAAACATGGGACGAAACAAATGCATGCACTCCCTGACCCGTTTCATACACCTACACTCACATCCCAGCATGCATAGGTGCGCAAATGTAAAACACACACGACTTTCTGCATCCTTCTGCTTGAAATCCCTCACACGTGGACAGACGCTCACTCAAATGCACGTTGATTTCCCATGGTGCATTGGGATGGAATTCCGGTCTGGCTCAGAACAAGGTGCCAATTCCTATTATGGAGGTTACCAGACAGAGCTTCTGGTTGCTGCAGTGAGGCGTGGAGGCCTCGTATCAAACTCAAGAGCCCGGGCCAGATGCCTCCAGTGGAAAGCTCCGCTCTGGGATGACGGTCTGCTTGGCCTTGCACTCGAAACGCCCTTTGCTCATAATGTGGGATGGAGCAGGTGAGTACGGGCGAAAGCCTTGGCCTGACATTAACCCAGTGGCTTTTTTACACCGTGATTAATGGACCTTGCTTGGTTTGTCACAGTCTCTAGTTCGCTATTAACCAGGGTCTTTACTTTTCTGGGATGGAGTGATTGATTGAGAATACATTCTTAATAAAGGGCCAATTAGAAACAGAAAGTGTTTTACGGCCTGATGCCATTGGGGAACATTTCCACAAAATATATTTTATTTTATCCATCTACTCGCTGGTACTTTTAAGTACTGTGGCCAATAGACTGATCTAAAGGGCTTATAATATAACATCAAGAAGTTTATACATCTCTAAAGAACCGTATAACCCAGGGGCTTTCAGAGGTTTTGAAGCCACGGACCTCCTGTGAGAGACTCCCTTCCTGACATATGCAGCTTTACATTTCTGTCTTAAAAGACTATTTATCAGCGTGAGAAAGAGGGGAAAAAGAAACGTAGCTTTTATGCATTTATATTCACCATTTACTGACGTCAAACTTTTTTTTTTTATATATTTATTTTGTATTCAATTAAAATGTATTTGTATAACTGATAAATAATGTGCAAATAGTGTTTTTAAGCAGTTTTACAGAGAACCATCAGTGAGCAAGATAAATGTTATTGTGGCAAGAAGCAACTCTAAAGAAAAACAACAATAAGTTTAGAAATAAATAAATATTAAAATGAAATGAAAAATTTTTTTAAATAAATAAATAATATGAAGCCAAACCAATTTCACACATTTTTCTCAGTGTTTCAGCAGTTTTACAGAAAATCATACTGTTAATATTTATAATATCTTAATATCTCCATGCCTTATAATCAAATTTAGCAGATTAGCTGGCTGACTATATAGTTCATATTTGGTGATTAAATAATACATTCAAGCAGTTGAGATTTGATATATAGTATATATGGCTTTACATGAATACACCATATGTATGCAGATAAAGTTAGACATACTTATATATCCAGCTTTATATGTAGAGATGTGTGAAAACATTTTACATTTTGCATCAATATACTATATATCACTTTACTTGAGTATACTGTACGTATGCAGGTAAAGTTGGATATGCTTATATCCAGTTTCATATATAGAGCTGTGCAATAATATAGGTTATTTTTTTTTAAGTGATGTCAGTGGAATAAAACTAGAACATCAACAGAATAAACTAACCACTAATAATGATTAGTTTCTCCAGGGGTCTCAGTAGCTACTTAACAGACAGTGGATTATTGCTTTGACAGGTCTAAAGGTCACAACCTTGTAAGCCCCAGGTTTAGTGGTCATTTACAATTAAATGAGATTTGCATTTAGACAATCAGGAAAAGATGGTAAACTAAGAGATCATGTCAAGATGAGGTTCTGTTTGAAGAGAGTAGTTCTGCTCTGTATATTGTGGGTTTGCTTTATCAGTTGTTGGTTCTCATACATATGCATTAGTAATGGACTCTTTGGCCGGTGCGGACTGTGACTCTTTGCCCTGTGGGTAAGACTTAGTTCTCTGACTTCAGAAATTCTCTCTATTCAACCCATTGACTTCAATCACAAGACCCAGTGCACTGGCATGCATCATCCAGCCTTCTGTGACATTGTAGATGTTTGCATTCGAGTTTTGATGGACAAGGTTACATGATTCAAAATATGCTGTTTGTTTCTTTTTAATCATCATGTGGATCATGTGCCAGTTTGCCAGCGCATGTGCAAGCTGAAACATCAAATGCACACACATTTTCTGTCTCCATTCACAATAAGAATACATATGCATGTTATTGTTAACCCTCTGGTGCTCTTGTGCTATCTATGAATGAAAAGTTGTATGTTTTGGTTCTTTAAGTTTTTTTTTGTTTTTTTTTTACTTCATCAGAATGGTATGGACTCAAAGGTGAAAGTTGCTATGCACAAAAAAAAAGATAAATAAAAATGCATTTTTCATAATAATACATTTTATTTTTGTAACTTCACTTCAGAAATAATCTGATATATATATATATTAATACATGTTTTTGTAAAGGATTTAAGTAATTACAAATAAAGCTACACAAAATATACTTGCTACTGTATTATGTTATGTAAGTATTTTTTCAGATGAATTTTTTTTTTTTACAAAAATCTTGGTTTGGATAAAATGTAAAAATAGTATTAAATTATAAAATATCCAAATATTGTTGACATTGTATGGTACAATTTATTTACGTGGCCTTTAGCTAAGAAACTGTTTAAACATAAACTGGAACTGGACTATGAACTTATGAGTGTTGTTTTGTTGTTTTAGTACTACATTTTAAACTATAAAATATTTTTATTTTATTAAATTAAATTACATTACATTACATTACATTACATTAAATTAAATCTCATTCCATTCCATTTCATTTAATTGTATTTTATTTTATTTTACTTTACTTTGTAGAAACCGTTAAACACATACACATGCCCAACTCTCCACTGTCTCATTCACCATAAGCAAACATACACATAGATATGCATGAACACACACGCACCAGAATGTCATTCAAGCTCAAATCAATCCCACTTGTGGAGTGTGTAAACCTACAAAAAAATGCTAATCTGACAAACAATCATTATACATGAGGAAGTGTCCCCTGTGCATTACAGTCAACGCTTGAGCTTTCAAAGCAGCGTGACAGTAACGTGCCCCTCTTTACTCTTTTATTCATCTGTTTCGGTCCTCTTTCCACATGCTGACAGGACGGAGAAGGGAATGATAAAGATGAAGGCCAGTGATGAGGTGTTATATCTGTTAGTTATGTATTCCTGGTGTCGCCTCAGTTTGGAAGGAGGAAGAAGAAAGTGTGAATGAGAAAAGAGAGATATAGAGAGAGAGATGCAAGGCTCTGCGTGACACGGCAGAATTTACAGACTGCAGAAAATCCCAGTTGACCTAAATGCAGCCCAAGGGGGATTGCAAGTGTGTGTGTGTGTGTGTGTGTGTGTGTGTGTACCAGTTACATGTGAATCCTCAACAAAGTTGGATTAGAAAACAGTCAACAGTACAAAAAAAACAAAAAAACAAACCTAAACAAATATTACAAAATGTGACATCAAATGGTGTAGTAACACTGTCCAACAGCCACACCAGAGTCTCTTTTCCATCCTTTGAGCTTCATGAGTTTCCACTGAGGTCCTATAGACTTACCACCTAACATATTTGCAATCTGTCCACAGTTTGACCTCATTCAAACGAACTGTTGGAAATGAATTGACAATTACCCCCGGCATGGCAGGAAGTATTCCCTGTTTCAGGAACCGTTTTAGAACTACTGAGTAGTTGTTACTGTAAAGTAAAACTTCTTAGCTATAGATTTTTAAAGTCTTGTGTGAGGAATGATATTGGTTAAATGCAGTGTTTTGTTGATGATTTGCTGACTAATGGTGTGAAATTTAAGATAATGATTAACCACTGTTGTTATTGTTTATTAAAACTAAAACATGAAAAAAAATGTTTTCAGAAATTTAAATAAAGTAATTTATTTAACGGAAATAAAATTATATATATATATATATATATATACCTGTATATATATATATATATATATATATATGAAGAGTTCAGATGCAAAAGCCTCTAAATGCCGTCTGAAATTTTCATCTAAAATGAGCATTTTTATCAGGTTGCTATGTTTAGGTTCAGTAATTTTACTCTAATGGCAATGAATAGGTCCTTTTCTATGCAATTAAAGTGAAATAACTGAACATAAATATAGGAAAAAAGTGAACGCGACTTCATCTCCTCGTTTCAGAAGTCCACCACACACCACCGGTGCACACATGCATTAGTATGCGCATGTGAACGCGGCGAGAAAATATGCAATTAGCAGATGAGACAACAACAGGCCTCGGCGAGGAGAGCGACTAATATCAAAGATGCTGTAAACAGTAAACACGTCTCCCTCGGAGGTGATGGTGAACGATGGCGTGTTGTGCTCTTCCAGGGGCAGCTCACAAAATCAACGCATGTGGTCTTTGCTGTTTACTTCCAGAGTGTCGACTTGCTCCCATATGTCTGGAAGATGCAAGATGCTCAACTTTAATACTTATGATGCAATTCAGATAGTGTTCAGGACCACCTAGCGAGATTGAACAGCATGAAGTGGCATCTACACATCCACACACACACACACACACACACATCGATAATAAACTAAACAGAGCTGGCAAATGTGCTGCAGCCCCCAAGTGAATCTGTCTCCTCCTAGGCTACATAAGGTGAGCATTTCTCAAATGCTGGTCCTCATTCGCTCAATTTCTCCAGCGCACTGTGGCAGCAGCAGTAATCTGCCCTAGAGACAGAAACACACACACACACACACACACACACACACACACACACACACACACACACACACGTACACATAAACAGAGCACTACACCACATGGTGTGGGATCCACCTGATGGATATCTTTGTGGTCAGCGTTAAATCCAGCGCTAACTGTGGCTCTCTGGGCCTTTGATTGGCACATATCAGACCAGAGAAAACAAATGCGCTGCCTTCAGTCCTTCAGTACAGACAGCAGCTCTTCAAAGCTGTTCCTGCACAGCTGCTGTTTTCTGTCAGTCTGTTCATCAACAGCAACTGGAATGATTCAGTCGCATTGTAATGTTGACTGAAAAGCTTTTTCTTAGACGTATTCAAATGCAGCAACTCGACAAATCCAGGCAATCAAACATCCACACACACATTTCAAATGCTCTTTTCCTTGCACATGTACAATTACCCACTATTTACACAGGATCATGGAATCATTTATACAGGATCATCCTTGTACAAAACTAATCAACGGCATACCTGCCTTCATTTTCACTCCAATATATTCCTCTCTCTCTCTCTCTCTCTCTCTCTCTCTCGTTTTTTTTTTTTTTGGCAAATTTCAAAAAGTTAAACTTTCATATATTATAGATTCATTACATGTAAAGTAAAACATTTCAAACCTTTTTTGTTTGTTTGTTTGTTTGTTTTGATTTGTTTTAATTTTGATGATTAGAGCTTACAGCTCATGAAAGTAAAAAATCCAGTATCGCAAAATATTAGAATATTTACATTTGAGTTTCAATTGATGACCATCCATACAGTATAAATTCTGGGTATCTCTTGTTCTTTGAAACCACAATAATGGAGAAGACTGCTGACTTGGCAATGATCCAGAAGACGAACATTGACACCCTCCACAAAGAGGGTAAGTCACAGAAGGGTCATTACTGAAAGGTGTGGCTGTTTACAGAGTGCTGTATCAAAGCATATTAAACGCAAAGTTGACTGGAAGGATAGGAAAAGTAGGAAAAGCTGCACATGGATGGATCAGCATATTTAAACTTCATGCAGATGCATTCTGTGGTTCAAAAATACTAGTTGCACTAGTTCAAATACTAGTTAGCTGTACTTAACAGATGCCATAGACATTGTTAGATCCTAAAAAACTATCTAGAATCTTTGCCTTATGATCCATCTGTTTCCAAATCCATGTCATTTACATATCACAACATCGATGTCTGTCAGAAAGTAACATGCAAAATTCACAGCAGTACAGTAGAGTTTCCCTGCTTCTCCTAAACACTATTGTCAATTGTGAAAACAGATGGATCGTAAAGTAATAATTATTTATTTCTTAGCCAGAAAAGTGTTAAGTGATTGATGTCGATGAGTGTGTTATCTGGATGTTTTTAGTTCTAGTATGCCAACCGACAGCCAGTCTAAGTTTTTGACGGTGTTGTTGTGCGTAAGTGGTGAACAGTTTTATTTTTGGGGTAATAATAAAATGTTTAAGAAAGATAAAAAATAAGAAAAATAAGAAAGTTTATTTTGTGGCTTAAAGTATTGTCTTTTAAAGTATTTGTTTTAATTATTTTTTTGTAATAAGTACTCTAAAGGTTTGCTAAATGGATTCCACTTTATTTTATGGTGTCTTTGTTAGAGTTTAATTACACAGATAAGTACTAAGTAATATTAATTAACCATGTATTTACAGAAGGGTTTAGGGTTAGTTGCTTGTAATTTATTTATTTTTTCACAGTTATTACTATAGTCAGTACGGTACATGTAACTTGTAACAAGGACACTATAAAATTAAGTGCGTAAAATAAAGGGCAATTCTTTTCACACAGTTATCTCTGACTTTATATTCTCATATACAATTTAAAAAAATCAGACAAGTAAGATTCAATCTTATGACCTCTGGTTTTTAAAGCAAGGAACGGCTTATAATCACTTGAGGGGCTGGAATCCTAAAATCGCTTCTGATGGTCCTCAATGACCCAAAGATGCCTGGTGTAAATGTACACTTCTAAAAATCCTCTTGAAAATCAAGGATCACATTCCCTGGTCAAAGTTAGTCTATTTAAAACTCCTAACCTCAAAATCCTCTAAACTTATTCCAGCTCATTAACTCCCTTTGTAAAAAAACAGTAATGTCCATAAGTGCAACATGGGACCAGTGCTTCAGTGAGACCTATAAATAAAATGACTAGATTACTCCCAATACAATCAGAGTCTGAAAACACCTCCTGGACAGTCAAAACTCCTTATTTAGGTATAATAAAAAGCACAGTAGACGACATGGCCTAATTTCATCTGACGGTATTTTGAAAACATAATAAAACTGCAATTCCTCCTTGACTAGAAGGCCTCAGAGTGTTTCTTCTATCATCAGCGAGGTTATATAAGGGGTGCTTGATTTGAATAATACCCAAAGCTATTGAGCTTAGCGCTGCAATTGTAAAACTAGGATAGCGAAAGTTTCAAATGAAAAGGCTCTCCAGTAACACTCCTCAACTGTTGCGGGGCAAATCCCACATCAAACCCCTTTTGGCTTCCACAGAGGAGATTGCACTGGTGCCCATGTCAACATAGATGACAGTGCCACATGGAAAGTAGTGTGTCCTGGGGAGACACGTGCCATAAATGGGCACACAAACATGCCAGTTAGCCAGAGGCTTACAGAACAAGAGCTTTATCTGCCAAGTGCCATTATACACATTACATCTTCGTCATTGTGTGTACAACTCACAGCTTGACTTGATGAATTATACATAATGTTGCACTTAACAGGGTTTATGTAATAAATAATTAAGAGGCATTAATACATGCTATACTGTATACATACGACTGCCATGTCAATTATTATCCCTGAAGTGATTTATTGACTCTGTGTCAGTCGCTTGTTGAGTAATGATTAAACAGGTATCACAATGGGAACACTTTATAATAAGGTTTTATATAATAACATTAGGTAAAGTATTAGTTAACATTAATGTACCATTCAAAATAATATACTGTAAAATTGTGAAATATTACATTTAAAATATATTTTTTTCTATTGTAATACATTGTAAAATGTAATTTATTCCTGTGATCAAAGCTGAATTGCTCCAGTCTTCAGTGTCACATGATCTTTCAGGAATCAGTCTAATATGAAGCTCAAGAAACATTTATTATTATCATCAGTGTTGAAAACTCTTGTGCTGCTTCATATATTTAATTATCATTGAATAGGAAGTTCACAAGAACAGCATTTATTTGAAAGAGAAATCGCCTGTGATATTATAAATGTCTTTACTGTCACTTTTGATTGATTTGGATGTTAGGAAACCTGAATGATTAAACAACATTATCTGATTCTGATTCTGGAAATCATGATCCAATTACAAAATGATTCTTGATTTACAGT
Source organism: Schizothorax lantsangensis (assembly GCA_027422415.1). Classification (NCBI taxonomy): domain Eukaryota; kingdom Metazoa; phylum Chordata; class Actinopteri; order Cypriniformes; family Cyprinidae; genus Schizothorax; species Schizothorax lantsangensis. Next base: position 47,139,061 of record CM049839.1, read on the forward strand.
TTTTTTTTTTTTTATTAAATTACTTACATTATTATAATTACTTTTTAAAATATTTACAAATTAATAATAAAACAAAACAATTATATGTTAACAGACGGTGCTCTTCAATAATTTTTGACCAGAAAAAAAAAAGGCTTTGGTTTTAGATTTTTGTACTTCATGGTACTAAACTTGGTAAGGGTTTTGGCACTTGCTTGAAAAAAATCTTGCACGTATTTGTACTCCTTGTTATCAAAAATGACTGCAGTGGAAATGAATGGGAAACACATTTCATCTAGTGGAAATGTTTGGTACAGCAGCCAAACAAAATCTTACTGAAATCATTCATTTATTTATTTATTTATTGAGAAATCAACCTCAAATTTGGAACACAGCTTGATTAGATTTATGGCTTTGATTTTCGTGTTATGAAAAACATGTAAAACGTTTATGAAAAAAAATTATGAAAAAAAAAAACACTAAAAGGTTAAGAATTATTAAATAAATACAGCTTTAAAACATACAGTACAAGCAAATGTAAAGTAATAAAGGGAACAAAGAAACACATTACAAGCTAGAAACAAAGAGTGCTTTCATCATAAGAGTGCTTTAATTATCTGAAAGTTTCCCAGACAAGTGCAGTGATGGATTTTTCTCTTTTTCTTAGCATTATTGCAAAGATCTATTCATTTATAAGCAAATGCATAGTTTGTCCCCAATCCTTAAAGCATAACTGTGTTTACATTAATTTCTTGTTCGATGTAATTGGCAGAATATGGCTAGTACATATGAAGAAGAAAAAAAATCTGAATCGATTCATAAATTGTTGAAGAGAGTATTGTGATTTCCTTGTTTTTACTGTTGCGTTTGGTGCCGTCTGTCACAGAAAAATGACACACTGCAGTTTTGAAGTAATAAACAGTCTCAAATTTATTGTAGCAACTCCTTACACCCCCAAGAGGAATAAAAACACTCCAAAGTGGAGCAAATTCACTCTAACCCCTTTGCCCCAAAAAAATCATATACTGCTAACTCCCAAAATGACTGCAATAAGACTCAGAGGACGTGGCAAATGGCCGTCTTTGCCGCTATCAGATTGGCCTTGCTGCTCTGTGCTTCGCCTCTGGGTTTTATTACTGCTGTGGCAGAGCTTTGAAATCAACTGAAGTCCACTTTGGCCAGAGAGAGAGCAGATAGGATCAGACCGGGCAGAGCTGGAGGAGGTCATAGTTGTATTAACCTGGGAAGGGATTAGCCAAGAACCACAGGGGGGATTCACTGCCCGGAGGCCCCTCGAGGCAGGGTCCTCGCAAGGTGGCCCGCACACGTCTCTCTGTGTGTGTGTGTGTGTGTGTGTGTGATACTAAGAGGATCTGGCCGACTGAAAGAAAGTTGTGCATTGGTGAGTGTGTGTTCCTGATAAGCAAATGCATACTCTATATACCTGTACTTGTGGCCCGTGTCAGTTATGGTGGCCCCTCTGAAACGCAACCACCTGAGATGTAGCCAATCTCTCTAGCTCTCTTATCAGAGATCAGTCTGTAGGATGTCAGCAAGTTTATTCCACACACACACACAAACACAAACACACACATAGAGCTGATGGAGAGGACCTGCTGCTCAGTGAGGGGCCAGTAAAGCCTTCTTTCTGTCTCTGATCTCTCCACATGGCCCCAAGGGCCGCGGCAACAGGTCAGCACATCATACAAACTCACATCAGCTCTTTACAGCACAGATCAACAAACTTCATCCCGCCAGCACAGGGCCGTTTGTAAAGATATTGACAGTAAATGCCAAAACCTCTGTCTATAGAAAATGTCTATATAGGAAACAAGATGAAAATAAAATAAAATACAATAAAATATTTATTGTAAAATATTAGTTTCTGGTTATTGTCTGGTGATTACTAAAACCATTACAAATGACATTAAATAAAATAAACATTAATTGAAATGAAATAAAATATAAAAAAAATATTTTATTTCATTTAATTTCCATTTTTGTTTAGTTAAAGGAGAAGTACTAAACTAACTACAACAAAATGAACTACAAACATTAAATAAATAAATAATAAATAAATAAATAATTGCAAAAACTACCTAAAAAAACTATAATAGTATATCAATGATACTAAAATAGCAATGCTATAAATTGATTAAAAAAAAATTAAAAATTCCAAACAATACATTGAAGTTTGATGATTTTACAGATTTTGTTTATCTTATACTGAAAAAAAAGTTACATTATTAATTCATTTAAAAACAATACATACAAAAATATTTTCCTGCATGTTGATATTTAATTTTAACATTTATTTATTTATGTTTCATTTATTTCACTTGTCGACTAAAATATGAACCTAACATGGAAACGTAAACATAAATGTAAAATAGTAAACTAGAAACAGAGTCACGCAAATACTAAAGTAGTAAATAACTTATCCCTGCTTCTACTTGCTGGATGCAATGATATTTTCTCCACATATAGAAGAAAAGTGAATAGTGCAGCTGAGAGGTTCGTGCAAAAGTATAAACAGAGCTTGAAACCCTACAGAGCACAAGCTGTAACTTCTTATCCTACAGTCTTCACGTCAACTAACTGACAGTTTTAGAAATTCACAGCAGACGTAACAATGGCTTGAAGAAACTGTGTAAATGTGTTGAAGTCTCACTGTACAGGAGGATCACTTTAGCTGAAAACAGTCCGGCTGATTAGATCTGTTGTTGTCCTTCAGGACGTAACAGTAAATGCAAGTCAAAATGACTGGCATTCACTAATCCTTTAAAATATTTGAACATATTCGGTTATCTGCTGGGACAGTATATGTCATCCGACATCGAAAATGAACCACCATATGTTACACACAGTATGCAGTTTCCTGGCTCTACTAGCTGCCCCTGAAAAGGATCTAACTTTTAGAAAAAATACAAAACATCTCTGGTTCTAGAGAAGAAAATGCCAAGCAATTTGCATTTGACCTAGTTTGACTGTTTGGTTGAGTATATAAATTCACACTCTGTTGTGGTCATTAATATCACATCTTAAATGCAACACACTTGGCAGAAAACTTACAAAGGAACCCGAGTCAGTCGGGGACGCAGTAAAACACAGATGCATGGTGGCACACCAAAAATAATACGCTTTATCATTATGAATATGGCATAAACAATCGTATACGGTTAAAACCCGAGAAGGATCATTTGTTTGCACTTTAGAAATCCGTAAGTACTGACTGCATTGCTATTCAGGGTGATCAAAAATTACAGTGTGGCTCCATTGACATTCTCTCAGTTCTGCAGGCATAATTGAGAATGTTGCAGTGCATTAAGCATGTTCTATTTAAGATTATCCACGGCTGACCTTATGAATATCATTTAACATGTATATTTTGGGAGCCCAGAGCACATTTTAAAAGTGTAGTGTGCAGTTCCAGCACATTTAGTGAAGATAACCGTCTGAATAAAACACCAGAGTCATTTTTATTCTGCAAAGTTTGCCTTTGCACAGTTTGCAAAGTTTGGCAGTCATATAAAACCACCTAAAGACATTAGCAATCGGTGTTGGGCAGTAACATCACTAAGCTATGTAACTATATTTAGCTCCATTTCTCAGTAGCATTGCTAGTTTTAAAATCATGTGTATTTTCAGTAGCAAAAAATCTGGATACAGTGAATTATACGCACTGTGGAGCTTCTGTCACCAAAACAAATTCCTCGTATGTGCAAACATACCAGGCAATAAAACTAATTCTGATTCTGATTCTGATTATTTTCCTACGGTCAATTGAAACAAACATTATCTTCAATATGTTCACAACTCTTTGTTTTATGTCAATTTGGCAGTATTGTCTTTTGGCAGTAACTAGTACAAGTAATGCTTTGCTATTGATGTTTAAATGCCAAAATGTGGAGTTATTTATTTTTTGTTGAATTTTGATATCGAAAATCACGGCTTTCAAATATCCTTTTTGAAAAATAAGTACATTTTAGAATACTTTTATGAAGACTTATTACAGAAAAAATACACTTACATTTGAACTGAATATAGCCTAATGTTTTCAGACTCTTAACTGAAAATGTATTACAGTTAATGTTTATAGTAAATTAATAGTTTAGCTTTAGAGTGCTTTTGACCCACTAAAGTAGGACTCAAATATATCTTTATATGTAATTTCATGCAATTTCATAATTATTTTTATTTGCTTTGAAATATGAGTACTTCTGCATTTATGGTAAGAATTTGTGATGCATAATAGTATCTATAAAAGTTTTTGTGGTAAAATGTACAATCATTCATGGTAACTAAGATATACTTAAATTAAATTTATAGAAATTAAATTTTTGTCATGTATTTAAATACATTTATAGTTACATATTAATAAGCAGTTGTAATGATTAAGTTACAATATAGTACATTTAAAATTAATTCATTTTAAATTTAAAATTGAGTAAAACAGTTATTTATGATTATTACACTACAGTATAAATTATTAAATTACTTTACATGTGCTTTAGTGTTAGTCAACAAAAATAAACTGTACTTCTTAAAAACATGACAAAAGATTAAAACACAATGATTAAAATGTACTTTGATTTGACATTGTATACGTGTATGTTAAAAAAGTGTTTAAGTACATTTAAATGGCCTTTTATTTCAGTAATATTGTATTATCTGCAAGTATTATATATATATAATGTAACTTGTCTTGTAACATCCCTCAACACTCCGAGTGATGTAAAACAATACAAAGCGATATTGCTTTCGAAGCAATACTTAGATCATCACACAAGATTAGCTCACTTCCAGCATAAAAGAAAATCTTGCATTTGAAACTTAACCCCCAATCTCAATTTTTCTCTTTGACGTAAATGCGTGTGATAGTGATTCATTCATATTATCTACACAGCAGCCAGAGCTTAAATATTTCATTGGATTTCAAGGGTTTGACTTGTATTATTTATGGAGAAGTGGGTTGTGCATACTCTTGTGTAAAAAGTATCGTAAACTAAATATTGCCCCGCTGCTATAATGAACATTAAGCTTTAATAGCACCTAGCCATAGTAGAAAACATGTTATAGATACAACTGCACTCGAGCTTTCCTCTGAGAACTGCGACTCGTGGAAGACAACACTGTACATTAACTCAGAGAAGAGTGTATATATAATATTTATAACAGAGTAAATCAGAATATGGTTGTGCTACACTACAACAAACACAGCACATATTAAATATGTATGTCGCAGCTGAAGTTCAGTTAAGGCCATTGGCTTATTTCCCAAGCAAGACCATTTAATAAATCTAAATAAATGATAATTCCAGTAGTTACTCATTAATCTCTTCATTTGATTGGGAATATTGAGTGGCCTCTTCAAAGTGCATTTCTGCTCTACTAACCAAACTACAGCATTACACACAGAAAACTTGATGTGATGGTCTACAGCTAACTGAGTAAACAGTAAACTCCTCTTTATATTCTCTTTTTATGAGTTAATTAAGACTCAGTGTTGTTTAGAAGGCCTGGCCAGTCGAGGTTGAAGGGAAGCCCTTTCACAGCCACTCACAACTTGCTTTTTCAGCATCACTGTCCCTAGACAGCAGCAGTATTGTTGATATTTAGTGAAAGTTGTTCACATGGCCAGAAGGGACAAAGCACCTACACAGAGACCGGCTTGGTAAAAGCATTATGTCAGGTCTTGAAAATCAAGTGAAAATGGTTTCTTGTAATGACCTCTCCTACAGCAGAGAAAATGATAAACTGAGACGTCAAGCTCGAGCAAAGCCACAGCTTGGACATTTTTATGATTTTATATAAGCATGCATTACACGCATTAATGTTCTAGGTAATTTGTTAAAGGAGTAGTTCACTCAAAAATGAAAATTTACTCATCCTCAGGCCATCCAAGATGCAGATGAGTCTGTTTCTTTAGCAGAAATGTATCATTCCATCACTTGCTCACCAATGGATGCTCTGCAGTGAATGAGAGTCCAAACAGCTGATAAAACATCACAATAATCCACAAGTAATCCACACCACTCCAGTCCATCAATTAACGTCATGTGAAGTGAAAAGCTAAGTGTTTGTAAGAAGCAAATAATAATTAAAGGGATAGTTCACCCAAAAATGAAAATTAGTCCAATATTTATTCACCCTCAGGGCATCCTAGGCATGTCTGACATTTCTCTTTCAGACGAACACATTCAGAGTTATATTCCACATTGTCCTGTCCAGTACCGCCGCTCCCTATACGCAGAGTACGCAGTTTGATAGGGCACCAACTCCCAGGGGGGGCACCATCCCAGTTGCTCAAAAAAAAAAAAACGTGTTGCGCCATTCCCGCATCCGCACCCGCAACCGCAACCGCTCGCACCTCATGTTTGCGGCTGAATGCAAATTATCATAATTGATGGACAGCTATGCCCGTGAAAAGACATCAGCAATCTGCCGCCAAGAAAACCGCAGTAAAAATAGTTTGCGGTTTGATATTCAGATTTATTTTAGCTATACGCAGTGTGCTGTCATAGACATGCAAATAATACCGAATGTCATTCACCATGATTTGTGAATTCAGGTGACGCTAGAAAAAGGGGGCAGAGCAAAGAGAAACACTGCCACGCGATAAAGTGCGATAGTGAAAGTTTTCACAAATCAAGCTCGAGCTAAAACAATGATTTTGTATTTCAGCAGTCTGCGTGTTTATTGGTAATAGACATTAAAGAACGCCTATCTTTCACATTCCTTACTAGCGGACTTACCAAGGGTTTACGGACAAGAGCTTTGCTGTGAAAAATTCACAGATCAAGCTGGTGAAGATGGCAATGGTTTCATTCTTCTAAGTGTCCAACTTTTGGAGTTATAAGCATTAGAAAATTAAGAGTCACTATGAAAAAAAAACTGATTTCGGCCTGGAGAACAGCGTCACCTGAATTCACAAACCATGGTGAATGATATTCGGTATTATTTATTACATCGGTGCCGAAAAGAAAAGAAAAGAAAAGAAAAGAAAAGAAAAGAAAAGAAAAGAAAAGAAAAGAAAAGAAAAGAAAAGAAAAGGAAAGAAAAGATGAAAACGAACCCTGTGCGTCACTTTCAGGGAGGCTATATTCAAAATCCTCTGAAACTTTTTTGGGTGTTGAGGTTAATAACGTGTTTTAATGTAGCTAGGTAATAGCCTAATTTCACCACCACCAACACATCTAATATTCTCTCCGAGTTTCCATGTTCCCTTGCGAAAGTTAGCCATGGTTTTCGAATAAAACAAACCAAACAAAAATATCATGGGTAGCCATAACCGCAAATTAACAATGGCATTTTTTGTAGTTATAAAAAAAAAACTAAGCCAACAACAGCCTGTAAAATGACTTAAAATGCATTAAACCTGTATAAAAACAATGAGGCAACCCTGCTGAAAAAAAAACAATAGAACCATCACAGACAAGCATTACAAACCATCAATTTATAACCATAAAAAAATGGTTTTCTGTAGTGTGTTTTGGGACATATTCATTAGGATTTATTGGTTTTAACAAGCCACCAATAGAAGGTGACCAATTACCAGTAGAGACCAACAGGCACCATTACAGTTTCCATTAAAACCAATACAAGTCTCATTATAACCAGTGAAACCATTACAAATTTTGTGATGTATCTATTGTTTTTTTCCCTTTATGCCTGTAAAGGGAGCCAAAGGCCTGGTCATTGCTGCTGTTACACTTACAGGACGATCATATCCTTGTTTAATAGACTATTGTAATCTTTAATTTATGGCCACCTTTTTGCTATAGATGGCACAGCCTCTATAACTTCTTCAACAAAAAACATGTGGACATCACAACCCTTACAAAATTTAACCAACATAGTAAAACTGCCATTTCTGAATGGAGACTATAAAATCAATCAGACAACTGTATTAATAAAATAATAGCCATAGGTAACTGTTTAGAGCTACAATTGTAATTTTTAAATAATGCAATTTAATTACAATTTATTCATTTATTTACTTTTATATTGTATTACATTTCTATTTTGACCCCTATAGTAGGTGTTTTTTGGGTTTTTTTTGAGGGAGGGGCACAACAATAAAATCCTGCTTAGGGCACCCATTTAGCCAGCAGCGGCCCTGGTCCTGTCTGTTCCTATCTGTATAATTGCAGTGAATTGTGCCCCCATTTCTGAATCTGAAAAAAAAGTCAATAGTTTAAAATCATAAAACTACTCCACACGGCTCCGGGGTGTTAATAAAGGCCTTCTGAAGCGAAACTATGCGTAAGTTTAAGAAAAATGTTGATTCTTAAAACTTTATAAACTGTAATGTGCAGCTTCCGGTCTCTCAAGCAGGCACGTTCACAAGCATGCCTAGGATGCCCTGAGGGTGAGTAAATCTGAACTAGACCTTTAAGGTGTTTTAACTGTTGCTTCTGGCCAAAATATGAGTCAATAATACATAAAGTTGCTTCCTTCAGTGAAAAAAGTCCATCTCCTGTAGTCCTCTTACATCAAAATCCAGTCACATATTGGTTTAGATCAGTTTTAGACTGTTTTCACTTGTAAACAGCGCTTGATCTACGCAGATTTCTCTCCTGATTCAAAAGAGTCAACTTTTTCAATGAAGAAAGCAATGTTAACTGATGGACTGGAGTGGTGTGGATTACATGTGGATTATTGTGATGTTTTCATCAGCGGTTTTGACTCTCATTCTGACGGCACCCATACATTTTAAGTAAATGTTCAGCTTTTTTGTTGTTGTTTGTCAGCTATTCCTTTAAAATAACATAGTTAATGTTTTAAGTGCTATTGCATATTGAACAGTAGAACTTTACAATGAGGTTCTAGTAATTACACATTTTCATAGATAATATGAGTTAACAATGAAAAATACTTCTAAAGCATGTGTTAATTTTATAGTTAGTGTTAATTTCAATATTTACTAACACATTATTAAAAACAAAAAGTCTAAAAATATTAATGGAACCAAGAGGTCCGTGTACGTTGCGTTCATTCGTTTTTTGATTAAAAATTGAAAACAGAAACATGAGAAAACGGCACCATTTTCGTTTTTCGTCTTTTCAAAAAAAATAAAAAACAAGAAATCGCCTTGATTTTCCGTTTTTACATTCAGGGTTAGAAAATGGATAAACAGCTTCAATGTTCGATTTCCACGTGTGGGAGGGAATTAAACGCCCCTTTCCACTGATTGGTCAAGCAAGGATCAAATGGTGCCGTCATCATGTCCTCTTCAGTACTGTATAACAGAATAAGAGTCTGAACGGGGTTTACTTCTGTGTAGGCATAGATTCTCTATGGCTATTATTAGGTGCTTATTGCAGAAATATGTATGTACCTCGGATCTGCAGCCACATTACCTTTTTAGTCTATTTTTTGGCGCACCGCATATTTTATTTAGCTGTCCAGTTATCAAAATATGTGTGGCAAAGCTGCGTGACGCACTGGACAACACGGGGCGAATGCATTTACATTATAGTGAAGCACAGAGCAGTATTTATTTTAGTATATCCTGCAGTCATAACTTTTATTTTAGACAGTACAGTTTCATTAATATTTTATAATATTTTAGACACAAAACATTCTGTTTTATTTGACTTAAAACACAGGCGTTTCATTCTTGAATGAATCTGAGTCTTTGAATGAATCGTTTGAGTGAGTGATTCAATGACCCATTTGCTTTGCTCCTGAACAAATCAGCATTTTGAACGAATCGGTTGAATTGATGACTCTATGATTCATTCATCAACAAAATTACTTATCGCCACCTACTGGCGATGTAACCTTCATAATTCAAGCATCCAATTGTTTCATTGTGCCACTCATTTCATATTTCTGTAGGCTATTCAAAAAATTTTTGTTTAAAACTCATCTCATTCCATAATGAAATTGCTGTGTTAGTGCATTTACTGCTGTTTGAGCAGCATTAATTGTGTAAATACATTAACTTAAGATGCAGCTTCTGTGCCACAGTGCAAAGATGGCTTTGGCTGGTACTGATTTAATTGGTAACACCTATAATATCATATTTTTCAAATATTTACTAAATTCAGGAATTTTATATTAAAGTTGACAAACATATTTGATAAAGTTAGAAAAGTGCCCTTTTCTATAAAAATGCCATGCATTATACATGTGTAACATGCCGTCGGATAATAACAGTATCATATAATCTTCTCTACGAAAAAAAAATCTAAATAATAATCAAAACATTAAGATAGCTTTATATTCACACTAAAATCGATACTGGTCTGCACTTCACTATAATGTAAATGTCATGCAGCTTTGCCACACAGATTTTGATAACTGGGCAGCTAAATAAATGTCCGGTGCGCCAAAGAAATAGACTAAAAGGTTAACATGGCTGCAGATCTGAGGTACATACATATTCCTGCAATAAGCACCTAATACAGGTGCATCTCAATAAATTAAAATGTTGTGAAAAAGTTCATTTTTTCTTGTAACATTTCAAAAAGTGAAACTTTCATATATTCTAGATTCATTACATGTAAAGTAAAACATTTCAAAAGTTTTTTTGTTTTAATTTTGATGATTAGAGCTTACAGCTCATGAAAGTCAAAAATCAGTATCTCAAAATATTAGAATATTTACATTTGAGTTTCAATAAATGACCATCCATACAGTAGAAATTCTGGGTATCTCTTGTTCTTTGAAACCACAATAATGGGGAGCACAGCTGACTTAGCAATGATCCAGAAGACGAACATTGACACCCTCCACAAAGAGGGTAAGTCACAGAAGGTCATTACTGAAAGGTGTGGCTGTTTACAGAGTGCTGTATCAAAGCATATTTAATGCAAAGTTGACTGGAAGGAAGAAATTGGGTAGGAAAAGGTGCACAAGCAACAGGGATGACCGCAAGCTTGAGAATACTGTCAAGCAAAGCTGATTCAAACACTTGGGAGAGCTTCACAAGGAGTGGACTGAAGCTGGAGTCAGTGCATCAAGAGTCACCACGCTCAGACGTCTTCAGGAAAAGGGCTACCAAGCCACTTCTGAACCAGAGACAACGTCAGAAGCATCTTACCTGGGCTGTGGAGAAAAATAACTGGACTGTTGCTCAGTGGTCCAAAGTCCTCTTTTCAGATGAAAGTAAATTTTGCTTTTCATTCAGAAATCAAGGTCACAGAGTCTGGAGGAAGAGTGGAGAGGCACAGAATCCATGTTTCTTGAAGTCCAGTGTGAAGTTTCCGAAGTCAGAAATGATTTGGGTGCCGTGACGTCTGCTGATGTTGATCCATTGTGTTTTATCAAGTCCAAAGTCAATGCAGCCAGCTACCAGGAAATTTTAGAGCACTTCATGCTTCCATCTGCTGACAAGCTTTATGGAGATGCTGATTTCCTTTTCCAGCAGGACTTTAGCACCTGTCCACACTGCCAAAAACACTTCCAAGTGCTTTGCTGACCATGATATTACTGTGCTTGATTGACCAGACAACATGCCTGACCTGAACCCCATATGGAATCTATGGGATATTTTCAAGAGAAAGATGAGAAACAGTCGATCCAACAATCCAGACGAGCTGAAGGCTCAATAGTGCCTCAGCAGTGCCACAGGCTGATCGCTTCCATGCCACTCCTCACTGATGCTGGAGTTTGTGCTAAAGGAGCCCCGACCAAGTATTGAGTGCAGAAATGAGCATACTTTAAAGAACTTGAACTTTTCTGTTTTGCAAATCCTTATTTTGATGGATCTTAAGAAATATTCTAATATTTTGAGATACTGATTTTTGACTTTCATTAGCTGTAAGCTCTAATCATCAAAATGAAAACAAAAAACATTTGAAATGTTTTACTTTACATGTAATGAATCTAGAATATATGAAAGTTTCACTTTTTGAAATAAGTTACAAGAAAAAATTAACTTTTCCAGACATTCTAATTTATTGAGATGCACCTGTATTTGCCATAGAGAATCTATGCCTACACAGAAGTAAGCCCTGTCTATAGGCGCTGCCCCAGTATGGTTTGTGTCAAGCCATTTGTTAGTCTGGTTGTTTGATGAGAGGGAGTTGAACGCAGGAGTTGCAACAAATGCTTTTATTCTGTTGCATAAAACTGAAGACGACATGATGACGGCACCATTTGATCCTTGCTTGACCAATCAGTGGAAAGGGGCGTTTAATTCCCTCCCACACGTGGAAATCGAACATTCAAGCTGTTTATCCATTTTCTAACCCTGAATGTAAAAACGGAAAATCAAGGCGATTTCTTGTTTTTTAATTTTTTTTGAAAAAACGAAAAACGAAAATGGTGCCGTTTTCTCATGTTTCTGTTTTCAATTTTAAATCAAAAAACGAATGAACGCAACGTACACGGACCCCAAGATAACGTTAACTAATGATGAACAGTTGTATTTTTTATTAACTAACTATAACAAAGATGAATAAATATGGTAAATACGGTTGCTTGCTGTTTGTTAATGTTAACTATGAGACCTTATTTTAAAGTATTGCTGAATTTGGTAATCAAATGTTATTTTAAACATAAGATTGATAACACCGTCCTGCATCATATTTACTAAATGAAATTCAATAAATGTTTCTTACTAATTTTGAAGTGCTGATTCTACACTTTTCACACTTCCTCTCAAAATTTGATGTGCATTTCAATTAAGTATTTTTGCTTTTGACAACTATGTGTGAGGTGAAGAAGAAATTCCTTCATCGTCACAAAAACTGCCAAAAAGACATGAGTCCCGTCTTCCTCTGAGCCAGGTTACAACTATTTGTTCAAATCTCAGCATGTTTTCACATATGTGATATTATTTTATGCCTAATCCTGATTTGAAGGTTAGAATTATGGTCAGTGACAGATGAAAATGCAATCATGAGCCAGATGTTTTCTGCTACATCTGATGGTGTTTTACTACATCCAAAAAGTAAAAGTAAAAAAGAAAAAAGAAAAAAAATGCATTTCCAAATATAGGGCTGTGTAATGCTCATTTATGATGTTATCTTAATGTAAAATATATTAGTGCATGCAGAAATTAATATTAACCTATATTAATAAATGATGTAATCCATTGTTAGTGCATTAATACCTAATGATTTAACTAATTAAACCTTGATGCTCAAAAAAAAAGAAAAGAAAAGAGACAGATAAGTTTGAAAGATGAACCTAAATCAATATTGCATAGACGTTTAGCCTCTTCAAAAGCTATACGTTTCATCACACCTCTCATCATTACCCTCTTAATTCCCTCACATGAGCAATTATTTGTTGATAATAATGATAAAGCCCTGCCAGTAAAGTCAGGGTGTGATCTCAAGATCACATCTGTTGCTTGTGTCGCTTTCACGTGTCATTTGCCAGGTAAAACGAGTGGAGTTTTACTGCCAGACCCGCCGAGTTAATATCTGAGCCCCATTAGCATAAACACTAATGAATAAAAGTAGCCAACCAGGGAATGAGTTAAATGACCTTAAGCCTCCAATCTTTCCTCTGGTCAGAAAGTTGGAGCAAAAAGAAGAACATAAAAAGTAGAAACTGAGCGAGAAAGCGGCTCAGTCGATACGCCTTTATGCCATTACTTGCCAGGTTAATGCTAGCGTTATCAATCAAGCGCACTGGCTTCCTAAACCACAATGAATACAGATCAAGCCACCAAATAATATGCACACATAAACACGCTATTCTTTGGCAGATTGTCCCTCTTCCTCCCCCATCAAGTGTCGTCCAGGAAGACGGACACGGGAGGAGGAGAGATGGCTTCATGTCTACTGGTGTGGATAATTGAATGTTGGAGCTTTCTTTCTGTCCTGTCTTTGTTGTTCAATCAATATCCAGCTCCCACAGGAGCTAATCTGTATTAGCGGAATTAGCTGCTCACAAACCCAAGATGCCTGAACCCTTTGGACGACGTGTGGAGCAGACGTTCATGTCAGTTATCCATCTCCTCACAAAGTGTATAAAGGCTGAGAGCGAGGCTAATGATTAGCGTGTCGATCGACAGAGCGAATGAAATGATGGCCCTTGAATGCACAATGGGATGGTAAGGTGAGAACTCACTGGGCTGGAGTAGGTGCCACTTTTGTTCTTTGTACTTTCACGACACCTCCGGGCCCCAGCTTGCTAAAATGACCCGCATAGCTGTTTTTATGTAAATGAAGCATGTGGTTAAAATTGAAATTAATTAAAGTTAATAAAAAAAAAACTGGTGTCACCTGACAGGTTGTATAATTGGTTATAGATAGGGATGTGCAATATATCAGTACCATCATTTATCAGCCACTATTAGAGGTAGATTCATTTATTTATGTAATGTATATTCATGGTCATTTCCAGGAAATTTAGATTTACCTTAATGTTCAGTTAAAGTTAATTTTAAAAACACTAATAATTTATTAACAATGTTAAATATAATATTTAGCAAAATAAATATCAATTTTCAAATTTAAGTGTAAATAATATATAAACCACAACTAAAAACTAAAAGGTACAACTAAAACCAAGTCTGTTGAGTTTTAAAAATAGCAAAGTATTTTAAGTATTAAATATAATATAAAATATTAATAAGTTTCAATGTTTGATTAATACATAAGTAAATATTCATAATATCACCTATTTATAGATGACTTAATCTCTGTGGATGTTGTAAAATTCAGGATGAAAACATTCGGAAGCTATTAAAAAAAAGGTAAAGATATATATATATATATATATATATATATATATATATATATATATATATATATATTACATAATTAAAAATAATACACATACATTAAAAATGCAACAGTAAATATTTATTTACATTAATATATTGAGCTGAGTTAAAAATTATTTGGGCTTTAATCAGACAAATTATTATAGAGTTGTATATTATTATTATTATTATTATTATTTATAATATGCAGTTTGTTTTGGGTTGGTTGGGGAGGGTTTAAGAATGTAAAATAATATTAATTATTACAAATATAAAAAAATATTGCATTTGTCTTTGGTATAAAAATAAAGAGAAAAAATATATATTATAGAATTGCAATATTGGTTTATCGGTTATCGGCCATAACATGAAACAGCTCATAAGTATGGGCCAGAATTTAAATATCAATGCATCTCTAGATATAGACTTTTGTTTGTTTGATTGTTTTTAAAGAACGTCTCAAATGCTTGCATGGCTACATTATTCACGTTTCTGATTATCCATAAAGGCATCACTCTTAAAATCAAACAGTCCCTGCTGTAGATGTTCTTCCTGTGGCAACTGAGTTAATTGAACCTTTTCCACCAATACTGATCCAATTTCACAGTGGCATCACTGAATCCATTCACAGCTCATCAGTTACAGACCGGCTTCATCTGCCTACTGCACAAACACAGACACAATCATCTGCTGATGACCTGCGCCACTCCAGGGCCGTCAAATGCCCAGCTCAATCATAACCCACCAGACCTCTCACCCTGGCCGCAGCCCTTTCCATGTACATCAACCTGGCAAAATGTTCAGGTCAATCAAAACCAGCGCCACCTGCCACCTGAACGCTTTCTCTGCCCTGCACTGTGGCCTGCTGGAACTCAGAAAATAAGGCCTGTGTTACACACTCTCAGAAAAAAAGGTACAAATCTGTCAATGGGGCAGTACCCTTTCTAAAGGGACACTTTTGTACCTTATTTACCCCTAAAGAGTACATACTAAATGGTATGTATTAGTACCTAAAGTGTACATAATAGCAACTTTTGAAAGTGTGCCACCCCTGTGACAGCTGTTATACCTTTTTTGTGTACCTTTCAGATTAGAATATCCTACTTTTGATATGAACAAACAGGTAAAAACCATCTTTACTCATATAAAAACAAACCCATCCATACCATTCTCAAAATTTCAATACACATTTAACACACTTAAAGGGGTCATCGGACACAAAATTCACTTTTCAAGTTGTTTGAACATAAATGTGTGTTGGAGTGTGTGTACACATCCATCCTATAATGATAAAAACCCACCAAGTGTTTTTTTTTAAATCCCTATTTTAAAATCCCCTTTCTCAAATCAGGCTGTTCTGAGATTCCTGTCAGAATGACGTAGTTCTGCACAGGCCCCTCCCACGATAGTTGATTGACAAGACTGTCTTACCTTAGACCCGCCCTGAGTGAACTGAGAGCTGTCCGCCTCCGGTGCAGGGAAGACAAGATGTCTCAGATTAAGCGATTGAGGTGTTCTGTTGCTGGATGTAATAATGAATATAGCAGTCATCATTTACTCCTGACATCTGAGCCGCTGAAGACGCAGAGGATTAACATTACTTTCGTTTTGAAGGGAATGCGCCGATCTACATAAATGCGTCTATGTTCGCACGAATCATTTGTGATCCCGCTTCATCTACAGATGAAGTGAGTATAAGGTTTTTTTATGAATCTTTGCAAATGGCCTTTCCTAATAATGTACTAGTTAGCCAGTTTCGCGGCTGAAGTTTACAGTCTGCTCGTCACTCCACGGAAGAGAGGGGGGGTCAGCAGAGTCATGAGCATTTAAAGCAACATGGACTATAATCGCATGCTAAAAACAGAGCTGATTTTGACAGGGTACAAAAGGTGTTTTTTACACTATCATTGAGAAATTTTAACCTTTAACATGCACCAGGACGCCGGCGCCTGAAAGCTCTTATGTTGCACATATTGACTTTTCAAACATTAAGTAAAACAGGACAAAATGAAGAAACTATAATCATTTTGAAGGTCTAGCCTCTAGCATCCTCTACATGTTTTTCGATAGAAAGCTTATACGGAATGATTTGCTAAATGTGTGCAAGCAGTACACATCAAAACATGATAAAAAAAAACGCAGACATACCAGATTCTCCTGATACGACACTCATAACGTATCCACTGCTGTAAATCCTGTTTAGTTTGAGAGATAGGGTCCACTGAATAACATTCCATCGAGCACTTTTAGTCCAAAGAAACAACAACGTTGTAATTTGATCGTTAATCCTTTTTTACGTCTCATCTCTGAGGGAGAGTTATTGTTTGTGTCCGTTAAGGAACAAATTACGCTCAAAAACAGCGTCTTGGTGGTAAAAAAAACAGCATATTTTTAGCAGGCAATGTCCCAAACAGAACGAGATCATCCAAAAAAAAAAAAGTCAAAGTACACGGAAGATTGTTTTTTGAATTTGGCGTTCGCGACGGCGCGTGACGCACGCTGTTTCATTTTAAAGTTTTAGTTTTCATTTTGTTATGCTTTTTGTATTTTTGACTGTCCATTTTTTAACATAGATTTTATCTGTTTTAGCATTTATGATTAGCATCTGTATGAATGATCGTCAGCATGTGATACTAATTTGAGCAGGAGATCTGTATGTAGGAAATCAGTAGTACTTAAATTTTTTTTTATAATTGTTTTTTTTTCATTCAAAAATTATTTGTATTTTTCAGTGCTCAAATAAACACGATTATACGATGTCTAGATTCTGTCTACTGTTTTATAATTGAAAAACTGCAGTGGCAGTATAATGACTAAAAGTTTGTGTAGAACCCTTCAATAATTCTGTAAATATTTTTCCTCAAACAGAGGGGGGGGGGGGGCTAGAAAAATGTCTGCAGGAATCCATCTTCATGGTATCTTCTTCAGATTTGAACTCATGAGACATGTGACTTTCACCCATTACTTTTCTGGATTGCTTCAGACTGATTTCATGTATTTTTATATGAAATTAAAAAAAATTCAGCCGTGTACAATTTTTACAGCACTTCAGTGTCTATAACTTTTTATATTTTTGAGCATTATCAACTTGGATGATGGATAGTAAAGCCCAAAGGGTGCCTTGCTTTCAAGACACCAAAATTCAGTGTGGTGGCACATTGAGTCAGGAGCTGTTACCATTTTAAGTTAGTTAGTCATTTTCAGCTGGTTATTCACTCACCAACAATGGGGGGTGCTGGTTAACAGGTTTTAACCAAAGTATGTTATAGACTTTTCATTAAGAACCATAAAGAATCATACAACTTTGGAAAATTGGGCATCCGAGTCCAACTCTTTAACAATAACAACATTGTTATTTAACAATAACAATGGGCCAGTGTTTTTTTTTTTCTTTTAAACTGATATTATAGTTTTTATTAAAATGTTAAGTACAATTTTATTTGTTTCTGTTTTCTGTTTTCATTTTCATTTTAAAGTTTTAGTAATTTTGGTCCATTTTTGAACATAGATTTTAGTTTTAGTTTATTTAGTTTTAGTACTTTTAGTACTTAAACTAAACGAAAATGAGAAATGTAGCTTTTTATATTTTGTTTTATGTCAATTAATTTTTATTTTATTTTATTTCAATTTTATTTTATTCATATATATATATATATATTTTTTTTTTTTTTTTTTTTTTATTATAGTTTTCAACAAAGAGGGGGAACATGTTTTGAGTTTTTATGCATTTATGAATTTTGCAATATGTTTTTGAAAACAATACAATTATTGTCTCCATGTAAACTATAAAAAGGTGAATTTGTAGAAACGGTGACGTCATGCGCATGAGGTTCATGTTCAGTCTGTATATATATATATATATATATACACATATAGCATATGTGTGCAGGTGCATAGTGACATCACCAACTAGTGGCCAGATATCCATAATATAGCATTTTTAGTCATTTTCGTGGATCCATGTGAACGAGGATTGTTTTGACAAAATTGTTGCCTATGCATGAAACTTTTCAAAAATGCCAAGGAACAACATTTTCATTTTTAGTACAATCGTTGTCGTGTAAACATACCATATGTAAACATGCCTAAAACCCCCTTAGCTGTTTTAAATTCACTGTAAACCACAGCTTCACGGGGCGTATTGCTTTTATAAAACAGTTATTCCATATACATAGTACGGTTTCACAAAATAAAACAGAGCAAATAAATTGTAATGATATTAATAAAACCATAATTTTTCCGTAGTTCGTTCCTCAGAAACGGTTGTGGTTGCAAGAAAGTGGTTGTCGAGCAACACACAGACGTAAACAAAGGTGTATGTTTGTATAATAATTTACAACAGCTTCGAACGCAGCTCAACCAATCAGAATCAAGGACCAGAACTCTGTTTTATAATAACCCTGATTACTAATCTTGGCAAACCTTTGCCATGTTAAGCAGATGATTTCAAATAATTGTTACGTCAGAGGTTCTGGCACAGCCTAGTATGTGTACCAGGCAAGGAACGACTGCTGTGTTTGCTTATAAAAGTCAAGAGAGTACCGGGGTGAATTAACATTAGGGACAAGAGGCCTAACCCCACTAATTAGAGGTGAAAGGGAGACTGTAATTAAATCTCAAAGGATGGAAGTCGAGGAGCCGGAATGGAAAAATCACACAGTCTGAGTCTGTTTTCTCACGGACTTGCTCTCCTGTGAACTGTGATCTAGACACAAACACTAAACACATTCACTCTCTCTCACATTCACATTACAAACACAAAAACAGTCAGCAATAGGAGTAATATTAAAAAAAATATGAAACATAGTGCTGTCAATCAAAATCTTTTATTTAAATATAAATACAAAACATTTTAACATATAAATATATTTTTTTTAATTTAAAATTATCATATTAAAACTGCATCCTACCACAGTTAGCTGCAATATATATATATATATATATATATATATATATATATATATATATGTACTGTATATACACTACGATAAATGTTAAATGCTTGAATCTGATTGACCGACGAACGTTCTAAGGTGTGCATAGTTCCAGGCAGCTCTTGACCGCATTACATGACCATATCACTTCACCAAATGAGTTCAGTTATTTCAAAAGGTCTTACAACAGCAAAATAACCAAAACCCACAACGATACTGGCCAAACACATAAATATAGTAAGCAATGAGCTAAAAACGACAGATCATTTTCATGTTTTGCCACAAAATTACATTTTATTATGTACCTAAAGCACATACTCTATTTCTCCCGCTCTCTCTCTCTCCCTGTCAGACACACACAGTTTACACACATGGAAACACAGCTAATGTTGTTAGCGCGACACTGACAACGTTGTCAGTAAATAGTTTAGCAACTTAAAAGTACATGACATTTCTCACAAAGCGAAGCGAGGTAACAACTGCACTGTTCGTGAGGAAAATGAACTTAAAGTTTCACTGGTAGGGAGTCGGGACGCTGCTGCCGAACACTTTTGAGAGACAGACTCAGAGAGGTAACGTTAGGCTAATTCACTCACACACGCTCAATCTCTCTCTCTCTCTCTCTCTCTCTCTCATATTAGCTGCATTTGTCTGCTATCAACGGTTCAAGCCTCCATTGTTACTACTTTACTAGGTCTAAAATTACGTTTTAGAATTAGCAACGGAGGTGTTGGATGAGATGCGGAAGAAATAATCCTACTCACAATAGCGATTTAAGAACAAAAACCAGACGAATGCCTTGAAATATATCATCTGATCGATGTCTTGAGGTGTGGTAACCGTAGCATAAGCGGAATAATTGACTCCCGGACGTTAAATTATTAGAAAAATAATGCACACCCGAGGTGTAACGGCCACTCCGCTTATTCCTTACACACATATACATATATATATATAATATTTTGTACACATTTTGCAATATATTTGTATTCTAATCTTCAAAAATGTTTCCAGAACAATATAATACAATATAAAAAGTATTTCAACAGCAATCATGGCTTAAACGCTACTGGAGAGTTTAGTAGCGTCTGTGACGAGAAAGTCAAAGCGTGATCGAGGTGTATATTTGGAGGCCTGACAACAGCTGAGCTGAGTTTCTCATGTCAGCATCAGATATGATTTATCAATTCCAGCTGTATGTTCAGAGAGATGGCTCACGGGCCAAACTTCATCCTCCGAGGGCATGAGATCATGCCATTACTAAAATACTGTACTAAAATACTAAAAGCTCATGCATGCTCACCCTAACGTGACATTAAAAACCAATGATAACGAGCTTCACCTCTCAAGGACTTCAGCATCCTCAGCAAACCTTTATATCAAAGTCTTCACAAGTCAGATTACTTGTCAACATCCTGAGGCTCGACATGTCGGCTTTGACCCCTGTTCTACCCAACACACAAACACACTCAATTTCAATGATTTCAAAGAAGATCCAGAAGGCAAAAAAGACTTCAGAGCAAAACTGTAAACTTAGTCTAAAATAACACTGAGCCAGCACTATAATAATAACCATTTGTTCGGCCAATAACCAGGGTGATTAAAATATACCTTAAAACAGGGGTCACCAAACTTGTTCCTGGAGGGCCGGTGTCCTGCAGAGTTTAGCTCCAACCCTAATCAAACACACCTGAACCAGCTAATCAAGGTCTTGCTTGGTATACTTGAAACTTCAAGGCAGGTGTGTTGAGGCAAGTTGGAGATAAATTCTGCAGAACACCGGCCCTCCAGGACCGAGTGTGGTGACCCCTGCCTTAAAAGATATAGTATCACCCCCAAAACACTCTTTTGACTCTTTTTTCCTCTTAACTGCAAGTTTATATCACAGATTTCAGTTTTTTTTTCTTCTTCTCACAATTGCAAGTTTATGTTCACAATTCAGACTTTTTTCTCGTAATTCTGAATTTACCTCAATATTCTGACTTTTTTTCTCATAATCATGAGTCATTGTCTTGCAATTGTAAGTTTATATTTCACAATCCTGACTCTTTTTTGTAATTCTGAGTTTAGTCTGATTTTTCTTTCTTATATTTGTAAGGAACAAAAGTCCAAACTGAGAGCTAAATAGTTGCAATTACCCTATCTATCTATCTATCTATTATTATTATTTTTTTTTTTTACATGTCCTTAATTGTATATTTGTAATAGTTGCATTTTATGTGTGTGTATATATATATATATATATATATATATATATATATATGTGTGTGTGTGTGTGTGTGTGTGTGTGTATATATATATATATACACAGTATATTTGATTTGTATTTATCTGTATTTTTACGTTCTACTGTTAGTGTTTAGTGTTGTCTGTATGCACCAGGGAGTAAGAGAGTAACGCAATTTCAATTCTCTGTATGTATGTATGTACGGTACATGTGGCAGAACTGACAATAAAGCAGACTTTGACTTTTGATATATCTATCTATCTATCTATCTATCTATCTATCTATCTATCTATCTATCTATCTATCTATCTATCTATCTATATTCTCATTATGAGGAAATGTACAAAATCATATCAGAGAAACAATTATTGATAAATTAGATTTTATATTAAGCAAAATCTAATTGCTAATTTATTGTGGGTTACTGTATGCATAAAATAAGATAAAATGAACATCCTGCCACTGGAGAAAGAAAAAAATGATAATTAAACAAAATATCCTGACTTACAGTAAATACAAGTTAAGCTCAATCGATTTGTGATAATACTCATATTATGCTATGCTATATATGATATATATTGTTGTTAACATGATTTTAAAGGTGCAAAAAAACGATGCCGTGCCATGTAGAAAATGACCATATAAATAAAGAGAACAACTTTACAGCTTAAATAATACACATTTTAACAGAATTAATGTAAATGCCTTTATAAATTAATAAGCTTCACATCCTCAAAAATCATCTTTTAAAACCCTCCAAAAATAGGCCCCATTTACTTTCATTGCAAATACTTCACCTTAACCTCTATTTTGTGCTACTTCATACTTTAATGCCTCAAATGCAATTGATTGAGCTTAACTTGTATTGGACACTGGAATATTCCTTTAAGTCAATTCTCTGAGAACAACTTAAAATAATTCTTAGGTATATTCTTGTAACACTTACAAATTGTCAATTGAGTACAACAAGCAACAAATCCCAGTGCCCCCTGGTCAGGTTAGATGCCATATTGAACTTCATGTGGATGAATGAGGCTTTTAAGGAAAGACTTACAGTCTTTACAATGGCATGCTCTGCTTAAAGGTCCGAGATCACATGATTTTCACAACTCATCATCATCAAAAAAAAAAAAAAAAACTTTATATTTTTTTGGAGAGATGTTTCACCAGCGGAACTGTCTGCATGTTGTTAATCAGAAGTACAATCCTTTGAACATACTGTACTTCTCAAAAATTAAACACAGCTCTAACCTGACTAAGACCTATATGTGCTATAACTGAAAACAGAACGCAGTGATCTGCAGGGTATGTGGCCATGACATAAGGACACAATGTATATCAACGCAGTCCAGCAGTGACACTTGAGAAGGTTGGCACGCTGACATTTGAGTTGTAGTTATTATGACACCCATCCAGATCCTAGGCTGCTATGTCCATCGGAAGATCAAGAGCACACATGCTCCAGAACTACAGAACACTCTCGCCGCCCAACATAAATAACACAGGGATGACACTCAAGGGTTGAGTTTGACGGTATGTCCAAAACTGTCTCTCAAGGGAAGGCCCGGCAAGGTGAAGAGGGAAGAAGCCTGGGAATGGAGAGGTTGGCCAGCGGCTGGCAGCCATCGCAACAGCTGCGGCCGCCACTTGCATTCCGCCTGGGCCAACGTGAGTAAATAACCACATGCCCCGACTAATTCTGGGGGCAGCGATGAGGAGGGGACAAAGGAGACTATGGTTCTAACCGGTTAAGGGAACTGTGACAGTGAACTTTCAAGGGCTGGCCGTACACACTTGAGCATTCCATCCAGAACACAAGAGCCAAAAATACAGAGTACAGAGCGGGTAGATTTACATATGCTGGGAGGACAACATGATCCTTAGGCACACATCTAGAAAAATCCACACCAATCCAAAGGTCTGTCCTGCAAATTAAGAGGGGAGATGATTGCATTTTGTCTGCCCAGCGGGTGTCTTTGACCAACAGACCTTTGACCTCTAGATATTTTAGTATCACTTTGGACATCAGCTCGGAATGCTTTGAAAGGGAGATAAAGTGATGACGGGTTAGGAACTACAGACATTGTTAGAACTATAGACTATAGACTATAGAACTATAGACACCTAGAACTATTCCAGAAGTGGTTCCATTTTATTTATTTTTTAATTTTTTTAAACCAGAACCAAATTATGTTTTAGTTAATGGTTCTCACACATGCTTTTTTTCACTGAAATTCTGCACTACTTATTCAGTTTTATATATAGTTTTAATCTCATCTTTACCTAATCAAAATAACCTAAATGCAGTCAGATTGAGATTAATTGGAATGCACATTGAAAAAATGTGATTTTTGAAAAATGTTAAAAACAGAGTTATCTGTTTTTGCAAATGAACTCTTCATATGTAGGCCTATATGGAATGAGAAAGTGTGTACATCCATATTGTCACTGTTACATGTATGTTCTGTTCTGTTTTGGTTTGGTTTAGTTCTAGTGTTCCTTGTTCCTGTGTTAATTTCCTGTCTTTCTTAGCTGATCTTAATTTTCTAGCATTTTCCTATTTGTTTCCAGTATTACCCATTTGTTACCTTGGTAAATGAGTTAATTATTAGCCTGTTACCTGTTCTCAGTTTTGTTGATTATCTTCCCTGTGAATTAAAGCCTTATGCTTGTTTCTGTGAATTGTGGGTACTTTCCATAGACTTCTATTACTTTTATACTGACCAAACAATATTTTCTATCCCCTAACCCTAAACCTACCCTTTACTGAAAACCTGTTTGAATTTTTACACTTCCAGATAAACATAATTTACCAATTTTACTTTATTTTATTTTATAATTTTTTTTTCATGGGGGGGCCACCAGCCTGTGGTCCCCACACCTATTCTTGTGGGGACCCCACGATGTAGCATAAACAAATACACACACATACACATATTCTCATATAAAAAGTAAATATTACAATATTATTATACTGTAAGTATTTTTGGGTCAAATATATTTGTAACATTTTTCCAAATATTTATTCCTTACCAGCATTAAAAATAACTGTTATTTCAACTATTAAGGAACCGCAATCATTCAATTCCTGATGAATCCCATCCCTACAGAGGACATCTAATGTACTAATTTTGTATGTGTACTTGGAACATATTCCTGATTCTGTAGGAGCTAAAATCCCAAATTAGATCTCTTTAATATTTGAATTAGTTTTCCTAGATAACAATGGGAGAATACATGGAGACCTTTGTTCAAGCTTCTGCTTCTCAGATGCCTTAGTGTTTTCTCTACAATAGAAAAGACTTACAAATATATCAAAATCTGCCATTCTCATGTAAAAGAACTCCCATCAAATACTTCCAATACTGAATTATGTGAGCTATGCTGTCTGCATTCATTTATTAGCTCTACCCTCTATTGCATGTCAACATTTATTTCTTTATCTTTTCAGGAGTTCATCAATTTTAGGAGTTCTTACTTTCAGCCAAACTGAGAGCTCTGATACATCTACCAAACTGTGAAAGAACAAGCTCTGAGCAATGCAAATTGTTCTCTGGGATGATTTTGTGAGTTGGCTTTTGCAGTTAGCGTTTGACTCATGCCTCTTACATCACCATGTGCCAACCACAATCAGGCATAAATTAGTATGAAACTAATACCCAAATCTGGCCTTTGATCAGCTGCCAGACGCACTCTGCACCCAAACAGTGCTGTTCACCCTTCACTTTCACTTAAGCACCAAAGCCAAGCACACGGTGCACTTTCTCGATCTCCTCTCCCTCTTGTCTTCCCTTGCCAAACATTCACATTCATTTGTTTGGATCGTCTCCACCTCAGGGAAGCTAAGCCGCTAACTGCTTCATTCATACGGATGACATCATTAAATCCTTTCTCCGACATTGGCTGAGTTAAGTCCCGCTCATTCTCTCCCTGACTGGCTCTATTATGAAGCACAAATCCTGAGGGTTTTGACAAATGGCCTGTTCTGCATTTGAGAGGTACCCACGCTGTCACCTCCTCAGGCCTCTGTCCATGCAGGGAGAGCAGGATCGCTCCAGTAGAGCCACTGAGTATCCAGTGCTGGAAAACAAGTCAGGTGACATTCGCATCTCTATTATTAATGACTAGAGCAAGGCACCAAAAATTGTACTTTGATACCAAGTCGAAGGGATGGATGATGGATGGCTGGATGGATAGATGGATGATAGATAAGAGATAGACAGAGTACAGAAGTCCTATTTGATACTGTAAAGCAGCTTTGACACTGTAAAGCAGCTTTGACACTGTATTGTTAAAAGTGCTATATAAATAAAGGTAAAAAAAAGTACAGAAAGATAGATGGAACAAAATAATGATCGATATAACAATTAATAGACAGACAGACAGAGAAACATGCAGATGGATGGATGGATGGATGGATGAATGAAATGATAAACAGACAGACAGACAGAAGGATAGATGGATGGAAAACCCTTGTTACGTTAAGCTAACTGAGACTTGTCATAGCACTTGCCTGTCATTGCTCTTTTGTTGATTCTGATTGCTTCTATTGTCCTCATTTGTAAGTCACTTTGGATAAAAGCGTCGGCTAAGTGACTAAATGTAAATGTAATGATAAAACAATGGATGGATGGATGGACAGAAGGATAGAAAGATGGGTGGAACAAAAGAATGATATATACTGTAGAATAATAAAGATATATATATAGATAGATAGATAGATAGATAGATAGATTGATTCAAAGTAAATCCTGTACCATTTTTTTTTTCACCCCAGTGCAGAATATGGACAGATGAACAAAAGTGTGGGGGTGTTTTAAATTACAGACATAAAACGACTACTGCAAGTGTCCACAAGGTTACTCGTATACATTCTCCGCAGAAGATGCAGAAACACCCAGCACTCCTCCATATTGAAACACTGATTACACATGGGTAATCGCACACCCACACATACACAGAGCAGTAGACAGTGACAGCTGCAGGGATGCAGACTAAATTAGGAATTTCCCCGTCGTTGAGAAAGGAGCAGGAGTGGGAATTATAAGGATTTTCCCTGCCCCGTTAAGCGCAGCACTGTGGCAGCAGATGTGTGGCTCTGAGGGAGAACATAAGCACCATGGCACACGAGAGAGAGAGAGAGATAGAGGAAGGGAGATGGCAGTAAGCCGCCTCCTTTGCGTGACAGCAATGATGGGATTGCGGTTGCGGCTGGGCGGGTAAGAGCCTCAACCGTCCAGGGGCAAACTGGACACCTAAAACAGACACCTATAAAACAGACAGACTGTGCGCTGACATCAGGTGTTGAGAGTTATAATGACTGCAAGCAGTACACTTATGAACTAACAGGGCATATAAGTCAGCTAAACCGGAGACTAACTGTCTCACAACACATGCAAATACAGAAAACATCATACAGCTTGTTGAGATGAGTTTAATATTGAACAAAACAACCTTTTAATAAGAGCATATAAGGAATACAGATCTGATACTCACATACAGAGTGTTGATGAGTTGATCCATTTGAAGTACACACACCAGCAAATCAAGAAAACATCATCAGTTTGAGCAAATACACAACCTAAATGCAGAAACATGCTGACAATACAAGTAAACAGAATATACGATGCAACAAATACAGAAATGCGCTGCAAATATTGTAATCCATACGAGAGACGTGAGGCAAGTTCAAGCTTTTAACAATAAAGGCAGGCAAACAGGAGATATATAGAGGGCAAGACATGGTTTAAGTAACAAGTAAACAGTGAACAATATAGGGGCTTGACAGAAGGGGTAATCCAGGTACGAGAGCAATAATCGCTAGCTTCGGCAGAAGTCCGAAGGGCAAGGCAAAAGTAAAGAGCTGGGCAGGAGTGAGTAACTATGTGATCCGTAGAGTAGCAGGATTCCTACAAAGCGGCTTCGGCAGATGAAGTCCATAAGTAAGCTGTGTAAAGTGGCTCAGCTTGTGATCAGTGTAAAGCTGTGTGTCGTCAGTGCTAGTCTCGTGAAGTGCCAAGTGCAGGAGTCCATGTGGTGAGTGGGTGCTGAGCAGGTAAACAGAAGTTCATGATTCGTGACATAGCGGCTTCCAGCTCCTAAAATCAGGAGGGCGGTGGAGCGGAGGCGGAGCAGGGGGAGGGACGGAGGGCCAACTGGAAGTGGAGTGAAACTGAGAATGGAGCCCACCAGGGTGGCAGTGGAGCCCACCAGGGCTGAACGGATGGGATACGTGACTGGAGCCCACCAGGGCGGAGCGGACGTTCTGACCTGAGCAGAAAACCACCACGGCGGGGCAGAAGACCACCAGACCTGAGCAGAAGACCACCTGGCAGATCGGACGGAAGAGGGACAGATGAGATGGCAGAGACCGAGATCTGAGTGCATCACGGCAAGGAATGGCAGGGCAAAGTACTCGCTTGAACTGACGAGAAGAGCATCATGGCAACTAGACGTGACGAGACTGGCAGACAGAATTGACGAAGTCCTGAGCTCATGACAGATTTAACCTGTGAGCAAAATTGGCCTCCAACAGGATGTGACTTGATGGCAGAGCAGACGTGACGACTCATGACGAATGACTGACTTGGCTTGACTTGGCTTGACGATCAAAACTGACGAATGACGAGCTGTGTCTTGGCTTGACTCGTGACTGGCACAATTACATGACACTGTGACTTGGCTTGACTCGTGATGATCACAATTGACTTGGCTTCTACAGCTGTGTCTTGGCTTGAGGACTGGCAGCAATTACAGAAATTTTGTGAGTGTGCTCTGGCGTGGCTGCTGTGATCACACAATTGAGTGCGGTGTGTTCCTCCTCTGCAACACCCACAGTGAATGAAGAGCCAACACTCAACAAAGAGTCCAAAAACTGACGAACGTGGACCCTGGAAAATAATAGACTTTAGTGGCTGATTAATGCTGTAGATCAAGACATCATGGAAAATCTGAATAATAGCAATAGATATTCTTGAATAAATTCCTCGAGTGATACCCTGCTTGAGGGAAATGTCTTGCAGTGTACATACCGGGCCAGTACATGAAAGCCGCTGGATCCTTGTGTGGCCAATACGGGGCGAACAAGACGTGAGCAAGTGGATCCATTTGCAAGCTTTTATAGGTGTGGTCAATAACAGGCAGGGTCGAACAAACAGCAGGTATATAGAGGGCAAGACAGAAGAGTACAATAAACAGGCGTGGTCGGCGATCGGCGATCCAACTTGACAGAAGGGGTAATCCAGGTACGAGAGAGCGAGGTTCAAACAGAGTCCGAAGGGCAAAGAAGGGTAAATCAAAACACAAGAGAACAAACAGGAGTCAAAACACAAGAGAACAAACAAGGTAAAGCAAGACTATGACTATGACTCCGTAGAGTAGCTATCGCTATGAGAGAGATAAACGCAATACAATACTCGGCAGAGTGGAAGAGGAAGTCCATGGTTTAAGTAAGCTGTGTAATCAGTGCAATCAGCTGTGTGATCAGTGTAATCAGCTGTGTGTCGTCAGTGCAATGGATTATGGGAAATGTAGTCTTACCGTGAAGTGCCAGTAGTGTAGTGTAGTGCAGGAGTCCATGTGGTGAGTGGGTGACCTCTGGTGGTGAGTAAACAGAAGTTCATGGCCAGGATTCGTGACAGCAACAAATTACAAAATGCACTGCAAATACTCACAACTCAACCAAATGCAGAAACACATTGCAAATGCTTACAATGCAAACAAATACAAAAACATGCTGCAAATACTCACAACGCAAATAAATACAAAAAACGCAAATAAATGCAAACAAATACAAAAATGTGTGCAAATACTCAAAGCTGCAAATACTCACAGTGCAAACAAATAAAATGTGCTCAAATACTCAAATGCACATTGCAAATACTCACACATGCAAACAAATACACAATGCAAACAAACACAAAAATGCAAATGCAGCAAATACTCACAACACTGCAAACAAATACTCACAACTGCAAACAAATACAGAAACCAAATACAAAAAAACAACCAAAACAGAAGCACACAAATAAACTACGCACAAATACAGCAACGCTGATACTCAAATACAGAAATGCAAATACTCACAACAACCAAATACAGAAATGCGCAAACACACAATGCAGCAAATATACTCACAACGCAACCAAATACAACAGGCTGCAGATACTCACAATGCAACCCAATACAGAAACACGCAGCAGATACTCACAAGCAACCAAATACAACACGCTGCAGATACTCAAATGCACCCATACAGAAACGTGCAGCAAATACTCACAATGCAACCAAATACAGAAATGCACTGCAGATACTCACAATGCAACCAAATACAGAAAGTGCTGCAAATCACGACGCAGAAAACAGAAACACGTAGCAGATACTCACAACACAACCAAATACAATGCACTGCAGATACTCACAATGCAACCAAATACAATGCACTGCAGATACTCACAATGCAACCAAATACAATGCACTGCAGATACTCACAAAGCAACCAAATACAGAAACACATAGCAGATACTCACAATGCAACCAAATACAGAAAAGTGCTGCAGAAACTCACAACACAACCAAATACAGAAAAGTGTTACAAAAACTCACAATGTAACCAAATACAGAAATCCACTGCAGATACTCACAACGCAACAAAATACAGAAACACACTGCAAACACTCACAAAGCAACCAAATACAGAAACGTTATGCAAATACTCACAACGCAACCAAACTCAGAAACGTGCTGCAGATACTTACAATGCAACCAAATACAGAAAACCTTGGCAACCACATAACAATATGCAAAAAAAAAAAAAAAACACCCAGAACACCTTAGCAACCACAGCAATGGACTAAAAATACCCTGAACACCTTATATGATGTGCTAAAAAGTAGCTACTAATGTATTAAGAGCTATATTAAAGTTTATCTTTTACAAATATATTCATTGTGTCTACAGAAACTAAATATATGCATGGGCATTAATCATTAATTATTTTATTCCATTTTTAATGAGAGCAGGAATTGGTTAAACATGGCTTAAGGGCAAAACAGAAGACTCCCATTTCTATATGTCTGGGATAATAATCAACATCATTTTCTGACGTGTAGAGGAAACCTGTTTTCTTTTTCTTTTTTTCATTGAATGTGAACACACACATACAGATGGGACACACACAGAGTGTGTCTTAATCTCCATCCTCCACAGCTCCTACAGGACTGCTGTCTCATACTCTCAGACGGTCTCTTTTACACACACGAGCACACATAAACACACACAAGCACACAATCTTTTACCAGCTTACTCATCATAAGCCTGGGGACTCGCTTAAAAAGAGCAGCCACACAGAGCTCACTAGCAGGCTTCTGATTGGCTGAGAAGAGGGAAGTATTAGTTGTGCTTTTCCTCTCCTTCTCTCTCTCTCTCTCTCTCTCTCTCTTTAACTGTCCCTCCATCTCTTTCCCTCCTCCTGTCAGTGAGCAGATGACAAGCGTGTAGGGAGATCTGTCACCATGCTGGCATCATCAGAGAAGTACAGAAGATGTGTCACAGACAGAGTGTCATGCCTCAGCCGCTCTCGTGCGAAAGATGTTGCACACCAATGCCATGCTGTTAGAGTCTGAGATTAACATAAACACACACAAATATACACATGGAGAAACCATAAACAGGAAGAAAGATACACACACTGCCACAACAAGTGCTTTTTCATAAATACCCACAGCAGAACCATGCAGATGTGAGAAGAGTCACGTCACATGTATAAATTCAGCCTCTAGGTTTTAGATTAATATCCCAACATTTGCTCTGAAATGTGCTTTCAGTAAAGAACTTCTCATTTCGACCCAAATTAAGAATTTAAAAAAAAAAAAAAAAACTTTCATAAAATGAAGATATATATTCTCCGCACTGATACTTTGTTATTTTGATCTTGATTGATTGATTGATTCATTAATTCATTCATTCATTGATTCATTCATTCAAAGTAGAAAGACTCCAATAATATGTAAAACGTACTCCGATGACCTTTTTATTATTATTATTTAATTATTATTTTGTATTTAATTATTTAAAAATCTGTTTTACAGGGTAATTGTGAGTACAAGTAGAAATTGTGAAATGAAGTGGTCATAGATATGACACGACTATAACTGATCTATACATTAAAATAGGAAAAGGGTGAAAGAGTCAGCAAACCAAAACAAATGGACTATATGAATGGAAAATAAAGCAAACTCTTCTCATTGTCATCAGGAAGTGGTTCTCAGCACCTTGTGTTACCCACATGACTGCAGGTGGAATCAACTAATTACTATCTACAATCTACTGAATCATGTCAGATTACTTCATGAACAGAGGAAAGCTCATAACAATAGGCCACATTCTTACCTGTGGCTGAAAACCAGTAGAAGAGCTGGTTCTCACGCTCACAGATAACACCAGCCCCAATGTGCGACGCATGAGACAATGAGAAATTAATAGCGCTCTTTTTCCCCCCAAAACATTAATGAATGGAATGGATTCAAGTGTAACGCCACCATCCCGAAACCAGCAGAAAACGCCACGACTGACCCCACATCAGCGGTACAAGCTTAGAGTATTGACATACAGAGAACTATGAAGGCTCGTGTGTTGCCGTGCACTCTTTGCTAGTTATCGATCTGACTGGGGTTCATGGGACATCAAGCGAGACGAGTCCCAGCTCAGTCATGCTTGGCAGAGTGGTAGCAAGACCTCATAGCTGCAGAAGTGTGAGGGCGTGAGGGGCAAGCCTGAATGTCGACCTGCCTTTTTTCCTCTTGTAAGCCAGCGGCGCTGTGTGTGCACGCTCCATTCTCTCGCCCGTCGCCGGCTGAGTCTTAATGGGATTTCCAGCACAGCAGAACGCACCTGTTCTTCAGACACAGAACCCCCCCCATATCGATCGGACCACCGGGCCACACCGCCATTCATCAGGCGGCTCGCGATGCTCCGGCGGCTTCAAACTCACACGCACACAAAAACACATAAATGAACACACCCGGGTATGTTTTACCGCCGGCCGCCAATCACACATAACCACGGATCAGGACTGCTGTGAAGGATTGTTGGCTGGGGTTTGAGGGAGGGGGAGCCTGTGGGGATGTAATCGAGGAGTAAGTGAGTGTGTCTGGGAATGTGTGTGTATGTGCACGTGTGTTTGTGCGCTACAAGAGCGCTGGGCCACGATTGGCCATAAATAACCTGAGACTTTTAACCAGCAGTGGGACTTGTGTTGGATGATCCACATTGGTTGCTATTCGCAATTACGGTTAGGTCAGGCTCACAGACCACACTAAGTCTCTTCGCTGATGCATTTTGCAGACAAAATGAAAACTGCAGCTCCAATCAGATACACAAGTTCTTGATATCAGGGTCTACAGGTTTTTAGTCGCCCACCTGGAAACAAACTCATAAGGTATTATGTATCACAAGGGATTCTGGCAAAATAAATAAGCATTAGATTATGAGTTATCCACTAGCAGAACTGCATATCTGCCACTTTTTTTCTATAGAGGAGGTTGCAAACTGTCACTATTGTGCAACTGTTTGAGTTTCTATTATCATGTTGCCAACTACTTCAGATTTGTTCGCCTGCACTGAGCTGGTTCTCCTAGCCTAAGCTGGTCTCCCAGCATGGTCAAGCTGATTTGTTGGTTTAAGAGTGGTTTTGGACACCTTTGAGAAAGTGCCGTCTAGCTAAATCAGGTAAACACCATGTAGAACAGGCTGGAAGTCTATCAGTTTCCCACCTCCTCATTAGTATATGAACTTTAATTGGTTTATTGCCTTGATCAAATTCTGTGGTCCGCATCTCAATCAATTATTGCTCCAAACTCTCTGTGTTTTTGCTTATAAGCAGTTATGTTCTGCTTAGTTATGGCAGGTAAAAACATAGGACAAGTTGTCGATTGCCATGTAAAATAAAAACCAACAACCAGTCAATTGCCCACCAAATACCACATACGTTTTGGAATGTATATTAATTTAATGAGAGTAAATAAATAAATGAAGAAATAAACAAATAAATAAATGTGTTTTATGTCTGCAGAATAATCGGTGCACCTTTTTGGACAGACAAAAATTCTAATCCACAATCTCCAAATATTGTTTGTGATATTGTAAATGTTTATTTCATTTTTTTTTTTTTATACTTTCAAGATTTGAAGTGCGCTATAAGTACAACACTTTTTTTTCTCTTCCAAAGGTTTAAATTGAAATGACAGAAAGTTATGAGGTAAATGATTCAGTAACACTTTAGAATACATTATTCGCCATTAACTATTAAAAGTTTTCCCTCAATAAACTCATAATTACTGATTATTGTCAGTAGGTAAGGTAGTTGTTGTAGTAGTTATGTTTAGGTATAAGTAGGGTTAAAGGATCTAAAATATGGTTATGCAGAATAAGGCATTAAAATGTACTTTATAAGTACTAATAAATATCCAATATGCTAGTAATATGTATGCTAATAAGTAACTAGTTAATAGTGAATTTGTTTACTTAATCTTAAGTCTTTCCATTAATTTCAATTCTACTCCCTTGCATTCAAATTTGAACTGTTATTCTAAATCATTTTTGCTAAATAAACTGAAATTCAGGAACTGACTTGGAATTTTAAATGCATTCTCAATTCTATGATGAATGGCACATGACTCTGGAATTCAGAGACCAGAATATCATAGAGATGTAGGTGAGGGCTCTGCTGACAAAAGTCAACAAACTCCTAGCAACCATTCAGAACACTCTAGCAACTACATACCAGCATGCTAAAAGCATCTTGCAAAACCTCAGAAACATGCTGGCAAACACATTTTAGCATGTTCTTCCTGTGTGTATTTTGCACATGCTTTGATTCAACTTGACTCATCTAAACAAGTAGTATGTTTGAGGCAGCTGCAGCCTGTCACTGCTGTATAAGCATTTTTACCCCACACTGAACTATTATTATGGTATCAACTACTTCAGATTTCCCTGCCTTTGTTCAGTTTTTTTTGTTTTTTTTCAAGCCTAAGCTGGTTTGTTGGTCTTTGTTGGTCTCCCAGCCTGGTGAAGCTGGTTTGTTGGATGGTTCAAACAGAGTTTTGGCCGCTGGGACGGTTGGGAAACCAGGTGAAACACCAGCTAGACCAGGCTGGAAGACCACCAGTTTTCCTCCTTTTCAGCATTGTTGTTATTTTCCTTTTCTTATTAACAGACATAATAGAGGATAAGGCCTTTCATTGGTTTATCCCTGTTCCACGTCATCATCAATGCTTGGACCAAACTCACTGTTTTTGCTTACAAGTGGTTAATTTTCCTTTAGTTCTGGCAGGCAAACAGACAGGACAAGTTGCAGTTTGCAATGTAAAATGGTTTAAAGCCAACAACCAGACAACTGCCCAGCAATAAAGTTGAAAAAGGCACATCTTATCTGTCATCTAATCAAGAAACCATTGTGTTGGCACTCAGACCTCCAGTATAATAAGACAAAAGGAGCATTAAAATAAAACCATCAGAAGTCAAGATATCTCTTTCGTTTTAATTACTTGATTTAGTAATTAATTAATTCATTCATTAGCACACTCGCTCGTTAGTTTGTTTGTTTGTTCATTTATTCATTTGAAGAACCAGGATTCCCACAGACCTGACAAAACTGAATATATGACATAGCCTAATTATAAAAGTTTGATTTCTAGACCTAAAAAAGCAATGCAAATTAATAAAATCTTCTACATGGGCATTTTTATAATGAGTATACAGGATTTATTTAATTTTAATTTTTTTTTTTTTTTTTTTTGCTCCTAAATTGCATGTAAAAACAAAACAAAACAACTAAACAAGATATATTGGTCACACTTTATTTTAAGGTCTAATTCTCGCCATTAACAAAACATTAACTACGAATTTTGCCTCAATAAACTCCTAATTTGCTGCTTATTAATAGAAAAGTAGTTGTGAGACCGAAGTCTCCCTCCACCCATCCTCACCACATTCTACAGGGGCACCATTGAGAGTGTGCTGACCAGCTGCAACACTGTCTGGTACGGGAACTGTAGTGCAGCAGACCGCAAGACCCTCCAGCGGACAGTGAACACGGCTGCAAAGATCATCGGTGCCCCTCTCCCATCCATCCTGGACATTTTCCTTGCACGATGCTCCAGCAAAATCAACAGCATCGTGAAGGACCCCACCCACCCCTCCCACAGTCTCTTCCAGCTCCTACCATCAGGAAGACGGTACCGGAGCATCAGAGCCCGCTCCGCCAGACTGCTCAACAGCTTTTTCCCCCAGGCTGTGAGAGCCCTGAACTCAAATCACCCCGCCCCCCTCTGAAACCCCATGCAAACCCCTACCTCCTGAAACATGGACCCCCCCCCCTCCAAACTCCCCCCAACCTTACCACACTAAAGAAAAAACTGTATGAAACTTTTTTTGTGCAATTCAAAGTGTGTAACACACTCTCCTCTATGCGCACTAGACACTTTTCACACACTGCTGTGTACACAATCCCACAAAAGACTCAGCAATATATGTATGTTTACATGCTCATGGACTACAAATCATCTTGTACTGTTCCCCAGCCAGCTGCTTGACTCACAATGTTTCTCTCTGCACATGTACTGTATTTATGTGAAGCATTCGTATAGTTTGTATTTTTTTTTTTTATCTTTTATTTTTAGTTTTAGTTTTTATAGGGTAAATATTTATATATAGTATACTTATAGTCAAAATCTGTCAGTAGGTTAGTTGTGTACAGTGTTGGGGACGTTACTTTAAAAAAGCAATTAGTTATAGTTACTAGTTACTTCTCACAAATAGTAATTGAGTTAGTAACTGAGTTACATCATTATAAAAGTAACTAATTACCAGGGAAAGTAACTATTGCGTTACTTTTTTTTTTAATGTTCAAATGTCAAATAACTTGGATGCCCCCAATATTAAATGTTAAATGAATGAAATGGACACTAAATAGAATAAATTATTATTATAAAACATTGTACATTAATCAACACTATTTATCTACTGACACTTAGCAACAGTCAGTCAAGCATTAAAATAGGATATTATGATAATTTAGCATTATATGATGATAGAACTTTAGTAATTAGAATAACCAAGTATGAATTCATATTTGTCATGTTGACTGAACTTAGGACTGGTGCTTAAGATATTGTTTGTCATATTGTGTTTCTATAAAAAGAGGGGGGAAAAATTGATAAGATAACAAAACTACTACGAATTATACCACTAATAACAATATAAAACGCACTAAGGATTAATGAGCTGCTGGGTTCATGAATATTAATCAGGTTGTCTGCGTTCGCTCGAATTGATTCGCTGAAATCAAAACAGGGACGATAATAGGTGAGCGCCGGCCAATGAGATTGTCGTTTGCACATTAGCTCCGCCCACTACCAGAGAACCCGGCAGTTCTTAAAAGCTGAAGAATTCCAAAGGAACTCCGTTATTTTGACAGGAAAATACAACAAAGAATATCGTTTACATGTAGCGTGTCAATTCTGCATGTTATGAAAGACTCTCTAGCTCTGTATCTGTGTGTGTGTATGTGTGTGTGTGTGTGTGTGTGTGTGTGTTCACAATAGAGTTTACGGTACGTCAAATACAGCTACACTGCGCATCCATTCAGATGAACTGAAAAATAGAATTCGAATAATATTATAATAAATTATAGTAACGCCGCATTTATTGTCAGTAATGGTAACGCCGTTGTAACGGGGGAAACAGTAATTAGTTTGATTACTCGTTACTGAAAACAATAACGCCGTTAGTAACGCCGTTTATTTATAACGCCGTTATTCCCATCACTGGTTGTGTATAGGTTTATAGTGTTGTATGTCTGTATTTATGTAGCACCGTGGTCCTGTGAGGCATGACATTTCGTTCCACTGTATGTCCCCACATGTAGCGGAATGACAATAAAGCTCAACTTGAACTTGAACTTGAACTTGTTAAGTTTAGGTATTGGGTAGGATCAGGGATGTAAAATATGGTCATGCGGAATGTGCTTTATAAGCACTAATAAACGGCATGTATGTTAAAAATAGGCATGCTAATAAGCAACTAGTTAACAGTGAGAATTGTTCCCTATACTAAAGTGTTACTGATATATTTTGGTTGTTTTAAAAAATAAGCCACAGTGTAGAAAAGACCAAAACTGTCCATGCTCTAACAATGCAGGATCATTTCACATGGGGCTTCAGCGAGGAGATTTCGAAGCCTGTCGGTTGTGTATTGTAGCATTGTGACAGCTGGCATCTTTTAAGGGCACCGTTTTTCAAAGTCGCACCAGTTTGACATGACACATGCCCTTCTGCTGCCATCAGTCACCTTAATACCACGGCTCCGGCTCCTCAGCGATGTCATCATTACATCGCTCTTCAATTACCCTGACCTCCACGCACGCACTGGACTCCCATCCCAGTCCCGCTCTGTTGCTGCAGAAGGTTAATTGAAACAGAATGCACAGCTAATTTCTTTTCTAACGAGAGTGGGCGAGGTGTAATAAGTCAAAGAGACATTACAGGCCTTCCTTGAAAGAGCTTTGAGGAGAAGAGCGCTCCTTTGTTTAGTGGGCTGGTAGAATCGAAGGCTGAAGATGTGCGTGAGTGTATCATGTGTGTTTGAAACCAAACGACTGAATCTCATTAATCTTCATGCAAATGTCTAAGTCTGACTGTCCTATTCACGCAAAGGGGGGGCAGTCTCCAGAGCCCCGGGCAGCTGAAGGTTTGGACGCTCGAGGGCACAGCACAGGTGTGGAGAGGTAGATGGTTTGAGTGAGACTGACCCCAGGTGTACCCTGAAGGGTTAGAGTGGGTCATCTTGTGTTCAACTACTCCTGTTCTGAAGCATCTGTGTGTGCTTGTGTTTGTTCATATACAAGAAGTGTGTGTGTGTGTGTATATACAGTATATATATATATATATATATATCAGAGGTCTTTAGCCCTACTCCTGGAGACCCACTGTCCCGAGAATTTTATTTCCAACCTGCTTAAGCTCACCTGCCTGTGTATTTTTAAGCAATATTGAATACCCTGAGTGGCTGCTTCAGGTGTGTTTGATAGGGTTGGAGCTGAACGCAGGGTAGAGTTGGGAGAGTTGGGAGAAATAACATACTAAGGATTTATGAGTTTTAATGAGTTAAAAAATAAATAAATAAATATTGGGGAAAACAGCAATTAATGCAAAAGAACAACCATCTCACACAAGGATGGGTCACACAAGACTTATGAGCATCTGTGCTCACCAAACTAAATTTTATTAATAACATGTCAGAAGACTGGTCATATTCTCTAATTGTTAGTAAATGACAAACAAAAACTGTAATCTGATAATTCATGCCAACTGAAAATTCAAATATAATGTTAAAGAGCAAATGTATCCACAGAAATAGTAAATAAATAAATAAATAATCAGCAATACTATCCTTGATAGTATCTGGTGAAAATATGCCATTATTTATAATGCATTTTATCATTTCATATGCATTAAATGCAGATATATTTATGATTGTACATATTAATAGTATTTAGAGATTATCGCAGTTTTTTTTTTTATACATCCATTCACATCCATTGTGTGTGTGTGTGTGTGTGTGTGTGTGTGTGTGTGTGTGTGTGTGTGTGTGTGTGTGTGCGTGCGTGTGTGCTTGTTTATGCTACATTGTGGGGACCAAATGTCCCCACAAGGATAGTAAAACCTGACATTTTTGATATTGTGGGGACCCGCCTGCAGTCCCTACGAGGGATTTTTTTTTTTTTAAACAGTAAATGATGTTTATCTGAAAGTGTAAGAATGCAAACAGGTTTTCTGTAAGGGGTAGGTTTAGGGTTGGGTTAGGGGATATAAAATATTGTTTGGTCAGTATAAAAGTAATATAAGTCTATGGAAAGTCCCCACAATTCACAGAAACATGTGTGTGTGTGTGTGTGTGTGTGTGTGTGTGTGTGTGTGTGTGTGTGTGTGTGTGTGTGTGTGTGTGTGTACCCAGAAAGAAAGATCAGATACTTATTGTTCCATTAATTATCTGCTATTATGTTTTAAAAGCAAAAAGAAAGTACATGTGTGTGTTTGTATTTATCTGTTCCATAAGGTTAATCTCACTATTAAACCAATTAAATATCAAGTAGGTAATGTGCATAATCCACTAAACAAATCTTACATCAAATATGTAAATCTTTATAACTTTGACATGATTCCTGTGGCAGTGTGAGCAAGAAAATTGTTTAAAAAAGCCTCAATATTGTAACTGTGAGACATCTTTTTGCTTTGTACAAATTTAACAGCTGGAAAAGCTGGCACGGGGCCCAAAACTCTGAGCAAATGCAATATACATAAAAAATAAATAAATACAAACTTGCACAGTTTGTTGGTGTCCCAATAAATGCATTTAAATATAATTTTATTGTTTGGCCAGCATCACTGCAGCGGCCAATAATAGCAAATTAGGAATGTGAATAAATAGAGTCCAATAATACTGTTTCAAGTCTCAGCAAGAACAGACCCCTGCGGGGAGGCATTTGTTAGGAAAAGAACATCCTCTGTATCTGCATATTCCTTTGCATATGTGCAGACACTGCTTAAAGGGATAGTTCACCCAAAAATGAACTGTCTTTATTTACTCATTCCATGACTTTTCTGTGGACCGCAAAAGACGAATCATAGAAAAATATCCTGGCCACTCCTTTACATATAATGAAAGTGAAATATATTTAAGTGTGAAATAAATGTGATGTTTTCAGACACTTAATTCCATTATAACTGCAATTAAATTAAAATGTATTGGTAGTTTAAATTTAGATTAAATGCAATTAACTGAACTTTTTTGACCACCTCAAGAAGGACTAATACTGAATAACACACTACAGTTCAAATTATGATTAAGTACTTTACATGTTAGTCAATAGCCACATCAAAATAAGTGTACTTCTCTAAAGCACAACACAAGATTATTAAAACATGATGTGAAATGTACTTTAAAGTAAAACCTCTAATTTGACATTTTTACAAAGTGCTCTTTTTTAAAAGTGTACTTAAGTTTGTTAAGAAACAGTCACGAAAGAGTCTCTAGTAAGTACAATTAAGTGACCTTTATTTCATTAATGTTATATTACCTGCAAGTAGGCATTAAAAATATACTTTTAAGATTTGAAGTAGACATTCAGTATAGTTAAGCACTTCTTTTCACAAGGGCAGGCTGTCATGCTCCAAAATATCAAAATATAAAGTATCAAGTAGTCAAATAACTCACATCCGATACCTCAAAGTAGTCACCTACATCACCCATTTACTGAGCTTTACTCAATGCCACAGTCTTCTCATGCCATTGATTTTCTTTTGCAATAGAAATAGAGAAAACTGCATGAACTCTGCAACCTGTCGAATCAATCAGCGTGGCTTGTTTACACACAATTATCAAAAGTCAGACTCCAACAAATGCTGAATGAGAACACAAACAAACAGGTGCTCAGTGTGCAGTAAATCAGGATATGTGAACACAACCTGCAAACACAAAACTCTCTTATCACGCTTGATATTTGCCATCTTTGTTTTGCACGCTCTTTTGTTTAGAAAGATTAAAGAAGGTGAAGGAAGGAAGAAGAAGAGGGAGGGATGGGGATCGCTATTGATGTGCAGCGACGGCCCTGATAAAACGTTATGGGAGCTGAGCTTTACTATCAGCTCGGCTCTTTCGGCGCTTGAAGACTCACGCTTCCTCTAAAGACATCTGGGAAAGGAATGCAAATCTTCCCGAATTAGATTCCCAGTTGAGGGAATTGGGGAGGCATGAACCTACAGAAATGCACAAACACACACATATATCAGATTCCTCAACTCAGTTAATGGATCATGGATGTCACAAGCATAATGTGATTACCATAGATCCGTTTCAGCTTTCAAAAGGCCACTCAGCTCATGGGGTTGACAATAATGCACATCTCAGCCAAATAAATCCTGTTTCCACCCAGTACTTTTAGAGAAGTTAAAGACGTGGCTTCATCAAAAATATATACAGTACATTTCAAACGACGGACGAAAATAATGACTTATTGGTTGCTGGACGGAATTGAAGGGAGGATGCATAAGGAATGGAAAAGGAGGTAAGGACAGATGTGCCTTTTTAATTAGCGGCT
Organism: Schizothorax lantsangensis; assembly: GCA_027422415.1. Lineage (NCBI taxonomy): Eukaryota > Metazoa > Chordata > Actinopteri > Cypriniformes > Cyprinidae > Schizothorax > Schizothorax lantsangensis. The sequence goes on from CM049839.1 coordinate 47,181,030, forward strand.
GTCATCACAACTGTGGCCAGGTATATTTATCCGGCTATCTCAAACGAATCCTATTCAGTGCTAAAATTTAAATAAATAACTTTCTGGAAGTGAAATCAAAACTTTAAATGATCTCCATTTCTTTTGTGCTTGAAAGAATGAGTAACGCAAGCTGCAGGTGAATCAGCTTTTCACTGAGGCGATGCAGAGAAACGTTGCAATAAAATAATTCACTATAAGCTCACATGGTTTTCCAGGAACGCACTGAAAGGGAATTTTAAAACAGCCAACATAAAGATTGCCGAGAAACACACAGGCTTTTAATAGCTAATACTGTGAAGAGGAGTTAATGGATAGCCACTGTTTCAATAGACCAAACAGTCTCGTGATACAAAAGAATGGCATTGTGTGTATTTATAGTCGGGCTTCTGAGGAAAATACTATTAGTCTGTGCTTTCATCCATGTCTTGAATCCAAAACTAAATTTGTACTGGTAACATTTGGTAATGCATTTACTCTATAACAGATCATTTCAACATCATTATGTGGTATTATTAAATGTATTCATATACTGGAAATATTTGGAATAATAAGAAGAAGGTTTAGCGTAAATGTTTTATGCAACATTCCAGTTTCCGCACATTTAATTATTTGGTATGATAGTCAACACATCAAAACAAGTGTACTTTTTTTTACTATTACTGAGTAATAGTAATGAACTAACTACATGTAGTCTACTTACTATATGGTTAGGGTTAGGATTAGGGTTTGGCTAAGGGTTACTTGCATGTAATTATGCATAATTTATTGTTATCATAATATTAAGTGTATGTGACCTGTAACAATGACACTTTAAAATAAAGTGTTACTGATTACTCTTTTAAGATTTTAAGTACACTACAAGTACACTTTCAATGTAATTAAGTGCAATTCTTTTTCACAAGGGTAGAAGTGAATCATTAAATGTATCACTAAATGTATTCATATACTTAGAATATTTATAATAATAATAATTAGGTTTAATGTAAATGTTTTATGTGATATTCTAATTTTCACATGCATGTAATTATTTAGCATGTTATTCAGCACATCAAAATAAGTGTACTTCTTTACAGCACAACAAAAGATTATTAAAACAATGACTTCTGAAAATGTACGTCAAAGCAAAACTTTTCATTTGGCATTATTACAAAAAGTGTATCAAAGGGCACTTAAAAATGCACTTAAGTGGTCTTTTTTCCTTAATTTGAAGATTTTTAGTACACAAGTGCACATTTAATGTAATTAAACACACTTCTTTTCACAAGGGTAGAAGTGAATCATTAAGTGGTATTACTAAATGTATTCATATACTGGGAATATTTGTAATACTGTTTAATGTAGGAATTGGGACGCAGATGCATTACATTATGTAAGTCACATGATCTAGTTGGCAGGAATATGATGTGGGGAAAAGCGCCTGATGGAACATTATCATCCCCAAAAGTTTCCTTACCCCACCTCTCCGCTTCGCTCGGTTTCTCTAGCCTGTGGCGCTCGAGTCACCAGGGTCGTTTTTTCCAGCCCATTCATGGTCTCAGCTAGCAACGAGAGAGAGAGAGAGAGAGAGAGAGAGAGAGAGAGAGAGAGAGAGAGAGAGAGAGAGAAGCTCCTGTGAAAGTTGAGAAAGCTGGAGGCTACCCTTGCCTTGGAAATCAAGGTGGAAGAAAAGCATGTGACTGTCCTTTGGTGCATATACAGTATGACCTAGGACTCTCATTGGCAACAATCATGCGGACATGGCAGGCGTATAGTCATGGGATCATGGGATTGAAACTTAATCTGAACAGTGAGTGAGTGGGTAACTGAACAAAATGGTCCAGCTGGTTGTGTTCGGGGGGGGTGGGAGAGATGACCAATGACATCTCAGATTACAAGTACAAACACACACATTCAGCCGGACGTCTATTAATAAAAAAAAAGTAGAAAGTGGCCACACACTTCAAAAGTCATGTATTTAGGAATGCATGATTAGCTATGTTTCCGTCCATTGTTTTTATGTGAATTTTGAGGTATCTCAAATTAGTTTGGACGGATCAGGATTCAAGATTCACATAAAATCTTAAAATGTGCATCTTTTTTTTTTTGGATCCGGTGCGAACACTGTGATGGAAACACATTTACAGAATAAATTTCAGGATTCACACCTAAAAACTAAAGTGACTTTGATTCAATAGATGTGATTACGTAACTGATCTAAAAAACAGACCAATCCTAATGCACACCATCTCCAATATTGATTTATTCTGAAATACCAAAATTATTTTGTATAATAACCTCCCAGAACTTTCTCAAATGACTGCGTTCCCAAACATCATGCATCTGCCTCTTAATGCAAGATAACATGACAGTATTTGTTATTGCGTTTCATCTTTTATTCACAATTTACAATGTAGGAAAAAACGTTACAGGCCTCCCCAGTTGTAGCAACTTTTTATTGTATTATAACTGATACTTTGCACCATGCTTTTCTCTGAAACAATGGGATCCAATTTTTGAGCTTAATTCTTTAGTATAATTAGTATGCTTGTACAATAAAGTTTACTTCTTTAAAGCATGATATAACATTATTAAATCTTTTTTTTTTATTATACTTTAAATAAAAACTTGGTAACACTTTATTTAAAGGTGTCCTTGTTACACGTTACATGTACTTACTATAGTATTAGCACAAAATTATGAATATTTTTACATGCAATAACACTAAAACAAACCCTAATCCTAAACCTGACCCTATAGTAAGTACATGTGGTTCATTAATATTACTCAGTACTTAAATGTATAATTACACTGCAACAAGGACATCTTAAAAAAAAAAAATGCTCTCTGTTTAAGCGCACTTAAGTGACCTTTTATTTCATTAATATTATATTATCTGCAAGCACAGCTTTTGGGATTTTTTTTAAAAAGTATTGAAATTACACAAGAAGTGCACATTCAATACAATTAAATGCATTTGTTTTTCATAAGGGTTGAAATAAATGAGCGAGGAGCAATTCAGAATCAGGTGATATTTCTAATAATCTTATTATATACTAATTCTTGAACCCATTTGATTGGACAAAGTTTACCTTAAACATTAAAAATGCAGTGAATTGTGTCCACATTCAGAACTGCACTTGCATTTAGATGATCTTCAAGCTAATAGACAGAAACTTTGGATGGAAACAGCTATTGGCTTGAGCTATAATGGTTACACCAGTCAAAGAAAAGCCAAATAACCTTTTAACACATTACTCTGAAACTCGAAGACATTAACACGCCATCTGAGATGCCTGAGTCACCCCGCGATGGAAAGGTGGAACCAGGCAGCCTCAAATGGCTCAGCGTTACTGCCAATCCAATGCAGACGAACCCCGAGTGGAGTTGTGCGTCACCTCGATCCCAGGCCCCCTCGAAGGAGGAACCGGCTGCAACAGGAGAGGCCGGCTTCCTCTGTAATCTCGGCTAGCTTACTCTGTGGTTGTCATACAATCCCACAGGTCACGGCTGGGGCAGGGCAGGGTGTCACGAGGTGTGTTGCCATGGGCTCAAAGAACACATGTTTTTTTATAGACAGGAGACAAGTGTGAGTGTGCACTTATGTGTTGATGTTGTGGAAAGGGCAGCGTCATGAGATTGTTCCTGATTGAACCGAGCTTTCGTGTGTCTGCGTCTGGAGAACTTAAAAAGCCTGAACGCAAACGTGTCACCTCTAGTTAAAGCGCTGTGTGTGTGTGAGCGCGTGGCGGGCTGTCATTCGTTCCAGGCCGTTCCCCGTGGCCACTGGCTGTTTTAAGTGACAGGCCATCAGCGCTGAGGTCACTGGGTGAAATGAGAGGTGCAACCAAGGCTGTGTAAGACTTCACAGAAAGCCACACAATGATCCCAGAGCGGTGTGAGGGGAATAAGACGTATTGAGATGGACTCGTAACGTGACATATTTGAAAAGAGTGACATTAAACTAGATTTTCACATTTTCTAAAGAACATTTGAGTGGTGCTTGAACGTGTGAAACTCATCAGCATGATTCCTTGGTGTACTTATTACTGAAATAATATACTTTAAAAGATAACACTCAAGTGTGAACTAAATGTTGTTTTCAGACATTTAATTGTATATTATTTGCAAATAAATGAAAATGCATTATAGTTTAAATTGATAATAAATGCAGTTAGAGTGTACTCTTTGTTTGTTTATTTTTGACTCACTTAAGTAATCTTTATATGTAATGTCATGAATCACTTATTTTGTATTTGAAATATGGTTAAAGTTTACTGCTGAATACACCGATAAGCATTTGTTATAAACTAATATAATTTCTATTGAAACATGTTGTCATGTATTTAAATACATTTGTAATGACATATTTGTATTGATACAATTGTTTCTGGTAGCCATTGACTTCCATAGTATAAAAATTATATGGCAGTCAATGGCTACCAGCAACTGTTTGGTTACCAGCATTCTTCATATTTTTTGTGCTCAACAAAATAAAGACACTCATGCAGGTTTGGAACAACTTGAGGGTGAGAAAATGATGACAGAGTTTTCATTTTTGGGTCAACTATCCCTTTAAGTGTGTGACACTTTCATGACATTATATGTGGATACAGTGTTTTTTTATAATTATTATTATTTATTTATCAAAATGAATTAGCCACAGCCAACAGGAAAATGAATTGGAGTGACAGGAAGTTGAATTTACTGAATTGTAATTCAAAGAAATTCAATATATGTAATGTATTCTGTGAAATTAATTGTTTTTCCACACTGGTATTAATTATGTATTATTCAAAAGTGTGGCGTCCACACTTGATTGATTGATTGATTTGATGAAATCATATTGACAAAAAAAAATAGTATGTCAGCTATCTATCTATCCATCCATCCATCCGCTAAAACTTTCAAATTAGGCTGGGCCAAACCATGATTGAATGTTTTTTTATACAAACTTTGCTTTTCTAGTTACAAATTCCATTTAAATGTATTTCTTTGAATTTCACTTAATTTGAATTCAGCTTCCTTACATTCAAATTCCAATTGCATCTGCATCCTGTTTGCTACAGGAATTGAAATTGAATTTGAAAGGCATTCTCAAGTCGGTTCAGAATGGCGCACATTCCATGGTTACTATGGTGTTCCAGGTACAGTAGTTGCTAGGGTGTTGCTTGGTGGTTGCTAGGGTTTTGAGAGCAGTTGCTTAGTGTTCAAAAGAGCTGCTAATTCAAAAGAGCCAAGAAGTCTCTTTAGATGGCAACTGGGTTTGTCTTTCAATGTAAGTCTACAGAATTGTCCCCCAGTTGTTCACAAGGCAAAAACTTAACTTTTTTTTTTAGCATAATAACGGTACACCTTTCCTCAAAAAGCCGCATCTGGATGTTAAAAAGTCAACAAAAATTTGTGCTGGATTTACGTAGCACTGACTCACTGGAACCCGCAGGCACATCAGTGAACAGTCACAGTGTGGAGAACAGGCAAGCACTCTCTCAGCACTGTCACTACGCTAATGTACGCTTATTTAAATCGAGCTGTCACACTTGGTGTGTCATGCATCGCAACGGCACCCTGGGGAACATAAGAGATCCTGTCTGACCTTTGACCTTGCTGCCACTCAGCCAATCAGTTAAGTGTGCTGCTTCATATGCCATGGTGTCACGTGAGAGTTCTGATAACGCTCCATGAAGTCCTGACCTCACAGATGCAAAGCAAGATTTGTTAATCAAACTGATAGAAAGACAAAAAGGTCTGCTCTCTAGTTACCTAAATTATAGTTTGTGTGTATGTTCATTTTGCAAATTGTCAAGGCTGTGGTATATGATATCCACAAGAGACGTGGGATGCAGCACTGCCTATCAGTCTTGCGAGTAAAAATCCTAACACATTCTCAGCATACAACACATATGATAAAAAGAATTTGACCAATAAAAGATCATTTTATTTACAATAGAATTTAGTTTTTATGTGTTCAAAGAGCATGAAGGGGAACACAGTGCAACCTGATTTTCTTACATTTTCTTTAAAAAAAAACCAATAAGTGTCATTTATATTAATTTTGTTTTATTACATCTTACTTGCATACAACCCAAATTAAAATATTTATGTATCTACATTCAGAAGCAAGCAAGCTTTTCTTGTTGAAAAAAAAACTTTTTTTTTTTTTGCTTTTTTCCTCCCCTCCCCCCCTTAAAATTATATATTTATCATAAAACATTTTTTGTTTTTGTTTTGTTTTTTTTTGTTCCTCAAAACAAGTTCAGAACTCTGAACAGTTAGTTTTTAGTTCAAATCAGATTTGAATTTCTCATTAATTTAAGCAGATTGCACATGTTTTGGAATGTGTACAAAAGAGAAAGTACAATGGTCTGTAATTTGCACAATAACTAAATGCACATGGCATGCTGGTCAAGATCTTCTCATAATCTTCACAACTTGTAAACATTCTTTCATCATGTGAGTCATTACGTGCAAAAATGATCCATGCAATTATCAAAATATGTCAGGAAAACATGTGTATTCCATAAATATTTCTGACATTGTTGTCTGTTTATATGTAACACACTGCTACAAAAATAAATGTACTGTATAGTGTATACAGTACATTAAAATGTGCTTTTTTTCTGTGTAGTAATGTAGTGACTTTTCCCAGTAAACTTTTACCTACTGTTGAAATCTAAAAAGCTCAGTACAAAACACATTTTTCCCCCAAACATAATATTATAAATACACCCCATCCCAATTTAAAACAGTAGCATGACCATGTTTATAACAAAATCTGTCTTGGGTGATACAATCACATGTGGCCAGGACTAAATATAGTGTAAGTGAGGTCAAATCGCTTTGTGATTGAATCACACAAACCACATTCAGAGGTCAGAAACACATGTGACAACACTGTATTTACAGTATAAACACTAATATACCCTGATTCATATGGGGGGGGGGGGGCATCTAAAGGAATGAACAGCACTAAACAAGGTTTTTATCCATTTGCAAGTGGTCAGAGAAGACAAACAGTATTTGAGATGCATGTTACTATCAGGTGTAAGCTGTGATCGGATCACATGAGACAGATTGTAAACGGGGCCAGTACTGTAAAAACTAAAGTGTGTACAGTAGAGTGCTACAGTGATGGTGTATATTTGTAGGAAGTTAGCATCACACTGGTTCCCTCAACAAAAATGCAATAGTATTTTTCCATTGGTTTTTGTTTATGTAATATACAGTGGTGTGAAAAAGTGTTGGCCCCCTTCCTGATTTTTTTATTTTTTTGCATGTTTGCCACACTTTAATGTTTCAGATCATTAAACAAATTTAAATATGAATCAAAAATAACACAACATGCAGTTTTTGAATGAAGTTTTTTATTATGAAGGGAAAACAAAATCCAAACCCACATGGCCCTGTGTGAAAAAGTGTTTGCCCCCTAAACCTAATAACTGGTTGGGCCACCCTTAGCAGCAACAACTGCCATCAAGTGTTTGCGATAACTTGCAATGAGTCTGTTACAGTGCTGTGGAGGAATTTTGGCCCACTCATCTTGGCAGAATTGTTGTAATTCAGCCACATTGGAGGGTTTTCGAGCATGAACCGCCTTTTTAAGGTCATGCCACAGCATCTCAATAGGATTCAGGTCAGGACTTTGACTAGGCCACTCCAAAGTCTTCATTTTGTTTTTCTTCAGCCATTCAGAGGTGGATTTGCTGGTGTGTTTTGGATCATTGTCCTGCTGCAGAAGTTCGCTTCAGCTTGAGGTCACGAACAGATGGCCGGACATTGTCCTTCAGGATTTTTTGGTAGACAGCAGAATTCATGGTTCCATTTATCACAGCAAGTCTTCCAGGTCCTGAAGCAGCAAAACAGCCCCAGACCATTACACTACCACCACCATGTTTTACTGCTGGTATGATGTTCTTTTTCTGAAATGCTGTGTTACTTTTACGCCAGATGTAATGGGACACACACCTTCCAAAAAGTTCAACTTTTGTCTCGTCAGTCCACAGAGTATTTTCCCAAAAGTCTTGGGGATCATCAAGATGTTTTCTGGCAAAACTGAGACGAGCTTTTATGTTCTTTTTGCTCAGCAGCGGTTTTGGTCTTGGAACTCTGCCATGCAGGCCATTTTTGCCCAGTCTCTTTCTTATGGTGGAGTCATGAACACTGACCTTAACTGAGGCAAGTGAGGCCTGCAGTTCTTTAGATGTTGTTGTGGGGTCTTTTGTGACCTCTTGGATGAGTCGTCGCTGCGCTCTTGGGGTAATTTTGGTCGGCCGGCCACTCCTGGGAAGGTTCACCACTGTTCCATGTTTTCGCCATTTGTGGATAATGGCTCTCACTGTGGTTCGCTGGAGTCCCAAAGCTTTAGAAATGGCTTTATAACCTTTTCCAGACTGATAGATCTCAATTACTTTCTTTCTCATGTGTTCCTGAATTTCTTTGGATCTCAACATGATGTGTAGCTTTTGAGGATCTTTTGGTCTACTTCACTTTGTCAGGCAGGTCCTATTTAAGTGATTTCTTGATTGCGAACAGGTGTGGCAGTAATCAGGCCTGGGTGTGGCTAGAGAAACTGAACTCAGGTGTGATAAACCACAGTTATGTTTTAACAGGGGGTGGGGGGCAAACACTTTTTCACACAGGGCCATGTGGGTTTGGATTTTGTTTTCCCTTCATAATAAAAAACTTCATTCAAAAACTGCATGTTGTGTTTACTTGTGTTATCTTTGATTAATATTTAAATTTGTTTGATGATCTGAAACATTAAAGTGTGACAAACATGCAAAAAAATAAAAAATCAGGAAGGGGGCCAACACTTTTTCACACCACTGTATGTGTGTTAACTGTGTATATTTATTATAAATACACACACATACAGGATATATTTTGAAATTGTATTTACATGTATACATTTATATTTGTATAAATTATATTATATATAAATATATTTAATAGAGAAATATTTTTTTTCTTAAATATATACATCCATGTGTATGTATTTATATACATAATATACACAGTACACACACATATATTATGTAAACAAAAACCTTTATTTTGGATGTGATTAATCGCGATTAATCATTTGACAGCACTAATATACTGTATATACTAATATATAGACGGAATTGGCGTTAGCGCAAGCGCCGCTTGCTGTGAGGCGGGAGCGACCAGCGGTCAGAGGATTCCGCAGCCTTCCTCGAACAGTTATGTTCACGATTTCTGATTTACTTAACGTATACTGCATGAGGTTGGCTGTGATTGGATGATGACAGGTGTTGGTGATCATTCTCAAGTGATCAGCATTCAGTACTACTGCTGTTATATCAGTCAGTGGTTAGCAGTCAAGAAACAGGACAAGGGAGGTCATGTTTGGGACACATAAATTAAGCCCAATATACGGGACGTCCGGGCTAATACGGGATGGTTGGCAACCCTACCTGTAGTCCCATTTAGTTACTTCTTAGCAACCGACTTTTTCAAGTCAAGTAGCTTTTTTTAAAAATCTATTACTGATGTATTTTGTGTTACAGAATAAAATGTAAATGTACCTTGAGCTTGTGTTCACGACAGAACTTATTTCAGGCATAAAAAAAAAAAACTGTTGAAAAAAGCCATTGACTTCAGGATGATGCAACCAGAAATGCTAAAATGCTTGTTTCCAAGTTTGGCCTACATAAATACACCATCCATGCAGCACTGTTTACAACATCTCTTTTTATCTGAGGTCACTTACCTTTTCCTAATGCTAAACCACATTATCGTTAAATATCTTTTGCAAATGTATTTTGTGTCATATTGGTGCAATAAACATCAACCTATTTTTTTCTTCTGTGGTCTTCAGTCTTGTCTCTCTCTCTCTCTCTCTGGCTGCCCGTGGCTCCAGGGCCATATTCCTGGCTCGTTACTAGGTTTCACAGACAGTATAATTTCAGTCTGACACCGCCTCAAACGAACGGCTGTCAAGCCCTAGCGCCGCCGTAGGGGAACTCATGGGACGTCGTCTCAAAAATGTCACTTTCCCACTTGCCAGCAAAAAAAGTAAAAGAAAATGAAAGGAAAAACAAACTGCACACGGCCTGGGAACCACTGTTTTAACCGTGACAGGAAAAATGGACACCGTTTTGGGACAGAGAAAATTGTGTGTGTGTGTGTGTTTTAAGGTGCGCTGTCCCTAAGAGCGCCACTTAAAATAATGTAGTGAAGTGCTAGTGTGAGAATGACTGTATCTGATGCAGTTTTGGGCCTGAACTAAAAAAAAAAAAAATAGGAAAGTTCCTTACTGACATCTATTGGTCCATGAAGAACCTTTAAAAGAATATTTCACCAAAGATTGTAATTTGCTGTTAATTTACTCACCGTCAGGCCATCCAAGATGTAGGTGCCTTTTTTTTCAGTAGAACAGTAAAGAATTTTAGCTGAAACTGTGATCCTTGGTGATTCATAAATGCAAGTCAATGGCTACCATCACTTTGCGATTCAAAAAAGCACATAAAGAAACACAAAATTAAAGGGGTCATATTATGCTTTTTCACTTTTTGAATTTGAGTCAGTGTGTAGAGAGTATGTTTGGGCATAAAACGATCTACAAAGTTACAAATCTCAAAGTCCACTCCAAAGGGAGATATTTCGTTTTTAAAAAATCCCTTTACAAGAACTACAACGAACGGCTCGTTTGGACTACAAAGTTGTTTTCCTGTATTTGTGACATCACAAAGATAAATCCCACCTACGGAAATTTGAATGGTTGGGGGGTGGAGAACACTTGGTTGAGCACTGCACATTTCAAAATCAAAACCCAGTGCGGGTGTTTTTATATCACTGTATTTCTGATGGAAACCAACTGTTTTCAGAAAATTTTGGATGTCATTTTCATTTCATCTTGCATGTAATGTCTGATAAAGCAGCGTTTGTGAGCGGAGCTCTGCTTTGTGTACAGTGTTACCGGGGAAACCTCGCTCTCTCTACGACTCCAACAGCGCCTCCGCTGGCAGAGAATTAATTTGCATATATATCTGGCCACAAATAGTGTAGTCTGTGGGACTATGGTATAAATAAATTAAACTGTATAACAGTTTCAGTGCAATTCATGTTATAATGTTAGAATTAAAGAACAATAAACATAATACATATTACTGTTGCACTTATCTGTACATAGCCAATGCAGTTATTTTTAAGCTGTTGTTGACATCGTATCTAAAATGTGATTTAGCCAAAAAAACTAAACAAAACAACAATAACATTACCACTCTAATATGTCTTGCAATATCCGTGCGTGCAAAGGTTCTGCGCGATCCTCTTGTTCAATATTCTCGAGGTCTGAATTGATATGGCAATATTGACGATCTTGCTGCTTTGGCAAGGGGCGGAGCAGTACTGAAACACCGTCTAAGCTGTTCACCAATCACAACGCACTGGGACAGCTAACCAATCACAACAGATTTAGTTTTTTTCGGAAGGCGGGCCTTCATCAAACCCAGAACTAATCGAGCCGTTTGTGTGAGGCTGGGGAGAGAGGTATTGTAATAATGTAAATTATGTGAAAAATAATAAGATTTTCAAACCACCAAGCATGAGAGCATGTTCTAGTACACCCCCAAAACAAAATCAAGACTTTGTAAAAGAGCATAATAGGACCCCTTTAATACCTATGACTCCTAACGATATATTGAGGTCTTATGAAGCGTAACGATCAGTCTGTGCAAGAAACTAAACATTATTTACAAAACTATTAGCTGTAATGCATTATGTCCGGTTCGCAAATGAATCATTCTTTTGGACCGGTTCTTTTTAGTGAACTGGATGAACCGTCTGAAACAGTTTGCAGTTCAAGCAGCACAGATCTTACTCAAGTTACTCAAGAAAAACTCACTTTGGGACACCTGACAGTCAATCTGACTCGAAATGAGCTAAAATACCAGCGTATATGATCCTATGATGCCAGTTTACCAACTCATACAGAGCTCCAGTTCCTCCAACAGTCCCTGAACTGAGGAAACCGTTCTGACTCGGATCGAAGCACTAGAATGAAGGGGTGAAATTAAAGTTTTTATGGTTTCTAATGGTTTATGTAAAAAGATGAGTTGATTAAGACTTATTCACTTTATATGCTTTAGACATGTATAACATCAGTGTTTCACATCAATAATGGGTACTTCAACAATGTAACTGTGTACATTACATCATTACATGAATATGTAAAATAATTGGTGAATCAGTTATTTGAAGAAGTTAATTGAAACAAACTGTCCGAAAGAAACAGTTCACAGAAAAGAATCAGACTTTCCTGTTTGTCTGAGGCTCTGGATTACAGGTGATAATGCTGTGTTTAATGTTCAGTTTCTTGCACAGACTTATCGTTTCGCTTCATAAGACCTCAATATATCATTAGGAGTCACGGGTATTCATTTTGTGTTGCCTTATATGGTGTGGTATGGTATGGTATTTATTTATTTATTTTTAACTCTCAAAGTGACCAAGGACCACGGTTTCAGCTAAAAATCTTCTTTACTGTTCTGCTGAGGAAAAAAAAGTAACTTGCATCTTGGATGGCCTGCATGAGGGTGAGTAAACTAACAGCCAGTTTTCATTGTTGGGTGAGCTATCCTTTTAATATCCATTGAACCTTTCCTTTACACAAAAGTGTAAAAAAATAAATAAATAAAATAAAGGTTATTTATTGGCATTGATGGATCCATAAAGAGCATTTAGCATTAATGGAATCTTTCCATTGTACAAAGGGTTCTTTAAATTGAAACAAGGTTCTTTTGTTTAATAACATGTCTTCCCAGAATGGTTCTTTGTGGAACCTAGTTTGGTTTTTCTATGGTATCACTGCAAAAAAAGAGTTCCCTTATCTTTTAGAGAGTTTATTACATTTGTGAATATGGCATTATATGCTTTTGCCTGTTTGTGCAGATATACCACTATATTCACGCATTTGGGTTCAAGCAGTATGTAATACTTTAGGGATGTAAAACATTTCATATTGTGTTTGAGCAGGTGTGCGTTTGTCTTCTATCCCTACAGTGTGCTTCCCTGCGTCTGCGAGCTTCCTGGCCTCACTACAAAGCTCTCTCTCTAAGCACATGGGTCTTGCCTGATCCCAGTGTCTTCAGCTCTACCTCTCCTGGTCCTCCGCCAGCCGCGCTTGCCTGAGCTCCACAGCCAGGGACCCTCCGCACTGGACCAGGCACCCACCATGCCCCCATCATTTACAGCCTTTAAGCCATGGACAGGCAGAGACGGAGCAGCTCGCCAACGGCCCGATGCCAGGCCTGCCGCCTCTGATAAACAGAAACCCTCTTCTTTCTGCCCAGCTCTCTGCTTTTTTTCCACCATCCCTCTCACGTCTCTGCAATAGTCGGCCTGTACCAGCATCTGTGGACTCAGGCGAAGGAAAGGCAGTTGCCAAATTCAGTTATTTTCACTGTTTTTCTCTTTTCTGGAACGGAAAGAGAGTTGCTTGTATGAGATCCAGTTTAAGCAGGGAACAACGGAGAGCGACTGAGAAGCCATGAAGACGATTAGTGAAGCTTTTCTCCTAAACAGTGTTTTGTGATTCTAAAGTTCGCAAAACACTGAAGTGACTACAACGATTTGACATGAAATATCTATATTGCCTATTTGAGGCAGATGGTAGAGTTGGACAGTATGATCATGTATATTGTGTGATGATAGAAATGTGTGACCTGCTGTGGCAAAGACTTTGCTGTCCCTTGTGAAAAAGACTTTAAAACAGTATACTTAAGTGCAAAATTGTTTTTTGACACTTAACTGCATGTTAATAGCAATTAAATAAAAAAAATTACATTCCAAATTAAATTACATTTGCAAAACATTAGAGGGCTTTTTGGCACATAAGAACGATATAGTACATCTTTATATGCAATTTCATAATTACTTCTATTGTCTTTGAAATATGGTTAAATTAAATTATGGGTAAATTGTACTGACAAATGTACTAACAATCATTTATGGTAAACTAAATATTATTTTAATGCCAATTTTATTGAACATGTCGTATTTAAATATATTCCTAATCACACATTTGTAATGATGAAGTTGCAGTTTAATATATAAACAAAAACAATCACAAATAAATGGCAAGTGACACATTGAATTAATTAAACATTTCTAAACAATTCTGAAGTAGAAAAAAAGTATTTTCTTGTAAAATGTGCTCCAATAATCTTTGATGTTTTTTTTTTTTTATTGTATGTTGGTCAACACATGAAAAATATGAAGATTGTTAAATCCTGCCAAAATTTACTTTAAAAGTAAAACCACTAATATGACATTATTACAAAGTGCATTTAAAAAAAAAAAAACATACTTAAGTGTGTTAAGAAAATCATGAAAGTGTCTCTTGTGCCTTTTATTTTATTAATATATTATCAGCAAGTAAAGTATTTTTTGTATACTTTTAATATTTGAAGTACACTACATTTGCACATTCAATACAATTAATCCTCTTGGTTACTGTATGTAATATATAAAATATTTCAGGTTAGGGTTAGGTTACCATAGGTACCAAATGTTGTTTAAAACTACTCATAATGATATAAGATTTTGGTCATGCAACCCACCTCTAGCTACAATTGGCTTACTTACAGATGTCTCTGCACATTAAATTGGAACAGGAGAAACTTTTTAGCAGTGCTTAAATCTATAGAGGTCTAGCAGATTTTCTCCTGGTTATGGTGTCGAGAATGCATTTTGGGACTTGTGCACCTCGTTCAGCAGATTACCACAGGCACCGTGCCTTTCCTACTGGAACAATGAGGGTTAACCACTTGCTGTTAACCTAATTCTAATTCTGTCCTCCTGGTGACATCATCAGCTCGCGCCCCTGGGGCAAGTTTGAGGTCATTATTCCCAGACGTCTGTTTTAGGCAGGAATGGGGGGAAGAGAGCCTTCCCTTCTCTCATTTCACACTCTACTGGTTCAGGATCCTTCATAGTCAGCATACTAACCTCAACACATCACAAGAAACACATGCACAAGCACATGCAGGTGTGTGGAGTAACACAAATACAAATACAACAGATACTATTGCATCTACCGCTCGTTCTTCAAGGCCAACTTCGACAAAACTGCCGTATGATCTCCATGAATGCCATGCTGGAGTAAAAATAAGACCTAAAATATCTGGAAACAGCTATTGGTTACCAGTCCCATCAATCGCAATGGTACTTGCTCAGCTAGCACAGGATCTAGTGCTCAATTGTACTTGCAGTTAATGTAATATTAATCAAATAAAAGGCCTCTTAAGTGCACTTAAAGAGAGACACTTTCATGACTATTTCTTAACATACTTATTTAGACTTTTAAACAGTGTACTTTGTAATAATGTCAAATTAAAAGTTTAAAGTACTTTTTAAATCATTATATTCTAATAAGCTTTACAACTTCATTACAAATGTGTAATTACAAATATACAAATATATGTCAAACAATTTTCAATAGAAATTCCATGAAAGTTTATTGTAGTTTTGTACATGCATTTAACCATATCTCATACACAATAGAATGAAATTACATATGAAGATGTCCTTAAGTTCTACTTAAGTCAGTAAAAAACACTAAAATAAAAAGTTCAAATAATTGCATTTAATATATTGAAACTATAATACACTTTCATTTGATGTCGATTAACATGTAATTAAGCGTCTGAAAGCATTACCTTCCCTTAAAGGTTCAATAGGTGTCTTCAGAATCATTTTCTGTTATGCTGGTTGAAAGCCTTTTCACATCCCGATAGCAATCATTAAGTTAAGTGGTCTAAATGTATTTATCTGTATTTATATATTCTGTGGAAGGCGTAGGACCAAGAAATGTTCGTCCAATCAAAACGCTCGTTCCGAGTGATTTTATTGACTTTCCTACATGCCTGTCAACATATGCATTTGCATACCTCTGAGCACCCGTTTCGCACAGACAGGATACGTCATCAGCACGTTCACGTACGCTATACAGACAGCGC
The DNA here is from genome assembly GCA_027422415.1 of Schizothorax lantsangensis. Lineage (NCBI taxonomy): Eukaryota > Metazoa > Chordata > Actinopteri > Cypriniformes > Cyprinidae > Schizothorax > Schizothorax lantsangensis. The sequence continues at coordinate 47,197,010 of CM049839.1, forward strand.
GAGAATGGCAGGCAAACATCAACAACCCGATCTTCCTTCCTGGTATTGTAGTACTTTTACTAACTGTGATATAACGTTTTCTCACCGGTGAATGACACATGATGTATTGTAGTAATGTTGTCTCTGGTCGTCTGGTCTGTGTGTGCGTTCATGCGTTCAGGGGGCATGGCTTTGGACGGCGATTTGCAGGGAGGGTGGGACGTTCGCATTCAGTGCTATCAGGCTAAAGTAAGCATTTTCTGAGATCTCCTACTGCACCTTTAAGTATGTACCAGTATTTCTATAATAAATGCAGAGTTCTGTGGCATTTCAGCATGTCTGTGGATATTTTGGCAGTAGAAAGTTTTGGTACTTGCTCTCCCACAGCAAGAGCAGCATAGCAAATCTATTCCACCAAGACCAAACACATTAGCATTGCCATGTATATTACCATGCTAAACTTTCTGAGAGTTGTGATGACAGAAGTACTCTTTCAAAAAGTATGCTAAACCATGCTTTGGTCAGTTTGGTCCTGGTTTAGGCTGCACACCAATCATTGCTATCAGGCCAAGCTGCCACAACAAGCAAAGCCTGTGCCAGTAACAAACCAGCATTGCTAAAACCAGATACTCGTGGACTTTAGGTTGGTCCAAGTGTTCTTTTCAAGCACGGTTAGGTGGGAGTAGATGACTCTCTTATTGTTTGGGCTTAAGGCTTTCAAGTGACATAGTGACAACTATGTTTTAATCTGCTTGTGGCCCAATTATCAATTCCATTTTGCATCACATCATGAGACACACCGCAACAAACAGTTGCTGGGAAAACAAACCTCCCTTGAGAGCCAAGAGAAGTAAAGAACTGACTTACAGTCATGAAGTTTTTTGTCACTATGATGTGTCAGTGGACTAAGGGCTGGTGAGAAGAACCACAGGGCCTTTCACCAGCAGACCGACTGTGCCTGAGCCTCAAAGGCAGATCAAGAAGTATCCTCAGTATGAAAGAGAGAAACAGAGCGAGGGAGGGGGAAAAATAGCAAGTGAACTAAGTGAAGCTGACAGAATGGCTAAAAGGAGGAGAAAAGGCTGTGAGTGTTAATTACAAACACCATGCTGAAAGAGAAAGACAGAGATGAGGAAATGGATTGAGTCAATCATGGAGGATGGCCCTATTTAAAAGGATAAAAAAGATAGTGGAGGAAAAAAAAAACATCAATTAGAATTAGCCATCATTTGCTGTGGGAGGGCGAAGAAGAGAGTATAACAAGGACAATTTGGGGTGATTTTGCCAGATCATCTAAATACAGCTCTAAACAGTGCATATGAATAATTGGAGGACCCCAAAAGCTCAGCCTTGAATTGCTGACAGAATCAGAGGATTAGTATTCAATGTCTGAATATCAGTATTCTTCAACCATGACAGTCACTGTGAGGCTGAATTCAGTCTGTAGACGAATGACGATTATAAAATGGCCGTGGGTGTTTCTTGAGTAAAAGCAAATGACTGTGGAGGAGTGGGAAAATATGAGTAACTAACACAGCCTTTAGTATTCGAATCAGGGCACTTAAAAGCGTGTAAAATCAGATGTAGTCGGATTGACTAGAATTATTATTTGATATATTCAACCCCAGTTAAAGTGCAGTAGTAAAACACCTGTACAGCGGCATACCGTAAAGTGTTTACAGTAACACCTGTGACTCGAGTCATAGACTGTAAAAAAAATATGGGTGAAGTGTCTTTACTTCCTGCCACTATAGAAAAGTGAAGCCAAAACGTCCCAGTATGGCCGCTGCCAGCTTGTGCCAATGACGTCTTTTGGAGCCCGCGTCTGCGCAGTAGTGATTCATCTGGAGCCCGTGTCTTCAAAGCAGTGATTCATTTGGAGCTTAAGTCTGCACAGTAGTGATTCATTTGGAGTTTAAGTCTGCACAGTAGTGATTCATCTGGAGCCCAAGTCTGCATAGTAGTGATTCATTTGGAGCCTGAGTCTGTGCAGTAGTGATTCATTTGTAGCGCAAGTCTGTGCAGTAGTGATTCATCTGGAGCCTGAGTCTGCACAGTAGTGATTCATTTGGAGCCTGAGTCTGTGCAGTAGTGATTCATTTGGCGCTTAAGTCTGTGCAGTAGTGATTCATTTGGAGCCAGAGTCTGTGCAGTAGTGATTCATCTGGAGCCTGAGTCTGCACAGTAGTGATTCATTTGGAGCCTGAGTCTGTGCAGTAGTGATTCATTTGGCGCTTAAGTCTGTGCAGTAGTGATTCATTTGGAGCCTGAGTCTGTGCAGTAGTGATTCATTTGGAGCCTGAGTCTGTGCAGTAGTGATACATTTGGAGCCTGAGTCTGCACAGTAGTGATTCATTTGGAGCTTAAGTCTATGCAGCAGTGATTTATCTGGAGCCCAAGTCTGCGTAGTAGTAGTAATGAGCGAGAGCCTTTGTTTGGAACTATTTAGCTGGCAGAGGAAAAATGGTATGCAAGTTATGCAATATTAACTTTCTGTTTATTCAACTTTTGTATAAAATCAGCATCACATGGTTGTGCTGTCTACTTAATTATTACTGCAATAACTTTTCAGTACGACACAAGTTGTTGCTACAGTAGTTTTCACTAGTGATTGGTCATTCATAAACAATTAATTTCTGTTATGCGGTGAATCACTACTGCGCAGACTCAGCTCCAAATGAATCACTACTGTGCAGACGAGGACTCCAAATGAATCACTAAATAATTTCTTACAGAGAATATTAAATTGTGGAAAAATAACTTTACAGTTTAATTTGCTTCGTTCTGAATGAATCAGCATATTTTGAACGAATCAGTTGAATAAATGATTTAATGACCCACTTATACTGACAGTTCCATGAATCAGTAAATCAGTGTTGCAAATGAATTGGCTGAGAGAATGAATCATTGATTCAGACACTTGTCACCACCTACTGGCTTAATGATGTAACCTGCAGAAATAATCACTTAGAAATCCCATTCGCTGACTTCAAAACTGAAAAGTTATTTGTCCACAATTTCATATTCACTGTAAGAAATTGTTGTCACAATTAGCTATCAAAACCCAAAATTAGCAATTCCCAGATTTAACCTGTTGAGATAACTTAAATACAACTTAAAATGTAATTTAATACTACTTTCAAATTGACTATTTTGGAATATTAGAACCATAAAACCCATAAAACTTTCTTCCAGGCCATTTTACATGTTTCACACAATTTACAGGTCAAACAATCTCTTCCTGTCTAAGTTGGCAGTTAATGCTCAGAATAATGTGCAAAATGAGCATACTTTGTTGCATACTGAGAATCTTGCATACTAAAGACCAAAACTTGTTTCAGCACCCATCACATTCAGGAAATATGATTACAAAGACTGATCAGCAGGTTATATCTCTGTATGAGACTCAACGCACTACCTTGCACTACCTAGGCTAATACGTAGCTGCATCATAAAAAAGTTTGAGCCTTGAAGGCAACAAAGAACATCTGTTAGTTCTTTTTTAATTGCTCGACGGTGATAGTTCTTACGGCAAGCCTCCGTTCTGATGTTCTAGTACACGCTATTTGCTGTCAACAACCCTTGCGACAGAACAGGTGCCTCCCTTGGCACCTGTCTGGGAGCCTGTGTTTGGTTCATTATCTACTAAATGTAGAATTTCTGTTTTTATTCCTCATTCCCGTGCATGAGACGTTTCCCACTAAAAGGCTGACATTTGTTTCCATTAGGCAAGAGCTAAACACTTCATTAAGAAAGAGCGCAAAGCAGAATATTTCCCTTTTCTTTGCCGTTCTTTGGTTTCTCATCTCGGCGTCCAGTAAAAAAAAGAAAGTGACTTGCGATGTGTTTGGGGTAATGGTAATTGTCACAGTGTCAGACGGGGCTTTTGTGTTAACAGGGCGTGTTGGCAGGGCCTATCAGTGGAAAATTGCACAGCAAAGAGAACACAATCAGCCTCTCCACTTCTTAAAAACAGCTCACCCCAAACAAGCTTCTCTTTTAAAGGGAAAAAAGACAGCGTTGCTCATTCCTCAAAAGATCTGACAACAAATCATTATGGCGCGGCTATCATTGATCAACAGTCACCTGGTAATTGATATCAACAAAGTCATTTTTTTACTCCCTCCCCCTTTTCACACATGAGGGCCACCCGAACGGCAGACATCAGAAACGTTTCTCTCACAGTGCATAGAGTGCTCAACGAGGTGAACGCTTCAATCTATCAAAGGAAGCTGGTGGCGAAATTTAATTATAGCAATGAATACAGCAACAAGATCTTATTTTACGTTTTGGAATTGTTCCTTTCCTGCTTCGCCTTCACTTCGACATCCCTCGGCACTGACGAGATGAAAGCGAGTGTATATTTCAAAGATATTAGGATCAATCGCATCCCGCCGACGACGAAAGAGAGAGAGAGAGAGAGAGAGCGAGGTTGTGTTTACAGCACGGAGGAGCCTCTGCCGCATCACTGAGTTTAATTAGTAATATCACAAGCCGTTTTCTGCGCCAGCTAAGACTCTGATACTACTTCAGTAGCTGTTAATGACCTTCATTTGTGTGAGTGCGTCATTTTCAGAACACACACACACACACACATCTTCACGTACACTCAAAACATCCCTCTACAGTATCCAGATCAACCTTGCATTAAATTGTACAACAGATGATGTTAAAATGAGAGCATTTAAAATAACTTGATGTGAAGGTTTGGTGCAGCAATAGAGGGCTGCGATACTTAATGTCCGGAAAGGCAAAACACAGCTGGTGGAGGTGTATAAACTGAATTATCAAGGTTCACAGCGATGCCTATTCTACATAGTAAATTGAGAATATGATCACTATTTTTGTGTCTGACAATATTTGTGTGTCTGAGTTACTGACTTACCCTGGTATTCAGCATCCATGTCACCAAAACCAACACCAGTTCGACACATATACACTGGTTTACCTAGCAGTCTAAATTAGGAGATTTTTATATAGAGCCATGTATTATTTCTACACAAAAATCTTGCCATTTTTGTGTGCAAAATGCATCAGATGGGTTGTTTGTGAAAAGTATGACTGGCTAAAATTATATGATTAAATCACAAGCTCCAATCTGATTATCCAGAACAATATTTGAAGGCGCTTTACCTTATTTTTACTTTATTAGTTATATTTCCTGTAAATTGAAAAATTATATATAATTCAATAAATCAATAATTGTACCATTTAAGATGTCTCCAAAGCTACATTCTGGGGACACTTTTGTGAGAAACCCACACACACCTAGCTATAGTCAGGCTGTATAAGAACACACCCAATGAGGCCTTGGTCCTTGCTTCATTCACACACACACACACACACACAGAGAGAGAGAGCTGTGTGATACCTCATCTATTGGCGATTGCATCATTCTTGTGCTCCAGACAGTCTTCCCTGTGGTTCTGATGTGTAACTGAACAGGTGGGGGGCACGTTTTGATTGAGGCAGCTGTGGGAGGCTATACATTCACCAGTGACACAAATCAAATATTTAGCTTGATGTTGATACTTACAGCTGATGACTTAATTACCCTGTTGGGACAGACTATATGTGTGCATGTGAGAAAGAGAGTGAGAGACTTCAAGAGAACTTTGTTCTAGTCGTTTGATTTGTGTGTACAATTAAGGAATAAGCTGTGGGAGGTGGCACTCATGGCTAAAGTGGGGGGAAAAGAAGATATTTTTAAGAATGTTGGTTAGGGATGCACAATATTATCAGACTGATATCGGAATGCACAATATTGCATAATTAGGGATGCACGATATTGGATTTTTGCCGATTGATATATATCAATCAGCATGCATCAGATGGGTTATGACTGGGTTATTTAGGGCCCACTTAAGTAGGACTCAAGTACATCTTATGTATATGTAATTGCATTACTTATATTGTTTTTGAAATATGGTTAAAGTGTTACTGCTAATATACCGACAGACATTTATGGTAAACTAAAATACACTTTAATATAATTTCTATTGAAACATAATGCTTTGTCATGTAATTACACATTTGTAGTGATGCAATTTAGTACATTTTATATTCTACAGTAATATTAATTAACTACATATTCTTACTATATGGTTAGGGTTTGGTTTAGGGTTACTTCCATGTAATTATGAATAATGTATTGTTATTAGAATAGTAAGTACATGTTACGTGTAACAAGGACACCTTAAAATAAAGTGCTACTGCGATTAATGTTATCATGTATTTTAGCAGGACTGCTATATTGGCTAATCTCATAACGCTGCTTTTTAACATGACGTACAACAGTATGAATGCAGAATGCATGTGTATAAATTAAAATGTGTAATTTCTCTGGCCGAGGAAAAGATATAAAACCGGATGACCTGTCAGAGGAATTCATCTTCCACCACTGCCCCCTCCTTTCCGTCGCTCCATTTCCAGTCGAGTGAAAAATCGATCGCTTCTTCAAATTTTGCACGTCTGCTGCTCCAGTTCTGTCTCCAGTGCCAAAGGTGCATCCCAGAGTTCCTCGCTCAACCTGTTGCCCCGTGGCTCTAGAGCTCCTCCACTGCTAAACTAGCCTCTAAAACCCCACACGGCATATGACTGTTTCCAGACGTCTCAGAATTTGAGTGCTCCACATCTTAGTCTATATGACAACATTCATATGTGAAAGTGACAATTAAAACCACATGCACACACACAAACGCTCTTCACTAGACAGACCTTCATAGTCCTTCCATAACAAATGGAAAAGGTTTAAATGAAATTGCAAAAAGCAAGTATTGTGCGGTCATCCTAAGTGCTTCTTAATTGGCTTATTAGGCTCTCATTCTCATCTCTGTCTCGTCCTTCTCTGCCACACACACACACACACACACATCCTGAAATGTGGCAAGCGATTAGATAGAGTGACTTATTTCATTACGCATATGTTCCTGAAGATTATTAAACTGCAGATGAGTTTAAGAAATAGAGTCAAGGACAGAGCTGCTATGTGCGATAAATGGATAAAAAGAGTGTCTTCTCAATTTCATTTTAGTATATAGCTACATTTATTTAATTTTGAAAAACTCTAAGGCTCAGGATATAGCAGTGTTGTTATTGACCCTAACCCTAACCAACCCTAAAAGTAAAATAGTTCATTCATTAATTAGTTAAGTAAAATAATGAATAAAATAAATGAAATAATGAAATTAAATAAAATATATACTGTACCAGGGTTATTATATCTCACTAAAATTTTAATTTAAATTTAAAAAGCAAAATTAAAGGCAAAAAAAATAAAAAAATACTAAAAGGTTATCTAAAATTAAAATTAAAACATAAAATATAAAAATAAAAACTGATTCAAAATATTAGTAAAAACTATAATAGTATGCCAATGGCAGTATGTCAATAATAAATTAATTAATGAAATAAAATAAAAACATTACATGGGGAAAAAAATCACATACTGACTGGCAAAAACTTAAAAATGAGATTTGTTGCCTTGGCAACAAACTGAAATTAAATAAGTTTAAGTGCTGAAAACAAATAACGCTAAAACTGAAATCAATAAAAAAAAGCTAAATAAAACAATATTTTGTGAATATATAATATAACAGCATTTACATAATTCTAAAATAACACTGATAATGATTGCTAAACGTCAAATATCAATTTATAGAAATATTTTTAAGCAATTTTAAACTCATACAAGCATAGAAATTTACAGGACTAATTACTGAAAATAATATAAAATACTATTATTAAAAAAAAAAAAAACTAACTAAAATAATACTACAAAATATGAGATGATTTCTTCAGGTGGTTGAAGTAAGACGTTAAATGCAGAGTTTTGTGAACAGGGTGCAATAATGAACATACACTACTAGGAAGGATGTGTTCATGTTGAAAAGAATATCAATGACTTAATACTCCATTTCAGTGCATTTACCATCTAGGTGGACTGTATTGAGGGTGGTTAGCATTTAAAATTGAAATCAAACACAATAAAGTGCCACAACTGTTTAGTGAACTTACCCCGACTGTATGAACATAGCATATGTACTTTGAAGGATTACAGTATAGCAAAGCACAATCACAAACCCTCACAAACCCTCACCGAATCACGGCAGCCCTCAACAGACAGAGCCAGTGCGAATGAGATCACATTCACAAACACACACAAACAGAATTAACATACTGCCTGGCAAATCCTTCCATTCTGTCAATGAAATGACAACACACTGAATTTTCACACTCAGCCATGCACTGCAAAGCCATGCAATCACACAAATGAGCTTGCATTCAATTTCCCACAAAAGCATACTTGATTCCGCCTAGAGAGCGCATGCCTACACACTTAAATTTTCAGCATGTGTTCTGACACAAAATGACAAGTGCATAAATACAGGTCTAGATCCAAGCGTCTCAAAAACATTGGATTTACGAGCGTCTGCGACACACACACACACATACGCAAAAAATAACAAAACACACACACATTCGCTCTTTTCTGACGTTGTCAGTAAGGGAGATTTATGCGTTCTCACAGAAAAATGTATGAAAGGCAGCTCTTCTCAGATGGGTGGAGCAGCTAAGAAATTGCTTTCGAAAAAAGAAGAGGAGTAAAAAAATCAGATTCAAAAGATTTATTTCAATCTGCACCAAGAATGCATGATATATTCAATCTGTTTATTTGAGTGAAACAATCATTTTGAAGCTCGGAGAAGTCCAGCGACAGATAAGGCTGAATTGCATTTAGTGCAGTGTCTTTATAGTGTCTGCCTCAGCGTGTTCAGATCCACCCTTCCGATGGCGTTTTGTTTCTCACTAGAGGGGGTGAGTGACGCCAATGGGTGCATCATTTATTCCTTTGTTAGTTTTCCCTTATTGATAGATTGTTTGCTACCATAACCATTCCATGATGGAGGATCTCAAGCAGGCAGACAGACAACACATTTCTGACATGACAAGAGCTTGTGAGGGTTTCTTTTGTCTTTTATTTTGTGATTTCAGAGATGCGATTGATATTTTAATTCCTGCTTATTACTGTTTTTGTGAAAAAGAAATAGCATACCTTTAAAAAGAGTACTAATAATGGAAATAATATACTTAAAAGAACATACAGTAATATTTCAGATTAGGGAAAACGAATGTCACTAGAAGAAGGACGGCAGCTCGCGTAAGTTTGTAATACTTTTTACGTCAGTAGTCTGTTTGTGGTAAAAATATTAACTTGCTGCTAGAAGGAAACTTCGTTTCTACCTTTTCTATTGTGCAATTTCGTTGAGGTTATATTTTTGATTGCACTTGCTGCAATTTAAGAATAATTTGCACCTCAGCTAAGAACGAGCGTGTGTGATTGTGCGAAGTGTTAGTTCGATCCACAATTAGCATCCTTTAAGGTTTTTGGCTGTGCTGAGCAAAGCCGCCTCACTTTTTTTCACTCTAGTCTCCTAACCGTATTTATTTGACGTCTGTGCGCTGACGCGAGCGTCTGGGAAGAGTTCAGCCATCGTGCTCAACCTCCTTGTTGAAAGACCAACGAGTGTAAAACAGACGACTGCTCCTGCGCGACTTCAACCGAGCAAACGACACCGAGCACACACTTAAGTATCATTTCTATCTTCCTCACACAGTCCTCCTCCATATCCTCTATCCCTCCACCTCTATCAGTGTTTTCGAAACCATTCCGGTTCTCTCCCAACCACGCTCCAAAATCACCGCAGACGGCAACTAATCCTGCCAACCTGCGCCCGATCGCTACATCTTCTACTGCACCTCTTTCTTTCTCTGTGGGTCTTTGAATTGCCAGTCAGCTGTCAACAAAGCTGACTTCATTTCTGCTTTTTTCCTTACAATCCACTATCAGCATCTGGCTTGACTGAGACCTGATTCGTCCAGAAAAACTTCGCTACCCCCGCTGCTCTCTCTCAAATTTCTCTTCTCTCACACCCCAGGCAGGTTGGCCGGGTGGGGGCACTGGTCTGCTCATTTCAAACAAATGGAAATACTCACCCATTCTCCCCTAGGCAATCACAACTCATTTGAATCTCATGCGATTACTGTAACGCTCCATAAAAACTCCAGATAGTACTAATCTACCGTCCCCCTGGCCAAACTCTAGCTACCTTCCTAGAGGAGCTGGATGGCATGCTGTCCTCTTTCATGGAGGATGGCACTCCACTCCTAGTCTTTGGCGATTTCAACATTCACCTAGACAGGCCTTATGCTACAGACTTCCATTCACTCCTAGCTTCATTTGATCTCAAACGCCTTACCACTACTAGCACGCACAAATCAGGCAGCCAACTTGATTTAATTTACACACGCAACTGTACTACAGATAACATTCTGGTACAACCACTACATATCTCTGACCATTTCTTCATTACATTTACCTTACTTTTTCTACCAGGTGCCACCAGCTCCCTTACCGGTTACTTTCAGACGTAACCTACGCTCCTTTCCCCCCACACCTCTTCTCTGTAGTATCCTCCTCTCTTCCCTCACCTATCCATTTCACATCTCTGGATGTGAATGCAGCTACTGACACTTTATGCTCTACCTTAACCTCTTGTCTAGACGACATTTTTCCTCTCTCCTCCAGGCCAGCACGGGCTACCCCTTCTAACCCCTGGTTATCCGATGTTCTTCGTGAGCATCGACCACCACACTCAGAACGGCAGAGAGAAAATGGCGCAAATCAAACGATCCGTCGGACCTGACTAGGTATCAGTCTTTGCTTTCGTCTTTCTCTACTGAAGTCCACACTGCCAAATCCTCACACTTCCACAACAAGATCAACAGTGCTCCAGACATGCGTGATCTCTTCAGAACATTTAATTCTCTCCTCTGTCCCCCTCCACCACCACCGCCCACCACTTCTATAACAGCTGACGACTTTGCCACTTTTTTTCACCGACAAAACTAGAACAATCGGTAACCATTCTCAACTCCACACACACAGGACCTCCAACCAACCACATCCACTGCTCAAACTCCCATCTTCTCCTTCTGTCCCCTCACCGACGGAAGTATCCAAACTTCTCCTCTCCTGCCATCCTACAACATGTCCTCTTGACCCAATCCCCTCTCACCTTCTCCAAGCAATCTCTCCCACACTCTTACCGGCACTCACACACATTATCAACACATCTCTCCGCACTGGCATCTTCCCCACAGCGTACAAGCAGGCCGGTAACCCACTGCTCAAAAAACCTACATTAAACACTTCTCTTTTAGAAAACTACAGACCTGTCTCTCTCTTCCATTCGTAGAAAAACACTCGAACGAGTTGTCTTCAACCAGCTCTCACTTTCCTTCACAGTACAACAAAAACTGGATGATAAACAGTCAGGTTTCAGGAGTGGCCATTCAAAGCAGAGACTGCGCTACTCTCAGTCACTGAAGCCCTACGAGTCGCAAAGGCCGATTCCAAATCATCAGTCCTCATTCTGCTCGATCTTTCTGCTGCGTTTGACACTGTCAATCATCAGATCCTCCTGTCCACCCTCTCATCGCTGGCATCACTGGGATTCCACTTCGCTGGTTTGAATCCTATCTCACCGGTAGGTCCTTCAGTTTGGCCTGGGGTGGGGGTATCCAAAGCACATCAACTGGTCACTGGGGTTCCTCAGGGATCGGTTCTTGGACCCTCCTCTTCTCAACATACACTACATCACTGGGACCCATCATACAGGCACATGGCTTCTCCTACCATTGCTACGCCGATGACACACAGCTCTATCTCTCTTTTCAACCAGATGATACAACGGTAGCTGCACGGATCTCAGGCTGCCTGGCGGACATCTCGGCATGGATGAAAGAACATCACCTACAGCTCAACCTGCAAAGACTGAGCTACTTGTCGTCCCTGCCACTCCGATCTACAGCATGACTTCTCGATTCAATTAGGCACATCAATAATTACCCATCAACTTCGGTCAGAAATTCTTGGTGATCTTTGATGACCAGCTGACCTTCAAAGAGCACATTGCAAAGACTGCTCGATCTTGCAGGTTTGCGCTACACAACATCAGAAAAATCAGGCCCTTCCTGACAGAGCATGCTGCGCAACTTCTTGTCCAGGCCCTTGTCGTTTCTAGGCTGGACTACTGCAATGCCCTTCTGGCTGGTCTTCCATCAACACAATCAAACCTCTACAAATGATTCAGATCCAGCGGCAGGACTGGTCTTCAATGAGCCCAAAAGAACCCATGTTACACCTCTCTTCATCTCACTGCACTGGCTACCAGTGGCAGCTCGCATCAAGTTCAAGACACTGATGCTTGCATACAGAACGACCACAGGCTCAGCACCCTCCTACTTCCACGCACTATTACAAATCTACATCCCCTCCAGAAGTCTGAGATCTGCTAGTGAGCGACGCCTTGTGGTACCATCACAGAGAGGCTCAAAATCACTCTCCAGAACATTCTCATTCACCATTCCTGGATGGTGGAATAATCTTCCCACCCCTATCCGGAATGCTGGATCCCTGTCAATCTTCAAGCAACAACTGAAGACTCATCTCTTTCGGTACTACTTGACTTCATCCTAAACTTTAAAAAAAAAAAAAAAAAAAAAAACTTTCCCTTTATCTTTCTCTCTTTCCCTTGCTAGCTTGTACTTATTTGAACAATGACTGAGACTTGGTGTTACGAGCACTTCCTCTGTCTGATTGCCTCTTCATGATGAATCGCTTTATGTACTCCCCAATTGTAAGTCGCTTTGGATAAAAGCGTCTGCCAAATGACTAAATGTAAATGTAAATGTAAATGTAAAACGTGTTCACTATTAACTAAGAGTTTTCCTCAATAAACTTGATGCTTATTACAGTTTTTGCCTATTGCTTACACACTTTTTGCAGAATTTGGCTCATTATGTCAAAACTCTACACACAAGCCAATCAGACATAGCACTTTGAGATTAACAGCTCACATCTATGCCAAAATGAAACACTGCAATCAAAACTTAACACTCCTTTCTAAAATGAAATTCTTGCAACAAAACCATACACACAAGCACCATTTGAATTACTCTTTCATATCACCAGCAACACACTGATGGGCTTTATATAAAACACTGCAGTCTTTGTGTTTCTATTTTTATTGTCATTTTCTCAGACTCGTTCTTCTGTAAAACTCAAAAGTAGAATTTCTGCAGTAATCAAACAAGAGTTTTTACAAAAAACAAACATTCTTACAGAAATAAAGAAAAATAGAATCACAAATCATCAAATTACAACAAAACAATTACTGGATAAATTGGTATTGTGGGGAAAAAAAAACATATACTTGTTTTGTGTGTGTGTGTGTGTGTTGTGTGCGTGCATGTGTGTGTGTGTGGTGGGGGGCTGGGGGCTTATGGATCCCGCCTTCTGTTCGGATCTGGCCACAAGACCTCATCAACATCACAGGCGATGTCCTCGCAGGCTAGGCATCGGGAAAATATTGCCTTGTGTGCCGAATCCACCCTTGGATTGATCCCACCTCAATGTCTCCGCATGCCTCTTCCATTGCTTGCAGAAGTCATGCGGGCGTGTGGTTGCCGATCATATACTTTCCACCTCCACGCTGAAAATAATTCCTCGATTGCATTTAGGAAGGGGCTGTAAGGGGGCAGGTATAAAAGTGTGAAATGGTTATGGTTGTTGAACCAATCTCGGACCAGAGTAGCCCTGATGTCATCTGATACACGTCTCCGCACTGGACCTCGTCCTCTTCCACGTCCGACTCCTCTCTCTCTTTGTTCTCCTCTTACTCTGACTCTCATTGCCTCCATGCTTGCAAAGTTCTCAAAATGGCTTACCTGAGGCCTATTTGTAGTGCTAAGACTCAGACCGATTGGTGTTCTGTTTTCTGTGCAAGTGTTTTCAGGTGTGTATGTAAGTGCCTACAATTGCCAGATGAGTTTTGCATATTTGAACAGAGTGTTTTCCCAATGATAACAGGTGATTTCGTTTTTGAACAAAGTGTCTAATGTAAGAAAACGTGTGTAGTGTTTCGCAATAAGTGTGTTATAGAATTGCAAACAAAGTGCAAAGTTGACAATGTGTTTAAGCTATGGTTACACTGTGTTTAAGGTATGCTACAAGATGTTTAGGTATTGAGGCTTTGGTCTAAGCATTCGGTTTTAGTGTGTAAGCAATGGGCAAAAACTGTAATAGTAAGTAAGGTGGTTGTTGGAATAGTTATGTTATGCATGGGTTAAGGGATCTAGAATATGGTCATGCAGAATAAGGCACTAATATGTGCTTCATAAGTACTAATAAACCGCCAATATGCCAGCAAAATGCATGCTAATAAACAACTAGTTAATAGTCAATGCTATGCAAACTGGATGCTTAGTTGCAAATAAATAAATAAATGCATTATCAATGTATATTAAATGCAATTATCAGAATTTCAGAGAGTTTTTTGACCCACTTAAGTAAGACTTCTTTGTAAATACATCTTTATATGTAATTTATAATAATTTATAACAGTCACACCTTAGTTTGAGAGACAATTCCCACTTTTGGCTTAATACATTTCTAATTTGCTGTTTATTAATAGTTAGTAGGTAGTTTTTAAGTTTAGGTATGGCATGGATTTAGCGGATCTAAAATATCATCATGCAGAAGTAGGCAACAACATGTGCTTTATGAGTACAAATAAGCAGCTAAAATGCTAGTAATATGCATGCAACTAGTTAGTAGTGAGAATTTGACCCTAAACTAAAGTGTTGCTATAGTAATATGTTTAAAGTGTATTTTTTGAATGTACTGACAAACATTTATGGTCAATTAAAATGTAAAATGTGTTTTCTGTGGTGTCTGAGATGGATCATACATGAAAATATTTGTTATATTTAATAAATAATCCACAATATCCCTCATTCAACAAGCAAACTATGTGAAGCAGCTCACACCCAGGCGAGAGTAGAGATGAAGCTTGAAGTCTCTGAAGGACTAAGTTTGCGCCAGGACTAAGTTTGCGCCAGGCTGCGGCCTTGTCTTTCCACTCATTAAAGACCATCTGCATCAAACTGTTCCGGTTCTGTCTCATCAACAAAACTTCAGCAAAGATCAACAGGAGCCTCAACGATCTGCATCAGGGACCTCATTTATAAAGCGTGCGTATGCTCAATCGTAGACTTCAACCACGCAAATTTAAAGACAGTTTTGCCAAAGTTCTACCAACATGTTAACTTTGCAACAACGTTTGCTTATTCCCATAAAAACGGTCTTTGACGTACAGGAAAAGTGCTTAGCGTCACGTCAGGGTCTGAGCAGACGTACGCACTTTTTATTGTCGGAGTATTGCAGGTTTTTTGAGGCCTGTGATATGAAGCTGTTCTTGCAGCTCGCTGTTCTAAATTATGATGATTGGCCGTGTACTGAAAGACTTTATATGTTAATGATATTAATTAGGAGTCATTTACAAGGCAAAGAAACAAGATCATGATTGCGCGCAAGCGTACCACAAAATTTCTGTTTGCACCACACATTTTATGTTTACGATATTATCGCATGATCGTAATCTTCGTTTAGGATGGTTTAGGTGCAACATTGCAACATATTATAAATGCCCCGCCCAGACTCTCTTTCAAACAGGTCAGACGTGCAAGTATCAAACATAGTCTTAATCGGTGCCCCTCTCCAAACTGATACTCAGCGCGGGTAGATTACTTACAAATTGTAGTCTGTTACTGATTCCAAATTACATTACAAAAAATTTGTTTAGTAACATAATTCATTACATTAAGTAAAGACATTTTAAGTTTTTTTATATAAAAACATTTTATATAAAAAATATATATAATAACAATAATAATAATAATATATATACAAATAATTTGTTAGAATCTATAAATTATGAATAATATGTAATCATGTAATCAATACAAAACAAGTAACTGTGGTCACACTTTATTTTAAGGTCCAATTTTCGCCATTAACAAACCATTAACTACGACTCTTGCCTCAACAAAGTCCTCATTTGCTGCTTATTAATAGTTAGTAGTTTAGTTATTGGTTAGGATTAGGGTTTGGTTTAGGGTTACTTGCATGTAATTGTGAATAATTTATTGCTATTGTAATAGTAATGTAACTTGTAACAAAGACACCTTAAAATAAAGTGTTACTGTATCATCTAACCTTTTTACAAAGATGTGTTTGAATTAAGAATCTGATGTTTCCTTCAGGCAACAGATCTGCTGAATATCAAATACTGCTATAACTTTGTATTTTTCACTATACTTTAGCTTTAACCCTCTTTCAATGCCAAAATGCATGTGTGTGTGTGTGTGTGTGTGTGTGTGTGTGTGTGTGTGTGTGTGTGTGTGTGTGTGTGTGTGTGTGTGTGTGTGTGTGTTTGTGTTTGTGTTTGTGTTGTGTGTGTGTGTGTGTGTGTGTGTGTGTGTGTGTGTGTGTGTGTGTGTGTGTGTGTGTGTGTGTGTGTGTGTGGGTGTTTGTGTGTGTGTGGGTGTTTGTGTGTGTGTGTTAGACTATAGTTAATAAAGTCTTGTTTGTATCACACTTGAGGATGATCATTGTTTTGCTCATAACTGGAGTCCCTAATCATGCCCATCACAGCTACATGGCAATATTGTTTGCTGAATTTATAGTTTACACAGTTTATGATTTATACACCTTTTAAAATATGCTTAATATATATAGGATCTTAAGTACATTACAACTACACATTCAATACTCTTTCACAAGAGTTAACAAAGTTGTTCATGCCGAAAATTAAGAAACCAAGTCCTCTGTGCTCAGAAATAATATAAGTTATGCTACTTTTATTCATGACGACACCGGAGTCCAGTTCATTAATGCTGAAGCTGGCCAATATGACACGTCTAACCTTTATAATATGAAATAGTCACACAAAATTATAACTTTGAACATTTCATTTACAAATATGAACAGGGAAATTTGCAGAACCTGAAAGGCTTTATCGCCACTATAAGACCATAGAGGAAGGAAAAGGTCATGTCAAAATACAGTTTGAGGTTCATTCTCTAAGAGATATATCAAAAAGACGGGTACATATCTAGCCTTAAGAGACTATGCTTCAGAATAGAGACCAGAGAGCTGAAATCTCCTTCAGAAATATACAAAAGAAAGCTTTGCATAGGCAGCTCAGACCTTATAAACTGTGCCATGACCACAAACTGCAATATGACGTGAGAGTTAGACTGGATTGAACAGAAAATTGGGATAAAACAGACCGTGTTGATATAAAATAGACACATCAACACTAGTTAGAGGCATGTGAGATGAGAGATCACAGCCAAAGCTTAGAATAAAGCTTTCCAAATCTGGCTGGATTAATGGATGCGGATCCAGAGGGGAACGTGGAGGTTAACAGCTAGTCTGGGGTCAAAAGGTCACGGCCGCAGTGACTGACAAATGGGAAGATAAACCTGGACGGGGCTCAGTTATGGCCATAACACGGCGGGCGAGTTAGCGTTTAGATAAACAATGATGGATGGAAAAGATTCCCGACAGCAATTTATCTTAGTGATTTTATGAAATCATTTTTGAAGCTTGATTTGACAGGTTGAAGGAGGGACATTTGATGTTGGCAGAGACTTTGGGATGGCGGCAAAGGAGGAATTGAGGTTAGCTTAGTAGAGGCTTCTGCTGTCAAAAAACATTTTCTTTGCCACAATCTATATTTTACAAAACCCTGAAAATACAAGTGTGAAGGACATCTACACTGCACACACACACACAAGTGCCTTGTTTTCCAGGAAAGGTTTCTGAACATCATTAAAACAAAGTACATTTACTTGAGTTGAGAAGCCAAATTGTGTAAAAAACATGTGAAAATGAAGTGAGCTTACTTTAGATTACTTCAAATCTTAAAAGTATATTGTTTAATTACAAATTACTTGCAGATAATATATATATTAATTTTAATATATTAACATAATATAAAAGGTCACTTAAGTGTACATAAACAAAGACACGTTCATGGCTGTTTCTTAACACGCTTAAGTACACTTTTAGGTGTGCTTTGCAATAATGTCAAATTATAAGTTTTACTTTAAAAGTCAATGTTTTAATAATAATCGTGCAGTTTATCATACAAAAATCAAGAAAATTTGTGCAAAACCATCAAGCATCGGTATTGTGTTTTTTTTAGAGAATACATCTTGAATTAAGTTTATTTTTGGCCCTATTTTTTTCTCTTGCTCATGCATTTTGTTTTGATTTATGTGTAAAACAAGAAAATATGGGGCAAGAAAAATAAACAATTCAAGATATATTTTCTGAAAATAAGTCATAATTATTTTGTTTTGTCTGGCAATTTTGTTTTGTCAGTGAATGTATCTTGTTTTAAGCACATACTTCGTGCAACCCAACGTTTCTGATAAAGAAAATGATTTTCACAGTGTAGATCAAACCCAGATGTCTAGATAGAGAACAGCACTCTCATTTTCTCTCCCTGGCTCGTGCCTTGGTGGATTTTGTAAGTACACAAAAGAATCCACAGGAGAACATCTGAAGATGTCCCTGATATTTCGCAACAACCTGAATATCATCTTGTGTGGGAGTATTTACACCAGTCAGCCAGTGCAAATATCAACTTCAGACTGCACTGCTGAACTCTCCCAACAGTAAACTTAACACTGACTCACACTCAGAGAGAGCAATTAAACAAGAAGAGCCATCAGTTGTGGGAGACCACAGCCAATGCACGTGGGTGTAGGCGAATAACGTAAACGCAGAACTGAATATACATGTTTAATGTCACCGTCTTGTCCGCTTCCAACTCCCACCTGCACACTTTGCTGATTCAGACCACGCCCCTTGTGCCCTGCTCATGAATAATGCATAAAGGTCTCCAAAGCAGGTGTAGTCGGGCCCGTGAAATGATATGAATATTAGTCATGGTGATAATGAAATTCAAAAGTTAAGGGTTGTTGTGTGTGGGTTGGAGTGTGGACTTGCTGGGGGTGCCAGATGGGGAAAAATTAGAGATTTGATATGCACTGACAGAACCGAAATGCTTAGCCTTAAATTTAATAGCTCGTCAAAATTCAGATGGAGATGTCATATGGATGGAGAGGATGGCAGTCATTTTGTGCACACCTAAGATAATGGGTTAAGGTGAAAATAAAAGGATTTTAGATCATGAATCATGGGATGTGAATATTCAAAACTTATCGCTTTGGGAATATGAAGGTAGAGTTACCAGGAATGAGTGTTGTATGATTATTTGGCACTTGTTGAAAGGTTGAAAGCCTTTGTTGTAGTAGTGGGCCAACAGTCTATTCCAGCTCACTGAAAAAAAAGAATGCTCTAAGAACATTTTGATAATGCTCCCATTAAGTTATTATTTTTGAATGTCCTCTGAAAGGAAAACAAATCCATTTTTTTTTCAATGCTTTTACAAATCTATGAACACTAACATTAACTTGAACGTTAAGAGAACATTGTTTTATAATTTTGCTTACATTATGGGAACGTCAATGTTTATGACTGTTCTGAGATGAGTAATAATGGTAGCACTTTATTTTACAGTCCTGTTCCGCATGTACATACTATGCAGTTTTTATGGTAATTACAATAATTAGGTAATAAATAAGTACTAACCCTGAACCTACCCCTAAGCCTAACCTTAACCCATGTAGTTACCTTATATATATACCTTATACTTTCTTAGATAAGTACACTGTAAGTACATGTAAGTGCAACTGTAAAACATGTTTAACAAAAAAAAAAAAAAAAAAAATCAGACATCCGACTAAAACGTTTCAGGAAAAAAAAAAAAGTTCCATGAATGATTATGAAATTACATATAAAGATGTACATACGTCCTACTTAAGTACTGTAGGTCAAAAACACTCTTAAGTTCCAAAGTTCAGTTAATTGCATTTAATATGAATGTAAACTATAATACATTTTAACTTATTTGCAATTAACATGTAGATTGAGTGTCCCAAAAAATTACATTCAGTTTGCACTTCAGCATATTCTTTCAAATTATATTATTTACTTAATTACTATTTTAAAATAATCCTAAAGTGTACATCTTTTTTCACAAATCCAGTTTTTCATTCATTTATTTATTTATTTATTTGATCATGTGAACATTAAAGGAACATTCCATTTTATAATTTTGTAAACATTATGGAAATGTTGATGTTCTCTGAACATTCTGAAATGAGTAGTAACATTTAAAATATGGTGCACTACGCTAAAATGTTCCAGATGTATATGTAATGTTTATATGATGTATATATATAATGTTTTATTGCTAACTTTTTGAGAATATTATTAAAGACCAGATAAATCTTAATGAACATTCTATTAATGCTACTAGAAGAGTGTTTCTTCATAACTTTGAGAACCTTGCCTGAACGTTGTGAGAGTATTGTGAGAATGTTCGCTGTTAGCTGGGATGAAAGTTTATTCTAGTATTAATGACATTTTAATGATTATTATTATTATTATTATTATTATTATATTTGGATGACATACAAGAACATGCTAACAAGCTACAATGCACTGCTGGCTAAAATAATTGAATCACTTTCAAAATGTTTTTGGTTTTTTTTCCAGCTGATGAACGATAAAAACTTTGGCAGACAATCAGAATCTATCCTGCTTTAAAGAGCTCCAGCATTTAATGCAGCAGATGACAAAACAACAATGTACGTTATTGTTTGTTAGTGTGGACACTAATATACAGTTGTCTTTATAGTTATTCTTGTTGTGAATGGGCCTTAATTCATGTCTAATTTTGGTATGTATGAATAGCAACAAAAATCAAGTTAAAGTTGGTGCACTTCTTCAAAAACGCTCCAAGTGTGTGCTTGTCCTTTCGCCCTGATCCATGTTGTTTCTCGTAGCGATTAACATGTCTTGGGAGAGTCGGTTCTTGTGGATGCCGAGCAGCAGAGCAGCCGTCTGTGAAGACAAACGACCCGGCCGAGCGAGGTTAATGCACGTGATGCAGCAAACATGGACCGCCAGACAGGCCCACTTGGTGGGGGTGGGAACAATGTTGAAGACCTACGCACCTTCGGCTCCAGCCACTACCGCTAACGCCGTGATTAATACACGCCGTGGCTAATTAGCCCGGCACTGGAAGAGCACTTTAATAGCGAAACTCATCAAAAACTAGCCTAGCTGCTGTGAAAGTCAGAGAGGTAGCAAATGAGAAAGAGAGAGGCATGCAGACAATATCAACCTGTCTTCCAGGAGTCGTCTGGCACCCTGTCCCACACCATTACCCAGGTCCAGCACGTGCTTTCTCTGTTTGCGCCCGCTCAGATTTATAACCAAGCAGCTCCTACTGGGACCATTTACTGCCCACTGATGCTTTCAGCCTAACTCTCATTAAGGGTGAGATAAACGGGTTCCTTCCAGTAACGGGAGAGACCCCCACACAAGTATAGCATGAATTTAGTCACTAATCCTGGCTTCAAATCACTGTGATCGAATGTGTTTAAATTCGGCATAAAAAGTGCTTTTTGTAATAATGTAAAATTAAAGGTTTTACTTTAAAGTAAATAATTACATTTTAGTAATCCTTTAAAGTACACTTATTTTGAAGTGTTGACTAACATACTAAAGCACATGTAAAGTACTTACAGTATTAAATTATTATTAATAATAAAAAATAATAAAGGATTATAATTTTATCTGTAGTTATTCAATAGTACATTTGATATATTTCATGTTAATTTTTAATGTATTAAACTAGTGTCATTAATATAAATGTGTAAATATCACTAAAAATTGCATATACATTTAAACTCAAAACACAAGTTTCAACAGAGTTTTAGTTTATCATAAATGCTCATCAGTATATTCAGTAGTATTTGTATTTCAGTAGTACCATATTTCAAAGAATAAAAGTAATTATGACATTACATATAAAGATGTAATCAAGTTAAGCTAAATGCATTTCACATAAATTTAAACTATAATACATTTTTATTTAATTGCAGTTAACATGCAGTTAAGCATCTGAAAACATTGCATTCAGTTTGAACTTAAGTATATTCTTTTAAAGTGTATTATTTCTATAAGTACTCCTTTTCAAAGAATTTTAAAAAGTTATTTTAAAAGAATTGCAGGTGATATCTTAACAATGTTATACGCTACACTCAGATTTGCCAAGACATCAACATTTCCTATCATATAAACACATTCTACCTAAAACAAATGTGGCCCTGGACCACAAAACCAGTCTTAAGTCGCTGGGGTATATTTATACCAATAGCCAAAAATACATTGTATAGGTCACAATTATTGATTTTTCTTTTATGCCAAAAATCATTAGGACATCATGATCAAGATCATGTTCCATGAAGATATTTTGTAAATTTCCTACTGTAAATATATAAAAACTTAATTTTTGATTAGTAATATGCATTGCTAAGAACCTCATTTGGACAACTTTAAAGGTGAATTTCTCAATATTTAGATTTTTTTTGCACCCTCAAATTCCAGATTTTCAAATAGTTGTATCTCGGCCAAATAATATATAGCTTATAAAATAGCGTATTTATTCAGCTTTCAGATGATGTATAAATCTCAATTTCGAAAAATTGACCCTTATGACTGGTTTTGTGGTCCAGGGTCACAAATGATCTTGGCCACACTATGCTTAGTTGTTTAGCTCAATACTATTCAGTACTATAACCGTAGAGCTAGATTTCAAGGAATTTTAAGAGACACATCCTAAACAAAGTTGATATTTGACTGATGCAAAACCAAGAACTCCATTAAGTCTCCTGAGCTATGAAAGAGCAATCTCTGAGCAACAGAATTTTCCTCTGGGAGGTAACAAATGTAGCCAAGAGACAGAGGCAGCAAATGAGAAAGACGAAGAGAGAGACAGAGGAATATCAGCCTGGCTAGGAACTGTTGACACTGTAATATTCTCCTCTGACTATCTTGGCCCAAACACCATCAGCCTTTTTGATTACACTGCAGGGACTGTATTGCACCACACAGCAGCACAATCCTACCTAACCTTTCCTTAGACAAACTGTTCAGAGAAAATCAGAGCAGGCACGCAAAGGAATTGTATAGAAATTGGGTAAAAATAATAAATAGCCTACATAACCTGACCTTCACGCTGTTAAAGTACACCGAAATATGAACCGGATCCAATGTAGTAATGTCAGATCCAATATTCCCAGTCAATATCTTATGAGTAAAGTGGCACAAACATCAGCATTCCTGCAGGATCTGATGAAAATTATCATACAGAAAATGTTTCTAGAAGGATCCAGTTTGTGGCTCATAAATTAAGGGAGTTCTTTGTAATGTATTGTTTATGTGAATTCATCTCTTCTTGGCCTCTGCAGGCAGGCATTTTCTAGGTGTTAACAGAGAGAGCCATGTGTTGATGCATGCTGGTAGAAAAGTATCTGGACAACATGATGTAGAACTGAGATGAGACTCTACATACTGACCAATGAGTGTAGGAGATTGCAGGTAAAGAGGGTTTTCATAGAGATGCAATGAACCTTTCTGTATTCAGTTCTTAAAATAAGCATTTGTTTTTCTTAGTATGAAGAACATTTCAATAATCTGAAGAACATTTTCCACTACAAAGAATATTTTGTGCAATTATAATGTTCCACATTTTAAAAACAAAGATTCCAAAATGGGTTTTCACAGTGATGCAACAGAAGAACTGTTTTGGGTTCCCCAAAGAACCTTTTTGTTAACAGTTTGTAAAAGAAGCAGGTTTATTCTTAAGGTACGCTCACATTTTCTGTTACTCTGTGAAATTACGCTGGGTGAAATCTAGTTATTTCAATAGGAATCTGCACAACTCTCAGGAGTTTTGCGGGAGGATGCAAAAGTTCTGCATGCAGATTTTGCACGTTTAAATTGTTTGTATGTTTAAATCATGCAAATTTACCAACAGACCAACACTGACCAACAGAATGCTGCTTGGTGTGAAAAGGATTTTGGTGCTTCATAAATCGCCATATGTTACTGACATTTTTTGCAAACAAAATTTGGCTTAAATTTCATTAATGTAACTGCACCTTTTTTTTGTTATCAACAATTTGTTATTTTCTTTTTTCACACAACACAACATAGCATCCAAAATATAACAAAACAACAGACACATACTCAACATATCAAGGTCCAATCAAAAGGGAGGGAGAGAGGGAAGGACACGTAACTGCACCTTAAATGTGAAGACTATTTCAATAATCTGTGAAATATTTTCCTATTATAATTTTGTGGAATGAAAGCGAACAGGTTCCAAAATAGGGTTTTCACAGAAATGCCATAAAAGGCCATGGGCATATGGACAAAACCCTCCTCTGAGGCCCAGAAAGTTCCCTGTTGTCCTCCTCGTCCTTTTGCCCAGAGACAAAAGTTTAAAAAACCCTTTAAACTTTTATTGATGAGGCTTTGACATTTAAGATTGTACAGCCATCAAACTTCTAAAGCTCAGCAGTCTTACCAGCTGAACCAAAACCTGACCATAAAAAAATGACTGTCCTAAACGCACTGTCCTTATCACTCAATCTGGGCCCCGTCCCTGATCCGTTCGTAATGAACATGTCTGAGGAGAAAAACTGATCCTTAATTACTTCCCGAGCGCAGAGCAAATCAAGCTGCATATTCCAAGGCTTTTTTAAAGAAAACCCTCAAGTGCAACCTTGTAAAACAAATGAGTTGTGTCATTTTCTTCTCTGTGGGAAAAAGAAACGAGGCGGCTGCGACGATGAATTGTGACGTACCTTATTTCCTGGGGCCTCGCGGCAATAGTCGATAAAAGGGAATAGCTTTAGAATGACCTACAGTCGGCCGTAATTGACCTATTTTGCATACGCTCTGGAACATTTTGTGCTGTGCAGGACAGACGTTTTATTTGCCCGGTTATTTATTGGCTGGCAACATGCTGCTAATGCCCGGCCAGGGACTTTGCTGGAGTGTGGTTGTAGATTATCATGATTGCCACTTATTAGCTTCGAGCAGTCTGCGTGTGCGCCGGAGTGAAGGAGCGTGTTTACGTCCTCTGACACCCGCTGAACTTTAGCCATCTCTAATGGAAAGGGACGCCACATCGGATGCATATTCATTTCCATTAGATGTATAAAAGAGTAGTGTCGACAAAACGAGCCGATCATCTCATGTCGCGTCACCTCACGTAACGTTTCAAGTCAAATGTTCTCGAGCGAGGCGTTTGTTTGCTATAATTTAGCCCTGCGATCGATGAGGCGGCTGACAATAATTGTGAAAAATCGTCTTGGCCCTCGCAGGCGGTCTAAAGGGAAGCGCGATGCCATCTGACACGGCTGTGTTTGTCTTTGAGACTGTCTCTGCCACAGGCTTAACTTGAACTCCCATCATCCCCTCCAGCCACCAACTCCAACTAATGAACAATTACAGCTGGCGGGATCACTTAGTTGATCATTACTGAAAGACTCCTGATGGGAATAAATAGATGCTTTTGAATATGATGATCGGTTAATAAATTGGTCTGAGTTGAAAAGACGGGCAGATGAATTTGTCAGTGTTAAACAGTGTTGGGCAGTAACTAGTTACTAATAACTAGTTACAGTAATAATATTACTTTTTGCAGTAACTTGTAGTGAAATTAATTACTAATAAGATTTCAGAAATAATATTACAGTTACTATCCATAAAATAGCTCGTTATTTTCGATTCCTCAACCCCTACTGATTTAAAGTCCAACAATCCAATAATTCCTAGATTTATTTTCATAATTTCCTCAACTTGCACAGGCACATGAAGTCACCAGTGCAGCAGGCATATGGAATATGAAAAAGCTTACATTCAGCGGATGGAAATATTGCCATTATATTGATTTTGTTAAGAGATAAGATGATCTGAACACTTAAGTTGTGGCATTATGGACGTTGTGGCATTACTTTACTCTGGCATTGCATGGCTGTATAAAATCTTTTTAGAGAATGAAGCATTTTCTGATGAACTTATATGATATATTATCTTGATGAAATGCATCATGGAATATAATCGCATATGGGTATAACAGAGAAATTATAGCTACAATTAGCTTCAAGATACACATGACAATTAGTGAGATTAATACAATACTTTTACTTAAACATTATTATCAATCACCACTGAATGTTTGTAATAACTTCTGACTGCAATCCAATGTGGATTTTGGTCAAATGATGAGGCAATGTGTAACATTAGTAACATTTTAGAAGAATTTTATGAGGAAGATATTGTAGTTATGTGGGGCCATCAAAGAAAAGTAACGTAACTAGTAGTGTATCTAATTAAACTAATTAAAGTAATAATATTACTTTTGAAAGGAGTAACTAGTAATGAGTAATACAACCCAAATTCCGGAAATGTTGGGACATTTTTTTAAATGTGAATACAATGAAAACTAAAAGACTTTTAAATTAAATGAGCCAATATTTTATTCACAATAGAACATAGAGAACATAACAAATGTTCAAACGGAGAAATTGTACACTTTTATCCACTAAATGAGCTCATTTCAAATTTGATGCCTGCTACAGGTCTCAAAAATGTTAGCAAGGGGGCAACAAAGGGCTGAAAAATCAAGACACTTTGAAAAGATTCAGCTGGGAGAACATCTAGCAACTAATTAAGTTAATTGACATCAGGTCTAGCTATACAAGGGATGTCTTAGAGAGGCAGAGTCTCTCAGAAGTAAAGATGGGCAGAGCCTCTCCAATCTGTGAAAGAGTGTGGAAAAAGATTGTGGAATACTTTGAAAATAACGTTCCTCAACGTCAAATTACAAAGGCTTTGCAAATCTCATCATCTAGAGTGCATAACATCATCAAAATATTCAGAGAAACTGGAGAAATCTCTGTGCGTAAGGGACAAGGCCGAACACCTTTGTTGGATGCCCGTGGTCTTCGGGCCCTCAGACCACACTGTATCACTCATCAGCATGATTCTGTCATTGACATTACTAAATGGGCCCAGGAATACTTCCAGAAACCACTGTCGGTAAACACAATCTGCCATGCCATCTCCAGATGCCAACTAAAGCTCTATCGTGCAAAAAGGAAGCCATATGTGAAAATGGTCCAGAAGCCCCGTCGTGTCCTGTGGGCCAAAGCTCATTTAAGATGGACTGTTTCAAAGTGGAAAAGTCCTCTATGGTCAGACGAGTCCAAATTTGACAGTCTTGTTGGAAATCACGAATACCATGTCCTCTGGGCTAAAGAGGAGGGAGACCTTCCAGCATGTTATCAGCGTTCAGTTCAAAAGCCAGCATCTCTGATGGTATGGGGGTGCATAAGTGCATACGGTATGGACAGCGTGCATGGTTTGGAAGGCACTATGAATGCTGAAATGTATATAAAGGTTTTAGAGCAACATATTCTCCCCTCCAGATGACATCTATTTCAGGGAAGGCCTTGTTTATTTCAGCAGGACAATGCAAAACCACATACTGCAGCTATTACAACAGCATGGCTTCGTAGTAGAAGAGTCCGGGTGCTGAATTGGCGTGCCTGCAGTCCAGATCTTTCACCTATAGAGAACATTTGGTGCATCACAAAACAAAAAATACGTCAAAGACGACCACGAACTCTTCAGCAAATGGAAACCTATATCAGGCAAGAATGGGACCAAATTCCAACACCAAAACTCCAGAAACTCATAACCTCGATGCCCAGACGTCTTCAAAGTGTTTTGATGTGAGATGCTACACTTCAATTTGAGATGCTACACCATGGTAAACATGCCCCCGCCCCAACTATTTTGAGACCTGTAGCAGGCATCAAATTTGAAATGAGCTCATTTTGTGCATAAAATTGTAAAATTTCTCAGTTTAAACATTTGTAATGTTCTCTATGTTCTATTGTGAATAAAATATTGGCTCATGTGATTTGAAATTATTTTAGTTTTCATTTTATTCAAATTTAAAAAACGTCCCAACATTTCCGGAATTCGGGTTGTATATTAAATCTTTTGAGTAATGAGCCCAACACTGGTGTTAAATGTGTAGGATTTATACAATAAAATATCCCAGCATACATTTATTCCACACCAACTGCACTGATTTCAGCATGCAAGTTCAAGACACGTGTCTGGTTTGCACTTTTATAAGAAACTAGCACATTTCTTTGTAAAGTTTTTGGAGAAGAAATCGCAGTGCCCTTATTTTAAGGGATATGTGAAAGTTCTGTCATATTTACTCATCCACATGTTGTTCCAAACCACTATGACCTTCTTTCTTTTTTTTCTGTGGACTGCAAAATAATATGTAGAATGACAGTCTTGGTCACCATTCATTTTGGTTGCATACAAAAGCAGATGAAATGAAAGTAAATGGTGACTCAGGCTCTCCAGCTGGTTTGGAACGAGGTGAGGGTATTGTAGATTTTCTACTAACAAGCTGCTTTCTCCAACAAGTATTGGTGAAGCATGTCAAAATGCTATATCCGTGCTTTTAAGGTTGCATTATATTGTGCATGCAGTCTTAAAGCCAAGTGAGTCAATAAACTGATTTTGCTCATGAGTTATTTCAGCGTTATAATACAATTTTATTTTCAATTATGATTTTGGCTTCCAATGATTTTGAAAAGAATATAAATGGAGAAAAATTATTATTGTGATGTATTCAAACTCACAATGGTACTGTTGTTCTGTCTTGTTTAATAAACCTTTTCCTTTACAGTGGTGTGCTTTCACTGTTCCCTGAACATTTATTTATTTTGATCTAGCTAATTTATTTGTATTTATTATATTTATATTATTAATTTAAATGTGCGTTTTGTGTGCTGTGTGTATATATATATATATATATATATATATATATATATATATATATATGTTTTAAATTGAGCAATCATGTTAAATAATGGTGATCTTAATATTAACCAAAATAATTGGGTTTATGATTTGTGCAATAATCAAGTAGAACTAATTTATATACTACTATAGCATTTATTAATATTTTATACCATCCTTTATATGTATATGTCTAGTTTTCATTTTAATTATTGTCGAAGCTTTAGTCATTTTGTTAAATATTTTGTAATTTGTATTTTTTATAAATCTTACCATTTTTCTTTTATATATAGGAATATATGTAAGATATATGTATGTATATATATATATATATATATATATATATATATATATATATATATATATATATATATATATTATAGTTTTAGGATTACTCTTCATTTTACAGTGTCCTTCTTAGGGTGTAATTATACATTTAAGTACTAAGTAATATTAATTAACTACATGTACTTTTATTTTAAAGAGTATAGAACATTCCCATTGCACTAATTGTTCTTTATAGTGGGAAAATGTCCTTTAGATTATTGAAATATCCTTTACACTATGAAATCCATGCTTCCTTTAAGAACTGTTCACTGAAAGTTTCTTATTGGGAACCCAAAATGGTTCTTCTATTATAAAAAAAAAAAAAAAAAAGATTGGAAAGATGGAAAGATTCCATGGATGTTAAAGGTTCGTCATGGAACCATAAAAACCAGCGGAGAACCTTTATTGTTGGTGTAGTGTTCAGTGCTGTCTTTAGCCCTGTTCATCACATCGAGCATTCGTGTTCCTGCTGTCTTCTCCGTGACGGTGGTGTATGTGTTTGTGTCAGTTTCCACTCCTCCTCCTCTAAATCCGACTGTCTGGTCCTGGGACATCCCCGTTCCCATAAACACAGCTGTCATGTCTGCTGTCTGACGGAAAAGCAGCCAGCACTGACAAGCGTCCCCAGCTTGGGTCTGTCAGAGTGTCTACTCAAACACAAGAACTGACTCCCTGTCTGATAGACATGAAAACACAAATACTGAATTATTATCTGCTCTCAGGGCTAATTTACTGGCCTACTTCATTCAGTCATTCCTGCAGGAAAGAAAAACACAAAGAAGACCTTAATACCTCAGATTCTGCTATACATCACTTTGAGTGCAAATGAAGACTAAATGTAGTCAGTATTTGCTTTCTTAATGCACATTCCTGGTCTTATTGTGAACGATTCCGTGCAAATTTTTACTAAAGAAGAAACATTTGCCTCTATAAAATGTCATAAAAAGTGTAATCACTTGCTCTAAAAGCCTGTAATATGGCTTTGTTTGGGCTACTGTCACCAAGCCCTCTTCTTTTTCTCTAACCACCTGTCATAGACTGAGTAATATCACATTACAGAAGTAGGTGCAATAGGTTGCAAACATTTCCCAAGAAGCAATCTAAGCAGAGATTTCGATAAAATAAAAAATAAAAACTTTCAAACAAACTACACTAAATGAACTAAATGTTTTGTACATTTATTACACTATTAACAGTTGCTTGATTTCTGTATCTCTAGAAGAATTTTATTAGAAACATCTACGATGGTTTGAGTTGATACTTAAACACTTCATCAGGTCTTCTGAACTAAAAATAAAATATAATAAAATAAAATTATCCTGTTCAATTCACTGTAAAAAAAATAAGTAAAGAAAGAAAGAAAGAAAGCAGAAATTCACTGTAAAAAAAATATTACAGCAGTATGTTGACATATTGGTGACTGCATATTTTGCAACGTATAACTATATATTTCATTAAGTGATGTTAATATACCAATCTACCTGCACTACCAAGATTGGATTTTTACCATAAAATGTAAAAAAAATAAAATAAATTGGAAACAAATGCAAAATAGAAGCATTTGACTCCACTCTAGATACAGAGAACAAGAGAGTTCAGATTATCATGAACAGAGCCAATAAAATGATGAAAGTGAAAGAGGCTTGACATGAAACAGCAATAGATGCAGCAGACAGAGAGAGAGAGAGAATCTAGCACCGAGCCTCCCAACATCACATCGATTAGGTCCAGTTAGCTTTGCGCTAGAGTCGACTCTTCTCACAAGGCCGAGGTGATGGACAGTGAGCGTTCAGTGATAGCGTGATTGTCAGCTGAAGTGGCAGTTATAAATTTACTCTAGATAGGAGTTTTCAGTGAACAGCGAGGGAGGGTAAGCTAGAGAAGCGTCTCTAATCTCTGGATTCCATCATCGTCACGACAAAAGCACTTTTATAGAAATCATATTCAGTGGTGGATGTCCTTGGAAAAACATCTTCCCTTCCTCTCTTTCGCAGGATTGCGGCGATCCGAGGGGCCACCGGTGGGTTTACAGTAAAATATTGTTTCTGTTTGTTGTAGGTTAAAAGCACATTAATCTTTGCTTACAGTATAATACTGGCAGAGTTCAATAGCGGCCTTGTGAGCTGAATAGCAATGCCCTGCTCCTTAAAGCCACCCCATCATGGATGATTTTTTCAATATCTTAAAAGTGAAGGCCTTCAGACTGCTTGATCCAATCAGGAGATATCAGGTACTTGAGCAAGGGTATACAGTACAAACAAATGCAGAGGATGATGGTGAAATATGAGGGCATGTTGGAGAACATATGCACATGCGCAAACACACACACACACACACACACACGCCGGTGTGTCGGTGGCGCCTGGTGCTTTTCAAAAGGGGGGAAACACAGATGTCACGTTATAAAACATGGCATAATGATTACCGTCACATTTAATTTATTATTATTTTGATGTCTGTTATTTTGTTCCTAAAAGATGGACTACTACTGAACATGGAATTTCAAAATAATTGATCTGAATGGAAGTTGTGAGTGATTTTGCTACGTAAAATAAACTTTATGTTCAAAAGATTTAGCAACTAAGTGAATTGGCCTTGCATGTGTCATATACGTAATGAAAAAATAAATAAATGTAAACAGCAATACTATAAATAAATAAATAATACTAAAATGAGTAAACAGGTAATTACGCTTTTAAATAAATAAATAAATAAAACCTTTTTAAACAAATAAACAGCTATTTAAATAAATAAATAAACAATGCTAAAATAAATACACAGGCAATTAGCAATTATGCTTATAAATAAATAAACAGCAATGCTGCTTTAAATAAAGAAACAAACAAACAAACAGCTATACTACATTAAAATAAATAAAATAAAATGTATTTAAATAGGTAAACAGCAATGCTAGATTTAAAGGAAATAATAAATAACACCTTTTTAAAAAAAGAGATAAACAGCAATGCTATAAATAAATAAAAAGGTCTTTATGAATAGATAAACAGCAATTATTTAAACAAATAATTAAAATAATTGAATAAATATTTAAATAAACAAACAAACAAACAACAGCAATACTGCATTTGAATGAATGAATGAATGAATGAATGCACTCAACACTGGCTCCACAGCCTTACATGTATTGAATCAGACATGTTATGCTGAACCCAGTCAGAACATACATAGCTTGTTGGTCAGGCTAAGCCTTTATGTGTGGTTTGGGATGTACATCTCACCATGAGGCTCGACAGCCTTTTAATTACTGTCAATTTCCAGCTTGCAGCTCACCAGCAGAAGACAGAGCAGAACGTGCTGCTGATATGAACACTTTCACACACAACAGGGATACAGACTAATGCTCGTGTCACATTGATTGCTCTAACTAGATGGCAAACAAAAAGCACTTGAGAAGTTGTTGTCCAACCAATACCACAATGAAGCCTGGCGAGCGACGCGGCAGCAGTGTATGATGGGTGGGTGATTTATAAAGCCGTCTTTTGCCAGGACCTGGCGCTCTCAAACAGCGTCTGCGGTGCCACAGGAAGGCAGGTGGCAATTAGAAACCAGAAGTGTCATCAATACTGTCTTCACCTCAGACGGTAAAACACAAACTCCACCGGAACGACATACTGCAGGAGTTCACAAACCAAAATGTGTGATAAACTCATCTCAAGCTGAGGAAACCTGGCCACAACCATGAACAGCAAAGGAGCTGATTCTGAAGTGTCCTAGTTAATATTGCTTGGCCTCAAAAAGTATTTGTACAAAATGTTTAAAATTGCAGTTTGCTTTTACATTTATTCAAATGGCCCCAATATGATTTTTCCTTACACTTTATATTATAGTGTCCTTGTTACATGTATTTACCACGGTAATAACAATATGTTATGCATAATTGCATGCAACTAACCCCAAACCAATCCCTCATCCTAACCCTAAACATATAGTAAGTACATACAGTTAATTAATATGGTCACACTTTATTTTAAGGTCCAATTCTCACTAACTTTTAAACTCAAGGGGAAACATATTTACATATCCAGAGTACATTGAGAAGGACACAGTACTTTAGAAATTAAATTAAATTAAATTAAATTAAATTATTTGAATGCAATAAAAAGTGTTTTTCGATATAAAGTATTTTACATTTACTAAATTACATTTACTTCATCATTACAAGTGCAATTACAAACATATGACATACAAGAAATACAATTTTAGTTTAAATGCTTGTCAGTACATTCAGCAGTACACTTTAACCATATTTTAGATAATACATGTGTGAAATTTTATATAAAGATGTACTTAAATCCTACTTAATGGAGTCAAAAAAAAGCACTCGACGTTCAGCTAACTGCATTTAATATACATTTAAACTATAATGCATTTTCATTGAATTGCAATGCCTTTAAGAACAATAGCATGCCTTTAAGTGTCTGGAAACATTATTCAGATTGTACTTCAGTATAGTCTTTGCAAAGTATATTTCTTTTAAAGTATATTATTTCTGTATTAAGTATGTCTTTCTCTTTTCTACAAGGGTTAGAATTGGTTTGGGGGGGGGGGGGGGGGGGGCTAACCAAATGCTCAACCCATTCTCACTCCCAAGGCGTCAAAAACTGAAGCGTGGTCAAACGCTTTTAGCGTCACTATGAAGACGCCAAAAGTGCCACTAGGCGTCAGTATATGACAAAATAGGAACTCCATTGCTTTCAAATGCTTGCTTTATGCGTCAGGTCCAGACGCTTATGGAAAATGAGCATGCGTCTGTTACGTCATCTCAATTTGGTGAGAATGAAATAAAAAAAAAATTATCTTGTTCTGTAAAGACTTTAAATATTATCAGGATACCCCTTATATCTCTAGCAACTCTAAAGCTTCAACTTTCATTCAAATTAATTTACATATACATGTATTATATAATGTTTTAGCGCTTTTTTTAATTGAATGATTGTGTATTGTGCATAACCCGGGCCTGTTTCTATTAATAAACATAATGCAAATATTATAAGGTGTACATTTATATTTGTAGAGTGGAAACGCCCAGTGTTACACTTAATGTGTATTTGTATATAAATATAAGTTTAATGTATTTATTCTGTGTTGACGGCACGTTGTGCTGTTTCTTTTATATATACTTAATCAAAGAGACATTAACAAAAAAATAATTAGCAGATTTTTAAGTTAGTTAAAAAGTTATTTAATGTCTGTGGAATATAATGTACTTTACAAAGTTTTATTTTATATTTTCGTCTAAAATGTTGGCCGAGGTTTTTACAGGGTAAGTTTATATAACTTTCTTTCATACTCGAATCCTTAAGTTTAAGAATATAAACCAACGTATTTTAATATTTGTAATTTTTTTCTTTTTAATTTTTTTTTTAATCAATTGTTTTTGTACTAACCAGCATATTACAAATAAAGTTTTCGATTCAAATATACTTTGTACACCTTTTTCCTGACATAAAAATGGGCGCCGCCGTTTGTAAATTATATAGGTATAGCTTCCGGTCTGATCCGCGTCCAGCTATTTTTAGCTGTACAAAGCAGTTCGTTATTCTCCTCGTTATTTACCTATAGCGTCTAATGAACCGGAAGTCTCACCCATAGGCTTTCTTCCGCGTTCGGGAAAAAGGCGGTAGGAAATCGTGACATGTTGCTAGCGCATCCCTTGCATGGTAGGTTGTACAGTAATTAGATAATTTATATTAAAAAGTTCAGCTTCTGAACTTACTTTTTATTGTTTTTGTTACCATTGTGCACTATTACACACGTATGTGGGTTGTTCTAAATATTATGAAAAACACTAACGTTATACCTAAAACCATTTGACAGGTGCTAATGGTACCTGATGTTCAGACCAATACATATCAAAATATAGTGTTAGCATATTAGCCAATAATTTATAAATTGGTGTTTATCAAATAATTTATAGTTTGGGCTTTGTATCAAACTGCTAAGATTTATTACGGTTTTTGATACACATGCAATTCAATGAGATAACTATTCATATATTTTGAATAAACAGTATACCGATTAGTAGGCATGCATTTTAAAATTTTGTACCTTTTATCAATAGTTAATTCACATTTAATTAGCATGAACAATTGTATTGGCAGTTGGCATTAACTAACATTAACAAAGATTAAAAATGCTGTAAAACTGTATTGTTCATTGTTAGTTTGTGTAAACTAATGTTAACTTATGTTAATAAATACAACCTTCCTTTCTTTTTCTTTCTTTGTATTGGTCATTGGTGATTAAGTATGCTTATGTTCTGTACATCTTTCATTACAATTTTAAATTTGAGGAAATACAGGAAATACAATTATTTAATTTTGGGTAAAGTTATTTTTATAGCTTTAATAAATGGACAATCCACACATCTTATTGTGCATACTTTCCTAAATTTATTATCTATTATCCACTATATATTAACCATTAATTATACCTTTCATTCAATAAGCAACACAACAGGTTGTTTTAATAGATAGCATGCAAACAAAAATGGTCAAGTAGAAAAATCAATTCAAAATTAAAAACGTTAATTTCAGCATTTGTCCTGCAGTTGTTTTATTTACATTGTGTTTGGAAAATATAGCAAATAATTGTATAAGGTATTAAAAGTTGTACTAAATATGGTTTTGTTTTTCTTTTCAGACAATGACAAAACCAAAACAGAGACCTTGTCCCCACTGCCAAACACCTAGCAATTCTAGTTGCAAAACATGCAAAAAATGTTTTGCTAGTTTAATTACCAGACAAAAATTTAAGGCAAAGCAAAAAAATATTGAGGAGAGCACATGGAGGTCCACCACCAAAAAACACCGGAATGCTGCTCGCGTGGTTGATTCTGCCCGCATTGCTGTAAGTCTTGTTTTGCTAATGTTGTATTAAGTTGTGTCCCAAATGACATACTATATACTATGCACTTAAACTATGTACTGTGCACTCAGCCATCTAGTTTACAGTATGAATCTAAGAAGAGTAGTATCGTCCCAAATGGAACACTTAATTTTTTTTTTTTTACTAACGGAAAGTATAACCAGTTTTCCAGATGAGGGCAAATGTATAGTGCAATGTAAGTCAAATCAATTTGTACATTGTTCTTTTAATGCCATTGTTATTTTGTGTTCAGCGTAACCTCAGTTACCATCAGACTAAAGTGTAATCATCTCTGCAAGTAAACTTTGCTCTCACAGTGTCTGATTGCTCAGCCTCTCTCCCATCATGTAAGCAAAATGAATGAGTGCATCAACTGTGTACTTAAATTAGACTTTTGCTTTTGGAATTCCCAATGTGAACACACTACTTACCTTATTTATACTACAAAATGGTGTAGAATAGTGCATAAGTATGCAATTTGGGACGCACCTTTAGTATACTGTATCCGTTATATTCTGTTTACTCTATATTGCAGAGGTTCTCAGCTCTGGCCCTCAAGATCCATTTTCATGCGGAGTTTAGCTCCAACCCTGATAAAACACACCTGACCAAGATAATCAAGATCTTCAGGAATACTACAGCTGCATCCGAAAGCTCTAAAATGCTGCCTTTTTGGAGGCAGCATTTCAAGGCATGTCCGAATCCAATATTTACTTTACTTCCTATCTCCTGAGATACCTTCATCAGGTCAGTTTTTGAAGGCAGCATACATGTATCCTTCGCTGCCTTCAATGTCCCATAATTCTATGCGTGTGCGACGTGAGCAGGAATGTAATTGGTCAAGCCTGGTCGAGTTCGAAAAAAGAAAGTGGCTGGAGCACAGTTTTAGTGTAAATAAAGTTATATTTTCCCTTTTTACACCTTTTGATTGCATTTCTAGCAAGAAATTAGTACTGTAGTTTTCAAATATTCAATTAGTTATCACATAGGCGCTCTCTGTTTATATTTCAAACTGAATTCCGTTACGCTGCCTATGAAGGCTGTCCAAATGCGTTTCCCGGTGGTGCCTTCATTGCACAAACGCTTCCTCCGAAGTAGGCAACAAGTCAGCTGTCTAAGCTTTCGGACGCAGCCTACAAATTTGCAGGCAGGTGAGAGTTTGATCAGGGTTGGAGCTAAACTCTACAGGAAAGTCGATCTTGAGGGCCAGAGTTGAGAACCTGTGGTATAATGCATATTCAGCTATTCATATATTCATAATTCATTTAGTGCTGCCAAACAATTAATTGCGATTAATCGCATCCAAAATAAAAGTTTTTGTTTACATAATATGTGTATGTGTACGGTGTATATATTTATTATGTATATAATAATAGACAAACATGCATGTATAGTTTTTTTTTATATTTACATGTATATAGTTATATTCCTATATTTTATATTATATATAAATACATTTATATATAATATAAATATATACATTTATATTTATATATTTATATTATATTTAAATATATGTAATATATAAACATAACATATTTTTCTTAAATATATACATGCATGTGTTTGTATTTATATACACATAATAAATATACACAGTACACTCATATATGTTATGTTAAAAAAACTTGTTTTGGATGCGAACAGCAGCTTTTATTTTTGAATGAAATATTTGACAGCACTATATAATATATGATCATATGTACTTGTTAAATATTAAGTAGTAAACTTTTGTTTGGGAAGTCCTTGCTTCCCATTATGGATGGACTGATATTTATTCTATTATTTCTGTGTCTGTTTTACAGGTTAAGAAACTGGAGGTACTAGGCTATAAGCCAATTTTGTTCATTTCAAAAGAGCAAAAGCAGGGTTTTTTAGCCGAAGTCATTACTTCAATGGGTCCCTGTGCTGAGGGGCCACTTCAGAACATCTTTAACAAAATGACTAGCCTCTACGAATATTTTATTAAAAGTAAGTATTTTATTTAATAAAAAAAATAAAAAAATCTGTTTATTTTTCTCTTGTTCTGTAAAGACTTGAAATATTATTACCCCTTATATCTCTAGCAACTCTAAAGCTTCAACTTTCATTCAAATTAATTTACATGTACATGTATTTTATATATAATGTTTTAGCGCTTTTTTAATTGAATGATTGTGTAAACGCCCAGTGTTACACTTAATGTGTATTTGTATATAAATATAAGTTTAATGTATTTATTCTGTGTTGACGGCACGTTGTGCTGCACGTGATCTCCATAGTCTTTAATTTATGCGAAGAAGTTTCAAATTTTGAAAACATTTCTGTAAACATTTCTAGATTATCAAAGGCTTCAGATCCAAACTACTGCCGAAACTGACCCTGATGTCTGCCAGGACAAGACTTCCTCCCTTCCTCCTCCTCCATCTTCTTCCTCCAACCTTTCTCCTCATTCCTCCTCTTTCTACACTGTTCCTCCTTCTTCCTCCAACCTCCCTCCTCTTACCTCCTCTTTTCACACCCTTACTCCTTCTCCATCTTCCAACATTTCTTCTACTACCTCTTCTTTCTACACCTTTCCTTCTGTATCTTCCTTTGACCTTCCTCCTCCTACCCCGTCTAACATTAGCTTTCTTCCTCCTGTATCTTCTTCCTGCACTCTTCTTCCTCCACCACCTTCTTTATGCACTCTTTCGCCTACCTCCTCTTTCTGCACGCTTACTTCTCCATCTTCTTTTTCCAGCATTCCTCCTTGTAGCTCCTCATATATCACCCTTTCCTCCACCACTTCTTCCTGTAGTTTTCCTCATCCACCACCTTCCTTTTCTCCTTCTTCTTCCAGCATTCCTCCTGCTACCTCCTCTTACATCACCCTTCTTCCTCATACCTCTTCCTCTTGCACTCTTCCTCCTTCACCACCTTTATCCACTCCTCCTACCCCATCTTTACCCACCCTTTCTCTTACCTGTCAGAGCATGCCTGCTACCTCCCCACTTTCTACTGTAACTACTGCTACCACATTTACCACCAACGATTCAGGTGATTATTTTTAACTTGTGGGAAATTGATAAAATCAATGCATTACTTTATTTATGGTCTAGATTTTGTTTTGATAATTTTGATCTAACTGTTTTATGTGTGTATGTGTGTATTTACAGGCAGTTCTTGCACAAAAAATCCCCGTACAAAAGGCAAACAAAGAAAATGGATGTATAAACAAGCAGGTATTGACAATTTTGATTTATAATAAGAGCTAACGACAAAAAAGACACATACTGTAGTCCCTGCTTGAATGCAGCATACAGATCTATGCAGAATGTGCATAAACTGAAATGAAGCCCTGAACTGGAGTGTTTATTTGCATATAAGCATCAGAATATGCATGTGCATATATTCATGGTTCATGGGTGCTACTGTACAGTATGCAGATCTATGAATGCTTGTTACCATACCAAATATTTACCTCCAATGTGTATAGATCTTTTTCAGTGAAGTTTTCTGAACAGTTTTTACAGTTAGTTCAGGTAAATTTGATTTAGAATTATTTCAACTTCAGCCGTGTTTTTATTTTGTATTTGATAACCACACCAACAACTTAATATAAACCATACTTTACATGGTTTAATTTCAGGTCACTTTCAGGTGTTTGGGGTGCAGTCCATTGCAAAGACACCCAGTTCTTCTGGAACATCTATTTCTCAATATTTGCATTATTTCTATTTAAGAATTTTGTTCTCGACTCCTAATGTGTGAGTGTAAAAATGTCCTAATAATTATATTTTCTGTTGTAGAATGCCAAGTACACCCCAGTCTTAAAACCTTTCCATACGACAAGATTTTGAGGAGGAGGACATCAAATGACGTACGATTAAACTTAAACAGTATTTAGTTATATATTTTATATATATATATATATATAGTATTTAGTTTATATTTGTCCAAAATAGTTTATTCCTTGACAAGATAAATATTCAAAATAAATTTTTTTTGAAAAAACACTGGTGGCCTAAAAAATGCATAGTAAAAACATATTTTCTATTAAATCAGGCAAAGTTTTATTTAATGTGTGTGTGTGTGCGCGCGCATGTGTGCGTAGGTGTGCGTGCGTGTGTTTGTGTGTGTTTAAAACTAGCAATTAATGTTGCTTCTGTTTCTTAAAGGGTGTTGAAGAGGTCAAAGTTAAATGGAAGCCTTGCTCGGGATGGTATGTACAAGGTTGCAAACTGTAATATCACACAACAACAATGATTGGAATTTGAATCACTTTTATTGCCAGGTAGGGTTTACCTGTTCAATGGATTTGTTTTGGTGTACTGGTGCTTAACAATGACAGTAGCAAGCACACACAATACAACAAATACAACCCAATTTGCAAAAAATTTAGGACACTTTGTAAAATGTAAATAAAAATGGAATGCAAAGATGTGCAAATCTTTTAAATTAAAAAAGTTACTCACAACAGATCATACAGTCACACCAAAAATTATTCAGACACCAGATATATATATATATATATATATATATATATATAATTTTGTTTACTAGTGGGTGCTGGACACTTTAGTTCATTTATGTAAATGAGGATAGCAAAATAAAGTAAACTATGACATATTATACCCAAATTCTTCATAAAGTGGTAGGTATTCTAGCTGCTTATCAGTCCTGTCTTCCTAGTCATATTTATAGTTTCATGATGCACAAAATGTTTTCAATTGGTGAAATGTCTTGACTGTAGGCAGGACAGTTCAGCACCGAATTCTTCTGCTAAGGATCTGTATTGTCCCAAACTCTTTAGTCTGGAGGACTGTCGAGTCCACAGTTTCCAAAACAAATTTCAAATTTTGAATCGTCTGACCACAGAACAGTTTTCCTCTTTGCCTCATTCCATTTTATATACGCTTAGGTGTTTCTGAGCCAATGCAGTAATTTCCATTGCAGATTTATGCCTGTTTTTAATGCATTGCCACCTGATAGCCCAAAATTCATAGGCATCCAACACCCTTGATTTTCACCCTTGTTCATAGAGATTTCTTTAGATACTCTCAACATTTTTTCCTCTACATAACGTATCATCAAAAGATTCAAAGTCTTCACAATTACATTACTCTGAAATTGTTCCACAATTTGTAGACACAACTTCTGCAAATCTTTACTTCTGAGAGACCCTGTCTCTATAAGATACTCTTTTTATACTCAGTCATGTTACTGACCTGTTGCCAGTGAACCTAATTAGTTGCAAAATGTTCCTTTCAGCTGTTTTTATACCCCATCGCAACTTTTTGTACATGTCCTCAGTTTAAACATTTGAAATTATTTCTATATTCTGTTATGAATAACATATGGGTTTGTGACATTTTCAAATCATTACATTCTGAGTGTATTTACATTTTCAAAGTGTCACAACTTTTTTGGAAATTGGGTTGAAAGAAAATATAAAAATACTCCATTCAAATTCATTATTTTACAACTGTATACAAATATCACCAAAATATACAAATATCAAGAAGAGAAGGGACATTCTCTGTACATTGGTGCAGGACGTACGAAGAGGGGACCAGTGCAGAAGCACACATTATGAGGCTCTAAGGTTCATTTTAGAAGTACATATGAGACACAGTATGAGGCTGAAAGCTAAATTTTACAATAGAAATACACATACAAATATGAGAAGCCTATTTTCACAGTAAGGATTATTTGTGTTGCACGCATTACAATAAACATTCTTATTGATTTCCATGTACTAAACAGGGTTCCCACAGGTCATGGAATTTCTGGAATGTCATGAAATTTTAAAAGTTCATTCAAATTCAGCTGTTTAGTCAGTGAAAGTCAGGGAATTTTACATTTGGCTTAGAGTGGGAACCCTGATTACATTCATGATTACATTTGGCTTCTCAGAAAGTTATTTTTTCATATCTTAACTAAGGGGGAAAAATTGTTCATTTGATTTTTAATATTTAACACTTTATATTTTAATACATGCTACCTGTTCTGTAAACTAGTACAGTATGTGATCAAACTAAATCTTGTTTGTTTCTTTTACTAATTTGCAGTGGGATGAAATGGGCGGACACCTGGGAGCCATACAATCACTTACTGTATTCGTAGAGTGTGCCATGTTTTTGGAGTTTCATTAAGGACCTATGGCACCTGTTGCCTATGCTTAAAGTTTTTTCATCAATGTATTGTTTATTAGTTTGTTATTTGTGTTATTCTGAAATCTACTTTTAGCACTGGTAACTGTTCATTTGCTTTTTTCTGAAAATTGATTATATTACATAAAAAAATTGATTACAAAGACTTTCAGATCCAGAAATAACTTTTCGTGAGAATAAATGATAAAACATTGGAACGCTTGGTGTTTTTTCTTGCATTTCATTAGAAAATTGACACTTTACAAGATTATTTCGTAAATGTTATATGTAAGATATAACGTAAGATATCCATGTTTTAGTACATTACAGCATTTTTATGCTTCCAAGTATGTACTGCAAAGTTTATTGAATGACATCCCTGTGTTAGTGTACACTAAACCCGAAATTGTGAATTCCATTTTGCGCAGACACTGACTAACCTAAATTCCCAACAGATACTGTATGTTGCACTGGGCATCCCAGACTAGTGCAGTGTTTCGGTGAGAGCATGGAGATACCTGGAACAGGCAGCCAGACAACTGCATGGCAAAAGACACACATTTACATGCTCAATCACACCAACAAAAAATGTATTGTTTCATGTACACTTGATGTGTGGGCGAGGCACTTGAAAGTGTAAAGTCTATTTTGTAGAGAGAATTTCTACCATAGGTTTCTTCTGGACAAATCTGAAAACCACTATTCTAAATAATGTTATGTTAATAAAAATGATACATTGTTGTCATGGATATTTTCTTATATGCATGATACATATGGTATAATTTTAATATTTTCACAGATTAATCATTATGTATTACAATTTTGAATAACATCATTTCACATTTTATACCTTCATACTAACATAATGGCTCTAACAGTCTTGAGGAAAAATCCAGTTCTTTGAAAGAGCATCCTATAATTTTCATATAATCTGAAAAATGTTTGAGGAAAACAATCTTGTGAATAGAAAATGGGTAGCCTACATACCATGTACTGTACATGTGGACATTTTGAACATTAATGTCACAACAGCCCAATTAAATTATTAAAGGGGTAACTCAAGATCTTATCATAACCAAAGTAAAAGACTTTACAAACTGAGCACCCCTGACTATTTGAGCATAGACCTCTTGTGACTTCTTCCAGTCTCTGGGACCTTGATTTCCAAATGAAATGCAACATTTACTTTCATCTGAAAAGAGGACTTTGGACCACTGAGCAACAGTCCAGTTCTTTTTCTCCACAGCCCAGGTAAGATGCTTCTGACGTTGTTTCTGGTCCAGGAGTGGCTTGACACGAGGAATGTGACATTTGTAGCCCATGTCTAGGATTCG
Organism: Schizothorax lantsangensis; assembly: GCA_027422415.1. Classification (NCBI taxonomy): domain Eukaryota; kingdom Metazoa; phylum Chordata; class Actinopteri; order Cypriniformes; family Cyprinidae; genus Schizothorax; species Schizothorax lantsangensis. Next base: position 47,240,386 of record CM049839.1, read on the forward strand.
TCTGTGCGTAGTGGCTCTTGTTGCGCTGACTCCAGCCTCAGTCCACTCCTTGTGAAGCTCCCCCAAATTTTTGAATGGATTTTGCCTAACAATTCTCTCAAGGCTGTGGTTATCCCTTTTGATGGTGCACCTTTTCCTACCACACTTTTTCCTTCCACTCAACTTTCTATGAATACACTTGGATACAGCACTTGTTAACAGCCAGCCTTTTTAGCAATGAACTTTTGTGGCTTACCCTCCTTGTGGAGGGTGTCAATGTCTTCTGGACATCTGTCAAGTCAGTAGTCTTCCCCATGATTGTGTAGGCTGCTGACCTAGACTGAGAGACCATTTAAAGACTCAGGAAACCTTTGCAGGTGTTTTGAGGTAATTAGCTGATTAGGGTGTTCATTATCTGTAAGCCATCTGTAAGTCATCACAATTTCAAGAAATAAAGGCTTGAAATATTTCACTCTATGTGTAATGTATCTATGTATGTAGGCTAATATATGGGTTTCACTTTCTGAAATGAGTGACAATTGACATATTGAAAATTTGCGCACCTGCACACAAACTCTGACCCATGCGTACAAACTCTTTTTCCTATGAATGAATAAAGTAAAAACAATGTTTTTAAGCTCTGTTTTCATGTCGATATAAAGTACACATTTACATTAAATTAATGGAGATAAGCACTGAAATTACATAAGGTCATTATCACCAAAAATGCATAAATGTAGTTTAATTTGAATTGCTTAAAATAACTGAAATACTATTTGGCCAGTGAAAGAATGAGATCAAATCTATTTATCTGATAACTATTTAAACAATAATTATATATTTATTCTAATACATAAGTGTATTGGATTATTTTTAGCAATGAAAAAGAATGTATGGCACAAATAGCATTTAGAGTCCGTAGCCTACATCATATTTCCTTAATGTCTTTTACCTTTGACGATGTTAAACATAGTGTCACGTGGATGGGAATGTTCATGGAAGTTATATGCAGATGAGGTTATGCATAGTAAAACTAGGCGTAAGCTCCATATAAGGTGATTTCTGGGAGGAGTCAGGATGATGCACGTACGCACAATCTTCCCCTAACTGGGATTTACAAAGGGATTTTTGCGCTGGTTCTGGCGTACGCATGCTTTTATAAATCTGAAAACGTTTGTGCGTACGTAAAATCTAGCTTTTGAGCGTACACTTTTAGGATGAAATCTACGGAGTTTTATAAATGAGGCCCCTGGCCACAAGATTTTTTTGAAGGGACCCTGATAATTGTATGTACAGTAATCATTTTGATTAATGGAATTTAAAGTTTTCGTATACTATGTTACAAGTAACCCTGCTGTGTGTTTTTTAATTCTAGCTAACAGTTAATAGTTGTTGACGATACAAAATGGTTATGTTTTAGGTAACAAGACAGTGATTAAAATCACACAAGAAAAAAATATATATATTTAGAAATTTACTTTCATGCCTACAAAACACTCTTTGTTCAGTATCCAAATGAATACACAAACTTTTCACAACTGCACAGGAGATCATCTTCCGACAATGAGAAAAAGACCAAAAGGGTGTGATTAGCCTGATGTGTGAAAGTTGAGGGCAGGTCTCTCTTCAGGCCTTTCCTGATTATATTTGTATCACATGAGAAACAAGAACAAAACATACTTTATATTTTCATACTTTACTGACTTGCCATATGCAATGAATACATGTACAGTAATAAGAGCACTTTATCATCATGTTGTGCTGTAAATGTGTACAAATGTCATATTATATACAGTGGATACACAAAGCAGCAGAAAGACATTTCTTGGGGGAAAAAAGGCACAAACACATTACATGGTTACATACATAGAATATTACTTCTGCAAAAAACTTTGGTTTTATGTGCATCAGTGTGTGAAGTCTGCATACTGTATATACGTGAAAGATCACAGCTTCAAAGGGCTATTTATATTGTTTTGGTTGAATATCTTAACATATTAGGTCAACATAAACCACCAACACTTTTAAGTCTATCCTTATTTTGTTACATCACAATATTAACAAATTAATATACTATACTAATTACACAATTAAAAACACTAATATTACAGTACATATTACATAGTAACTTGATCTTGGGTCTAAGGTGACATTGTGACATTAGAAAGGAAAGACTGGTTCACAATCAAACTCATAGTTTTGTCTTAAAGGTATATAATACACTAATCAACATTTGAAGTGGATCAAAAAAATTCAGCAAAGTTGTCCTAAGACAAGAAAGGGTGTTTTTATGAAACTTTTATGAAAGGTTCTGATCCACTTCAAATGTTGACTAGTGTATATATGTTTATGAAAGGTTTAGAAATCCTGTAGATTCAGAAGCCTGCTACCTTTTGGTAGGTCCTCTTTGTTTGTTTGAGTCTCATATAGTACCTTACATATAGTAAATTTTACTCATCATCTGAGCTGCTGTTGCTTTCTGAGAGCTCCTCTTGTACTTCCTCTTCCTGTTCAAGCTCAGATTCTTCTGACACCATATCTTTACTGAAAATTTTCATATATCCTGCCCTTACTAGCTGCATTAAATGTTTCAGTTCATGCTGTTTCTTTCGAACAATGCACAGGAGCCCCTTGCATAAACAAAACAAAAAAATACAATGTTATAGAGCATTTAGCAAGAAATAAACAACACTGGTCTAGAAGCACTTCCTGTTTAGTTTTACTGTATAACATTACACAATTGTTAGCAAATGTTAAGGGATAATGTAGCCAGCCAGTTGTTAATCGCAGAATAAATCCCGACAGGGTGATCAGGACTTCAGGACAGGTCTTGGATTACCCTTAAGGGATTTATTTGTGATAACAACCCGGCTGGCTGTACATTATCCCACTTATTACGTGGTTAGTTGGTATATGTGTAAATATATAGGCACAAAATTTTGATATCTTTTATTAGCTCATTTTTAAGAAATGCAAACCTTCTGCAAGGGAAACCCGTTTCCTAACGTCTGTAAGCCAAGATGCATTAAACAAGTTCAAAGTCCAAACAAGACGAACATTCGATTTAATCACTTGTAAATAAAATCTGATAAATGTTATTAAATATGCATATTTATACTATATTATATTTATATATTAATTAGAAGGTATTAAACTGTGCCTGTTAAGATGACTCACAGTCCCCGGATGAGGCCGTGTTATTAGTTTCAGGCGGTTGTTATCTCGGAAATGAAATACCATGGAATGTTGCAACTGGCCAATCAGAATCAAGCATTCTAGAGTGCTGAATAATAAAAAATTATAACCAACTAAACATTCAGAACTGAACTAAAATGTTAAAGAAGCACCAAAGACTTAATTGTATATGTGAAATTGAAAACAACAAGAACTGAAAAACTGAAACAGGAAGCGTGTTGTTTGTGTGCAAATTGGTCAAAATATTATAAATGAGGACTTTCTTACATTTAGAACTTATTTCATTAATCAGTGCTTCAAGCTTGGACGTCTTATGTGTCAGGACCATCCAGTGCTGTTGCATCTCCTTACAAATAAGACTTTTCTCTTCCTGAAGGCGTCTCATTGCCATCACTCTGTCAAACACCTTCCTCTTGGTAAGAAAAGGAACAGATTCTGAAATGCATGACATATGTATAAAGTTAACAAAATAGGTAATATATTCAGTACTACTTCATGTTCATAAAAACAGGGACATAGAGAGAGATCTCTTGTAGCATACCAGTATTGCTGGGGATTTGCCAAGGCCAAGCAACAGTCTCGGCTACAAAGAAGTCTTCAACTGAACCAAGCTGCTGGGAAGAATCTGCTATGCTATTGTAGTCATCCACAGCAGCAGCCAGTTTCTTCTTTTCCTCATTCCTTCTATGAGCAAAGAATGGCGCCGCTTGTTGCTGTCTAAATGGAATTCATTTTATAGAAATAAATTATCACAGTACCTTTCTTTTCTCTCATAGCTACAAAAATAAATGTAACAGTGTTTCCCACAGGATTTTGTGAAACAATGGCACTGAATGATGTCACATCCGCATATTTATGATGTCATCACATCATACTCTCTGAACTGTTGCATGCAGTACTGTTTTTTAATACAACTGAATACCGAATAAGGCTGTTCTCATTTACACATTTTCTGTTTCTGTTGTCAGACATAAAAGAAAACAGTACTTTAATACTGCTGTACGGTGAACTGAATGTGCTGCTTCTCGCTCACCAAGTAGACGCCAAGAGAGCTTACCTATTCCAGGAAAAGGAAGACCTCATGCTTGAGGGGCAGTATTTACAGAAAAAATCTTTTATACGGAAAAAAGTTTTATCCAAAATGGTATGCACTTTCTCTGAAGAAAAAAGTCAGTAAACACTGCACCTGAGTCTGAGACATGGGGGTTTGGGTGACTGGGATTGACATACATGCTTTGCCGCCTTTTAAACAACTCAAAACAATGTTTGAGATCTTTATGTTGTTATGAGAAGTGTAAAAAGACTTGGTTCATTTTAAAACTATTGCGAAACAAATGACACTGTTACCATTGTCTAAGTAAAGAATGGGAAACACTGTAATAGTTTTAAAATAACAAATTCCCAATGATTTGGTTTTACCTGTTTGACTGTACAGACATTGTGTTCGCCTTTTGATGCTCACCGTCAGCCCCTCTATTTCCTCTTGTAACCTTCTCAGATCAGCACTTTCATAATGGTCACTTTCTACACAAGACAATGCACAAAATAAACACTATATGTTACCTGCCAATGATTAAAATTATAATAAAAAGTCAAAATATCACCTTCGGCCCATTGCTGTACATCTGAAACCCATTGATCAACCACACAATCATCATGCAGTCCAAGCTCTGTCGTCAGTGCCTCAAAGATGCACTGCTGCTCATGCAAAGCTTTCTGGGTCTACAAGAAACAAAAAGTAATTACAAAAGCAGCATTTAACCCTTCATGCATGGTGTCCACATATGTGGACAGTTAATTTAACTGCATTTAAAGTTCATTTATCATGGTAATTTTTTCCAAACCACTTGAAGGCAGTGTCAGCAGACTGACAGCAATATTGTAACAGTGGCTACTATCTTGATTTCCAAATATTCATTGTTGATGACATCATTAATCCAAGATGGCTGACAGTGATAGCCATGTGCTAAATGCCCCAGGCATATCTGTGAAAAACTTTTATAAAAGGTGGTCAATTAAGGTAAAAAAAAATATATTAGTATGTACAGTTAAGTGTGATGAATATGTTATTTTATAAACTAAAATTTAGAGTAAAATTTAGTTTTTATTCACCAAAAACTAACTGTCCACGTATGTGGACGTCATGCAACAGTGGAGTCATACTGCATAAAGTCTGATTTCTGTAACCTGCTAGTATATCTATTTGTTTTTTTCAAAGATGTTATGAATTGTCTTATTGTAATAAAACAGACATTTAACAAATATATCAACATAAATAACCATTTGCAATTACATATTACAGCATTAAATGGCAACTTTACACATACATATGGAAACAAATTTGCATTTTGCCTTCCAAACAGGGGACAGCATAGGTCAAAGAGTCAGTACAGAATAATAGAGAATATCCCAGAAGACAGTGGAAGTGACAGTGACAGCAGTGATGGGCATGTGCCAGAAAAGATCATGTTTTCCATGATTTGCCCATACTGCTGATAGGTTTCCGCATATGCAACTACTGTTATTGTTCCTAGAATATGTGTTTTAGTGTTATTATATTGTAATATTATTGTTTTTAATAACTGAGCTGATATAAATAGCATAACATGCCATTAAAAAAACACAATATTCCATATTGTCAGCTGTGTCTTTATGTCCCATTTTACTCATTTGTTGCATGTCCACATAAGTAGACAGTTAAATAATAACTAAATTTTGTAAAAATGAAAATGGATTTCAATTTTAGCACCCAATTTTAGCATAGTAATAAAAATAATCATAAAAAAATCTAGATAACGTTTTTCATAATTCATGCATGAAAGGGTTAATATAGATATGAATCAGAAATCTGTCAAACCTAGAAATCCCTACTCCAACATTACAATGAGAAGAAAGTTATACCTTTACATATCTATCAACTAAAGCCTGTCCCAATTTAAGAAGCTTCCTCTTATTCCAGGACATGGCCTGCATTGTAATCATGTCCCCACGGCCTGTAAAAAAATATTTTGTACACACACGCACAGTAAAAACATATGTCAGTATGTGTATAAATATAACTTTATCATTACGTGTATAAGTATACATTAATCATACCTGCATTCAACATACCTGATTTCGACATATATTTGCTGGTAATTGCAATCCTAGATAGGAAACTGTTAACTTGCTCCACTTCTTCACCAATAGTTGAACCAGCTCCTTCTTGATAGGCACCACCATACTTGACCTGAGTTTTAAAATGCAACAAAAATAACTTGGAGGTTGTGTATTTCTTCTTAATTTTACATACTTGGATGCATGGTTATGTACCTCACATTTCCAAGAATGTGCTTTGGCATGCATTACAGAAAGAAAAGGACGCATGTCCAGTAAAGACTGTAGCTCAGGACAGTTCTTAGATACTCTCTGTAAATATGGGAAATATTTGCAAGCCACATCTGAGCAGAAGAATTGGATGGTCCCTTGTGACTTTTCGGCAAGTTTTTTTTGAAGAAAAAGGAGATATGCAAAAATTTCCCCGCGAAACATATTTAAGGCCGTAAGGAGAATCCCATGGCGACAGACAGCAATTTCTAACCCCTCCTCATCAAGTTTGCTGCTTGATTTTTTGGATGATTCTTTCGCTGCTGCCCATTGTGATGCTCCACACAGTCCTCTCCCTGAAACCTACACCACATTCATATTTTTTTAAAACAAGAGAAAAAAGACATCATGGCCACCACTAAAGAGTATTTCATAGACAAAAACACAAGATATTTCTGAATGACTAAATTCGCATTAATATTTTCCTTCTAACGTAATTTTAATGCTTATTAGTACAGATACTGGACTTTTTTTTTGAGCAATAACTGAGAAATGTATACTTTTTTTAAATAAAAGATGTAAGCAACAAAATACAGTAAAATCTATGAACATGAGTAATAATACTTACGTGATTATTGTTTTTGCGAATGAAGTCCACAAAGTCTGACACCTCCACATCATTCTGTATGAAAAGTTGGTCTAATAATCCACTTTTGTCTGTGCTATTGAGAAAAAATTCAAAGCTTATATTTATTTAGTTTCATTCAACAGGAAAGATCAATTTAATAAAAAAACAAAAGTACCTTGATGTGTTTTTAAAACGATAGTGTTTGCGGTTTCCATCAACAGAAACAGCAACCATGTCTGGAGTGCATGCTGGACAGGTGAAAAACTCCTCCTGGCACATCTTTTCCACTTCATATCTTGCTGCAACCCATTCATTGAAACTGCAGCTGAATACATTGGCTGATATTTTTCCACTCTAAAATATGTAAAAAGCAGCACTGGTAATACTGTTTTTCACAACAAATTTTCTGTACAGCTTGTCAGAATCTGTATTATTGAAAGCATTCATCTTAGACATAACTAAAATTAGATAAACTGTTCACTGCATGTTTAATGGCTAGTATGAAGTTCACTGTTATTCATATAAAATTAGCATAATGTAAAGAAAAGCTGTATTTATTTATTGAGAAAAGACATTTTTGAATAGATAAGTTGGGACTCACACATTGTGTATTGTTTACATTATATATCTTAGTAATTAAATCTACATAGGCAAAGGTTTCTCCTACAGTCAGAAAAAAAGTAGTTATTATATTTGACAATGATTAATAATAAAACAAACAAAGCAAACCAAATACTTACTCGACCAAAGAGAATTGTTTTCTCATCAAGCATTTTAACAAACGCTTGAAAAGATATCCCCGGTGACGCCATTTTCATCTCATGAAATGAGACAAGTAGATGAAGTAAGTAAATGAGTAGAGACTCCTCTGTAATTCTGTCAGGGATGGCTCACGTGAATATCCACACACAGCACAGGACAAGTGAGGCATGCTAAGGTTGTAACGACCTAAAGAAGGAAAACAAACTATAAGAGATTAAAATGTTTAAAAAAATGTAATACACATTTGCAAAATTATGTAAAAAGTTTCCTTTCCATTCATAGTAATGAGGGTCATGGGCCTCCCTGAAGAAACAAAGACTGCCCCGTCACTGCAATCACAAATATGGGCTGGTATTTCTACAGGCAGCAATCGAACTGTGCAAAAAAAAGTTCACTTTAAATACATCTACACACAAACATTATAATGTATACTGTATTATACATACAGAATAATACCAAGAACATAATAACATTATTTTACCGAGTTGTTTAACAGAAATTTGACCAGCTGCTTGCATGAATCCTGTGCAAGGAGGTAAGGGCTGTAAAAAGCCTGAGACCAGGGAATCCCTATTATGGAGCACAAAGTAACTGCCATGCCTTTGCTCATCACAGGCTCCACAAAGAAAAGGGTAGGGAAGGCAGTCCCTACAGCACACAACAGCTGCATTTGACCTGCACTGTTGGCAGATTGAGGAACTTGCATCCTCTCCTTTCAAAATGTTCTCCACAAGACAAGATCTAGCTTCTTTCCATTTTTCTTCCCTCATTGCAGATCTAATGGCCCAGTCATTGGATGCAGACCGAGGGAGATGATCTTGAATGGGCATAACATTAGCATCACCTTCCTGAGTGTCCAACAGCCTCTTTAGCTCTTCAAAAATATCATCTAAATAAAATTAGAAAATTATATATATACTATACACATATATATATATATATATATATATATATAACAATTTTAATGCCAATCATAATGTATAATTCTGATTCTGCACATACCAACTGTTTCAGAGGCTTCTGTATGGCCAACATTCAAGTCTTTTTCTGTAACAAGTGGACCAGCTAAAACATTAAAGAGAAAGAGATTGTGAGTAATAGAGCACCGAAAGCGACATGAAAACATACACCATCATTTAGATTTAGAAACATTACCAGAGATTTTGTTGTGGTCACCTCTTATTCCTATTTACAAAATGAAAGAACACACGTTTACATACTTTTCAATATCACAATACTACATAACTAACCATTAGAATAAATTGAAAGAAAATGTACGAGTACTGCATACATTTTTAAAGCATGGATTATGCATCCAAATATATTTGGGTTGCTGTATATGGAAAATTTGATGTTCTATTCTCATCTGCATATACAGTACTTTATACTTACTTTTTACAGTTGCCCTTTTGGATCTTGGATATTTGTAAATAATTTCCCCTTGGCCGTCTCTTTTTCTCCACTCAACAGTTGGGGTTGAAGGTAGAGGCAGCACATTGCTTTTAACCAGTGTTTCCTAGAAGCATGACAAATTTAAGTTAAATAAATAACACTTAATTTCATGTTGCTAAGAGCACACTTTTGACCAAGAAGTAAAAGTTATGGTGAAATTAATATTATTTGTGACTTTAAAAAGCAAAAGGTTAATATTAAGAAAATATTATGATATTTGCCTTAAAACATTATTTAATACATACACATTTTAATGATTGTAAAAGTATTTAACTTTACCTCTCGAGCTCGTAAGCTTTCTAGAAGCTCATCAGCACTCCTCAGCTCTTCCTCAAACTCAAAGTCCATCATAAGTATACTGTACTGTACGCTGGGTTTAATATATCTAAAATAAAAATGGATGGATAGATGTAAAGATACAAGGTCCTAAGTATTTAACTTACAGTAACCTATTTGCTAACACTCGACTGGCCTGAACATCTATTAGCACTATTCGCACTTAACTATTAGCACCTGCTGTTATAGGATATAGCGTTAATCTTTACAAATACAAAACAATCTAGAGTAAGCATGCACATTTTGCGCAATGGTAACTCTAAAAATAATTTAAATAATACAGAAGCTTAAATTCTTTACCTATCAAATAACTGTATCACAGCCTACCATAGCACGCACGCAACCACGTCACAACCCGCCAAGCATTTGAATATAAAAACTTTATTGGTAATACAAAACATTTGAAAATAAAATAAAACATTTACAATTTATAAAAATATGTCGGTATACTCTTAGGTGCCAAAATAAGCTTAAAGTGTTTAAGAACGTTTTATATAATTTTACCTCGTAGAAAACGTCCTAGTGATTTTTGTAAAGGAGTTGTTGTGTTTTCTGATCGGCCACAGGTTAATATTTAATAGCGTGGAGCTATTTAATTAATTTGTTAATGTCCATGGATCAAATGTAAAAAATTGCGCAGATTACTGTTACAAAACACACATACATTTAACATTGATACAAAAAAGAGAAATATTATTAATATAAATTTGTGTTTTAATACGCTGTTTTAATATTTTAATTCTCTTTTTAACTAGAAACAGGTCAGGGGCATTGAAATAAAAATATCACACCAATTATAATACTACAGCAGAATAAATACTGAATAACCATTTTAAAGCTTTTGATGCACTTTAGAAGGGTCATCCAGGTATACTATTTCACGTTTTTAGAGAAAATATTAGGCTAAAAATTAAAGAAAATAAATAAATAAAACGATTCTCACCAAATTGAGATGACGTAACAGACGCATGCTCATTTTCCATAAGCGTCTGGACCTGACGCATAAAGCAAGCATTTGAAAGCAATGGAGTTCCTATTTTGTCATATACTGACGCCTAGTGGCACTTTTGGCGTCTTCATAGTGACGCTAAAAGCGTTTGACCACGCTTCAGGTTTTGACGCCTTGGGAGTGAGAATGGTTTGAAGGTATACATTCTGAAAACTATGAAATATATGGATAAGAAAAGAAACAGCATTACCAATAAAATCTTTATTAACATCATAAAAAAAGCATGTCAGCTCAATTTCACCAGTGGCAACAATACACAGATAAAACAATAACATGTCTTTGTTTTGTGTGTTGAAGCTATGAAAATGAAACCATCTATTCACTGGATCTCAAGTCCTGATATTGTCATAAGATCTACTCGATTTATGTATTTTCATCAAGATTTGATTGATATTTTTTATTGATGTTTATACACAAATACGACTCCTAAAATAGCATGCGATGTTTTCAATGCTGTGCTCTTCCAGAATCTGTGCTGGTAGAGAGCACTTTTCCCTGCCCATCAGGGCACGTCTGCTCTATGTGTTATTTATTAGCTTCATCCTGACAATCACTTTGACAACGCACACATGGACACTACACACACGCTACACATGCTTTACCACCATCCTGCCCATATTTTCAGTCCTGTATCTCTCGAGCAGAGGATTTTCTTCAGGGCTTTCCTGATTCCACTTTTAGAACAAGGAGGTGAAGAAAGAGGACATCGCGTGAGAATTGATGTGCTTTGATATATAAAGTGCTTTGATTCCCCCACCACCTATAAATAGAAGACAATTGAGGTGGGGGGCGAGCACGAAGTGAAAATCCCTCCATCTCAAGCCCCAGAGAGGAGTGATGCATGGACAGGGTGAGGTGTGGACCGCCTCCAGCTGGCCGTGTGAATGTCAAGGGTTGTGGTGAACCTGTGAATCAGAGCTGTCTTAGCCAGAGGTAAGGTGAAAAAAGTAAAGGCTTTCTGAAAATGCGATGGTCGTCACGTGGGATGGCTTGAAGAAACAATGGGAGTAATAACAACCTGCACACAGCAAAATTAATTATTATTATTATTTTTACTGAGTATTTTTGTCTTGTTTTCTAGTACAAATATCTGAACATTATTAAATCAATATACATTTACTTGAGTTTTCTTCAATAATAATAATAACAATAATACAAATAATAAACCGATTAATAATTCATTAATAAATAAATAAATACAAATATTAAATAAAGATATTTAGACAGATATTCATTTTTTTTCGTGTTTTAAAGGAATAGTTCACCCCAAAAATAAATAAATAAATTAATTAATTAAATTCCTGACAATTTCCTCACCATCAGGTCATCCAAGATGGAAATGAGTTTGTGGTAACACTTTATTTTAGGGTCTCTTAACTAGTTGCTTATTAGCATGCATATTAATAGAATATTAGCCATTTATTAGTAGTAATTAAGCACATATTAATGCATTATTCTACATCCCTAATCCTACCAATACCTAAACTTAACAACTACCTTACTAAGGTAAATTAACTATTAATTGTAGCATTGCATCACTTGCTCACCAGTGGATGCTCTGCAGTGAATGGGTGCCGTCAGAATGAGAGTCCAAACAGCTGATAAAAACATCACAATAATCCACACCACTCCAGTCCATCAATTGACATCTTGTGAAGTGAAAAGCTGCATGTTTATAAGAAACAAATCCACCATTAGTTTTACTTTAAACCATCGCTACCAGCCAAACTACGAGTCTATAATCCATAATATTGATTTCTCCTGTGAAAAAGTCCATCAACAGTTGTCCTCTCACATCAAAATCCACCAAAATATTTGTGCAGATTTCTCTCCTGATTCAGATGAAATTACTTATGCAATATTATGAAGAGAGGATTTGTATTTTAGCTGGAAGCAGAGGTTTAAAGCTAAAAATTTCTTAACAATAGATTTGTTTCTTACAAACACAAACACAGAGCTTTTCACTCCACAAGACATTATCTGATGGACTGGAGTGGTGTGGATTATTGTGATGTTTTTATCAGATGTTTGGACTCTCATTCACTGCAGAGGATCCACTGGTGAGCAAGTGATGTAATGCTACATTTCTCCAAATCTGTTCTGATGAAGAAACAATCTCATCTACGTCTTGGATGGCCTGAGGGTGAGTACATACTTCAAGCATGACGCCGTTACATTATTTTAAGAAACAAGACTTAATATCTTATATCAGTTTTCTTCTCAAGCAACTATGTTGTATTAAGAAGGTTTAGATATTTGTACTGTAAAACAAGACAGAAATACTCAGTAAGAATTTTTTTTTGCAGTGCTGCAGGAAGCAGCTCGGAGAGGGTGTCTTTGCCATCGATGATTGACGTGCATCTAATCGGTAGAATGAATATGTTAAATAGGTTAATTACGTGCAAAAGCAGCTCATGAGTGTCACGTGAAGATGAACATAATTATGATGCACGCGATAATGTAGCTGTAAATTTAGGCACCAAATCAGAACTAGCACATCAGTTAAGTTGGGCAGTGATGAGGTCGCAGCATGAGATTGTTTCCGTCTAAGGCAAGCGCAGCCGTGAAAATACCCAGCGTTCACTGGGGCCTGAGGGCTGGTCTCCATTAACCCGAATCTGCTGTACTGTCAGCAGCAAACTGACTGTCAGCAGCTGAGATAAGAAAAAAACAATAACAACAACAACAGAACTAGGAAGTGATTTAATTCCAAACGGAGCCTGTCTCCCAAAGCAAGTCTGTAGGCCTGTATTACTTTCTTCCAAGTCTACAAATCTGATATTGTGTCTTTCCCTTGAGGCCACATGTCAGAAGTGACGTCCAAATGCAGGCACTTAAAAAACACGCTCGTTGGCATATAGACGTGCGTAACGGTGCTAATTTAACACGGCTGGGGTGAACGCTCGGCTAGCTGATGAATTCATTATTTTGCAAATCCAACAAATGACATATGAGCTTAACTGCTAGTGTTAAGGCATTTATAATATTGATGGACGAGGAGTCGATAGCAGCCTTCACGCAGGCTCATATAATATCACTTGTGTCAAAAAAGAAGAGAGGGAGGGGGAAATCAATGGCCACTGGCGATATTAAAAGAAACACGCAGATTCTTAACTAATGGAGATAAAGAGGTTAGAAACATCTCAATCGAAAGAGCAGACCAGGCCTGGCTTTAATCTGTGTAAGATTAAACCCTTGTTAGTTTGCTAATTATTTAGCCGTGTCTTTATTAACTGTTGACAGTGCCAAAGTGGACCCAAACATAAACACGGCAAAAGGGAATATTTCAGAGCGTGGCAGAGGCCTCGTATAGCATATAGTGCCCCGCTGCCAAGCGCTGCGATCGATTAGAAAAAAAGAGAGGCGGGACGTGTCTCTAATTGAAATAAATTTGGTATAGATAGACAAACAACTGGCCTGGTGGAACGAACTTTTACAGCAGTGAGTGGAGCCAGAAACATTTTCTCACCTTTCATCCTAATGACTTATTGTCAGCGTGCTCGGCAAATAAAAAAGAATTGTCTTTTTGGTAATGGATTGATATCAGGGTGAGAAGTGTCCTACTTTTTCTGTGCAGACACACTGGTCAAGGAAAGCTGGAGGGAGGATTCATGTCAAACAAAAGCTATTATTTATTTTAAAAATGAAATGTCAGATTAAATTAGATAAATATTTAATACTCATTAATATTAAACCCAATTTTTTTTTATTTAAGGGCAGGAAAAGATCATGCATATCAACGAGAACATATGTACACATACACACACACATATACACTTTTACACGAGTACAAGAGCTGTATTACACGAATTTGATACCATTTCATTGTGTATGTAAATTATTTATTTCTTTCTTTCATAGGACAATCAATCAATCAATCAATACAATTAAACCCACAAATTCTGGAAAGCTCTGGAAAAGATATTAAGCTAAATCATCTTTGACGCTGTTCTGTGGCTGGGCACGCAATGCAAACGCTAAGAAGAAGAAGATCTTTGACGCTTTTAAACATTTATGTAAAACAATAATGATACCAGCATTTCAAAGTTGTTTTGTGGTGCATCTAATTTCTATACGATCTATAAAATCTATATTATTATATCTATATTATAAAATCTATATTATTATATTATTTTTATATTATGTATTATCTAAATTATTATTTTGCAATAATGACTGTCTGAATGTACATTTTCCCACTTACAAAAACAAACAAATGAATAAATATAGAACATTAAATATTATATTGAATATTATTTAACTTGTAGAACCCACAGATATACAAACTGAGTAACTGACCAATCAGAATCAAGTATTCCAGAGATTCCTCTGATTACAAATAGGCTGCCATCACTGAAAGAACAAACTGCCCCGCTGCTGAAAATCCCACTGTGTGAATGACAATCAAATAACAGACTCTTATTACTGAGACAGAGAGAAAGAGAAGTGAGAGAACTAGAAAGAGTGCAAACACTCAGACGGTGACAAAACATGAGCTTTAGAAGTGTGTGAGAAATACTGAAGAGAGACAGAGCAGAAGTCATATTTGCTTCTTTAAAAAAAAAAATATAATAATAATAATGAAAAAGTGAAAATTCTCAAATAGAGTTACCATTAAGTTAAAAACAAAACGTTTGACCAATATTTAAATTATATTTCAGATAATAACGCATTCTTTATTAAACCTATACCTAAAGGCTTTTTGCCTTTCATTTAAATGAAAATATAGAAAAAGGCTACAAATTCAAAAAGGAGAATTGCATTGTGTATGATGCAATGGCACAAGCTTACTTGTCATTTTACAACACTTTTTAATTTTATTTAATTTTATTTTATGCCTTTTGACACAATATTTAGAAGCAAACTCAATTGTCTTATTGAGCAACACAGCTCCACCGCACTTTCATTTAAATAAAACCTTAGAAAGAAATAACACAGACCAGAGTACCAAAAAAAACAGTTTGATGAAATAAACTATGGAAGTGATACACTATATTAATCCATTTAACTTGACAAATTGAGCTCAAATTCTTTCAGTGGAAGTAAATTACATGTGCAGTTCTGAGGTATGATAGGAATTACTCACACATAAAACGAGCACCAGTCATTACATTAGTAAATGCATTGTTCCAGACTCTATCTAGGCAGCAATCATCCTCTAAATTCTCATTTTCTGTCAATAAACAAAGCAATAATTTCTGTGTGATTATGTTTGATGGTGCCATATGGCTCCATCCCACTCTATGTAATAAATAATGAGTCACTCAATGGAAGGACGTTTGAGGAACATATTTACACCCTTGACACGAAAAGGATGATTTAATGAATGCAGGTTTAGTTGATGGTGAGATGCTGAATAAAATCACTTTCAAAACTGGAAAGAGATGATAATGAAAATAAATGATGACAAATGATTGGTTTCTTTCAGCCACCCAACACATTTTTGTCCTTTTACATTTGGTTTTTCTAATTAAAATGAGATTTTATGTGTTAGTTAATTGTGTCAATAGAATTTATGTCGCTGGCAAGCGCATTTTATGCTAATATGCATTATTTTTTCTGTGCTGTTGGTGATTGCAGACCACGAACAGCCGGCGAATGCAATGTAGGCCTGTGTAATGAAAATGCACTACATGACTTGCTCTTCAGTGTGTACTTGGCAAATTGCTAAGCTTCTTGACAGGGCCAGACATCACAGCTAATGGCTTATTTGAATATGAAAATAGAGCATGAAAACAGTCTCTAAACATCTCTGGTCAAAAAATAAATGCAGTGAATTCATTGCAGACAATAAATTTGGCACTTTGACCAATGAAATTCTCCAGGTCAATGACACGAATGTTGGTACTTTATACTATGGCATTGGAGTTTAGCTACAAAGTATATTCTATAGCTTCTGCAATAAGGTTGCGTTGTGCTTTTTGGAGAGTTGCCATGTCAGCAGACAGGCAAGGACAATTGCTTCTGTTTCAAACCAGAAATAAACTAAACAAGTCCCTAACCACAATCATTTTTGTCTGCATGCGGAGCGAGATTAATGTATCAAAGCAAAGCAAAGTAAAATTCCTCTTTGTAGCGTTATTCCAACAAGATTAGTTTTCTGAACAAGCATCTGAGTTACATTTATTAACGGAGGATATCTGTGATTTTATCTATTGATTTAGACGGGATTGGGATTTCTGTAGTTATTGCTAAAGTAGAAATATCTGTCTGTATGTGTGCGTTATGAAGGATGCATGCATCACAAAACCATATGGATGAGACATATTGGTAACACTTTACAATAAGGTCCCATTATTTAGTGCATTAGCTAAAATGTAGTAACCCAAGTAATTCATTTGCTATAGTATTTATTAATCATAAATGCAACTGTTCATTGTTAGAGCATGTCAGCTCATGAAATAGATACAACTTTTAATTTTAGTAATATATTAGTGGTAGCACTTTAGTTTAGAGACCAGTTCTTACTATTAAGTCGTTGCTTATTAGCATACACATTACTAGCATATCAGCTATTTTTAGTACTTATAAAGCACATATTGTTTTAATTTAATTTTGGAAGGGATTCCAGCAGTACTTCAACGGCTAACTGTTATTTCACATTTACATTAATGCATTTGGCAGATGTTTTTATCCCAAGCATTGCATTCAAAGTACACATTTACATTTGATCAGTTCTTGGCCTCCCTGGGAATCGAACCCATGACCTTCTGTCTCTACTGTTTAATATACAGGAAAGCTCAAAAAAGTTGCAAGAAGGTCTAAACTTATAATAAAAGTGTACAGGCAGCAAAACAACAAATTTTGTTTTAGTTTTGGTATTCAACAAAGGTCAAGATAAACTCAGAAGTGCTGTGAAAAAGTAATACCACAATCACAGACGTTCCTAACGGGACAGGATTAGATTTCTCACAGGACTCCTGAGTCAGCCCAAAAACTGTAGGTAATTTGCGCTGTAATTTTACCTAAGATTATATAAGAAAAACACGACTTGTTCGATGAGGACAGGATTAAACTCAGAAGGTATGTCTGTGAAATTGACCTGATCTGAAAAAAACTTTTCTACTCCAAATAGAACTTATGACTAATATTTGAGAGACTACTTTAGGAAGGGGCTACAGCAGAGGTCTGCTTCAGTAAGACACTGGTGCTTTGAATTTACTTCTCTGTGTGTATGAAATGTGTGTGTGTTCAATTCATTTCTGGAAGTCTGTATTTGTAAGTTACAATGTCAGGTGTGTTCAAATAACTTTGGTCGGAGCAAGATGGAAACGTAATTATTAACTACAAGTATGCACATCAGGTGCATTTTTGCTTTGTATGGTTTTATTCAATTTATGAAAGTGCTTCTCAGTTTATTTTGACCTTTATTGAAAACCTAACTAAAATTAAATTTCCTGTTTTGCTGCTTGTGCACTTTTATCATAAGTTTAGACCTTTCTTGCAACTTTTTTGAGCTTTCCCGTATAGAGATAAATAGAGACAGAAGGTCATGGGGTTGATTCCCAGTGAGGCAAGAACTGATGAAATGATACCTTGAATGCAATACTTAAAGCCAAATGCATGAACGTATATGTAAAATAACAGCTGGTGGTTCAAGAAGTGCTGGAATACCATCCAAAATAACATTAAAACAATAAGGAGAGTCTGACCTTGGAAACAGCATAGAATTGCATTGCAATATACAGAGCATAAATAATAAGCTAACATTTTTCAGTAATGTTTCATTTGTTAATATTAGTTAACAAAAACAAAAACAATAAAAAATCATTAAAAAATGTATTAATCTTAATGTTAAAGTGATGTAAATTGATATAATATTATGGTATTTTGTACATCCAATGTATATAGTTTTATTGTAAATTAATAATAATAATAATAATTTCATTTTAGCAAATGTACCATTAAAACAGATGCTGCATCCATTGCATCCGACATGTTTTTACTAACATGAACACAGACACTCAAACACAGAAAATCCCAAGTTTCCCGCTCGCGATCACGTCGTTCAAGTTCATTCGACTCGTAAATACAATATTTCCAACATGACTTGAAGGCATCAAAAGTCACATTGTCCTACCAGACGCTTTTCCCCTTTCACACACATTTTCCCTCTCTCTTTCTTTCTCCATTTTCTCCGAGATCTATTTCCTCAGGGAGAACGGGGTGCTGGGTAAAAGAAGACAAGAAACTTTCAGACACACTACATTACTTTTTCATCAGCACACGGCAGCAGGAGACTCCCGAACGTGAGTGTGTGCGTGTGAACAGCGGGACGTCCCCTCGTCACATCACCAGCAGGCCCTTTCCCACTTCATACTCACAAAATTGCATATTCCCAGAGATACTATGACTGCACCTCTGATCTCATGAAAGATTGAGACGCGACACACCAACACATTCCCAGCCTGTAAACTCACTCAGCTGTACTGTAAGGTCAACACACACAACAAACAGAGGGTACACCGTTCTGTTTTGCATCCAGCGGGGTTAAGATTAAGATTATTTTTATTTGTCACATACACAATTACATAGAGAGTATATAACCAGTAGTGAAACGTATTCTCTGCATTTAACCCATCCTAAGTGAACACACACCCGGAGCAGTGGGCAGCCATGTTACAGCGCCCGGGAAGCAGTTGGGGGTTCGGTGCCTTGCTCAAGGACACCTCAGTCGTGGTATTGAAGGAGGATACACCCCCACCAACAATCCCTGCCGGACCTGAGATTCGAACCCACAACCTTCCTTTAGGTCAAATATGCTGAACTGAATGAAGTGATCACAAGAGAATTTAAAACGGGACATTTAGAGCTTTATAGCCAAACACTTTTTGTTGTTGTTGCAGAAAATGTGAACAGTGAAAAACTCAATAAAGGTATATTAAAAAATATATTATTAAATAAAAGGCCCTTAAAGAGAAACACTTTCATGAATGTTTCTTAAAGGGGTCATCGGATGCTAAATTCACTTTTACATGTTGTTTGAACATAAATGTGTGTTGGTAGTGTGTGTACACATCTACCCTATAATGATAAAACTCCACCAGGTTGTTCTCAGCTTCTTGTCTGTGTGACGTCACACGGATGAAGGCCGCTCCCACGATAGTTGATTGGCACGGCCGTCTTACCTTAGACCAGCCCTGAGTGAGCTGTAACAGTCCGACCACCATTGTTTTGACGCCGGAGCAGATGTAGACAAGAATGTCTCCTAAGTGATTGAGGTGTTTTGTTGTTGGATGTAATAATGAACATAGCAGTCATCATTTACTCCCGACATCTGAGCCGCTGAAGACGCAGTGGATTACTTTTGTTTGTGAAGGGAATGCGCCTCCGATCTACTTAAATGCATTTATGTTCGCGCGAATCTTTCGTGATCCATCTTCACTTACAGCAGAAGTGAGTATAAGTTTTTTTTTTTGAATCTTTGCAATCGCTATTCCTAATAACGAGCTAGTTAGAAAGGTTCGCGGCTAAATGTGGCTAAAATAAACAGTCTCTCAGAGCACGTCTGGTCACCCCACGGAAGAGAGGGGCGGGGTCAGCAGAGCTCGTTAGCATTTAAAGCAACATGCAACAGAATGGGTTGATGTCTGCAGAGCTGTTTTTGACAGGGTTTTTACACTACCATTGAGAAGTAAACCAAAACCAAAGTATGTTATAGACTTTTCATTAAGACCCCAAAGAATCATATCAACTTTTGGAAAATGGGCATCCGATGACCCCTTTAACACACTTAAGTACACTTTTTTAAGTGCAATTTGTAATATAGCAAAATAACAGCTGGATATTAAAGTGCATTTTAAATTACAAAGTTATTTTTTTAATGCTTTAAAGCACACTTATTTTGATGTGTTGACTAACATACTAAAGTGTAAAGCTAGATTATAATTTTAACTGTAGAGTGTTATTTAATATTACATTAAAAAATAAGATATTTTAAATTTAATAAATTACAAATGTGTAATTATATATTTTAATAAATGACACACAAGTTTCAGAAATAGCAGCAAAATATATTTTAGTTTACCAAAAATGTTGATGCAATTACTTGTAAAGATAAAGTACTTAAATTCTACTTAAGTGGGTCAAAAAAATAAAATAAATAAATAAATAAATAAAACAAATAAATAAATAGCTCTAAAGTTAGGCTAATTTTATTTAAATTTAAACTATAAAACATTTCCATTTAATTCCAATTAAAATGCAATTATTAATAATTATAATAATTAGTGTCCAAAGACATTGCATTCAGTATGCACTTAAAGGTACACTATGTAACTTTTTTGTTCAAAATTTATATAATGAGCAAGTACAGCATCAATCCATTTTCCAACCTGTGTTTTTGTCTCCTGAATCACTACGGTACGCCTATAATAAGTGTTTATATTCAGACTATTTTAGACCTGTCGGGACGACAACCGCTGCAGAATAGTCCACTATGCATGATTTTATGTCATATACATAAACAGAGTGAAGTCGCTTTGGCTACAATGTTCTTCCACAAAACACATACAGTTTGTTTGTTTATTAACAACAGAGTGCACTGTAGTGTGCCTTTAAGTACTGTATATATATATATATATGTGTATATATATATATATAAAAGTTCTTCTTAAAAAAGTTGATTCATAATTTATTTTTTTCTTTTCACAAAGGAATTCAAAGGCACCCACACCTGCTTAGCAAGTAACATTAATAGACTTTTATATAAATTAATATACATGTGTACATAAATCATGGTCAGAATCTTGTTGACAGATGTCAGATCAAATCTTACTGCAATTATCAGTTAGGTGTTTCTGGGAGTGGGCAGTAAAGGCTGACAGACTCGAGCCGAAGCCAGCAGGTTTGTAGAAGCAGGAGATAAGAGGGGAAAAAGGAGGAGAGAGGTGATCCCTTCATTTTGTCAGCCCTTGTAATGATCATACACAGGGAAATGAGTTTCCTCCATCAGAGAGGAGAGATTGGCCTCCAGCTGCAGGTCACACGTCGTCTGTCATCCACCCTCGCACCCACACACTTGTAAAGGACGTGTTTGTGAGCAGGTGAGAATGAGAGCGTGTGAGAGTGAGCAGGGCATCAACACTGCAATCTCAGGGTGTCAGAAATGAAGAAACCAAAGTTCACATTATACCAGTGCTTCTGGGAGGGACAATTTGAAAGAATATTGCAAGTAGCTCCTCATAAACATAGGCTGTACTACACTATCAGTGCTGGGGAAAGTTATTTTTAAAATTAATGCATTACAATATTGCGTTACTCCATAAAAAAGTAACTAATTGTGTTATAAGTTATAGGTATTACATTACTTTTTCTTATTTTTGTCACCTGGCTGGGCATGCTTATTTTTATTAATATAACAACAACAAAAACAAAAATATATTTTTCGCTTTCACACCAAAAGTGAAATGAATAAGCCTCAGACTGAAAGAAGTGCCTCTGTCTCTGCACTTATTCCCAATTTCTCTTAAACCAGCAACGGAGAGGTGTCAGTGAATCATGAAAAACAAACTAAATTGCATTACTTATTTGATAAAGTAACATATACTTTCTTGTAAATTTAATGTGTTACTTTACTAGTTACTTGAAAAGGTAATCTGAATATGTAACTCACATTACTTGAAATGCGTTATCCCCAACACTTTACACTAGATTTTAAAATACAACGAAGCATACACTCGTTGACTTTGTAAATGGTTACAAAGAAAAAACTAGGTTTATACATTGAACAGACTTTCAAGTGTTTTTCGAACACAACAAACTCATGTAGAAACACGTGCCATTATTTTCATAACAAATTAAAACATTATGTTCTAAAATGCTTAAAACATCAAACATGTTCAATATCCTCTGATTGGATGGAATCATAGTCTGAAGCTAAACAATCAGCGTTTGTGCTTATCATAACGTGATTTTCTGTGAAATCGGTCAGCTCAAATATGCAGACTGGCTCTCTGACTTTTGTCAACTAGTGGCAGCTCCTCCAGACTGTAAACCGCGGGGAATATCAGGTCAGAACTCAGCACTGCCATCAGACACTGTAGATTTACCAGGTATTCTGCATTCTTAAAAAGGAAGGTTATTTATTGGCATTAATGGTTCCATGAAGAATCTTTAACATCCATAGAACCTTTCCAATACACAATGTGTGCTTTAAAGAGGAAAATGATTCTTCAGATTATTAAAATGTTCTTTACACTTAGAAAATATAAGACTGTACAATGAAAAGCTCTCTGGGGAACCAAAAATGGTCACTGTGAAACCCCCTTTTAAAACATTTATTTGTAAGAGTGCAGTATTAATTTATTAATATAATTCATCATATTTTGGCTGTAGGAACAGTTCTCGGATGATCATCATCTGTATTTGGGTAGATGATGTCCTATGGTGTGACAGAAAAATGTAAAAAAAAAATATAATAATAACCTCTAACATTGAAGATAAACCTCTCTCATGCTATTGTAACTCTAAGAATGAAGATAAATTTTTTCATGTTATTTGTATGTTAAGTTGTTGTTTTTTCTACATTTTTGCTATGTCACACCATAGGACACAGTCCAATTTTAATTTCTCAACTACCCATTTAGTGATACAGCAGTCTACAGCAGTGCACGTTATATATCTCATTAGACCATATGCATTTAATTCACCAAAGAACAACCTTTTAAGCATCTTTTCCTTTCTAAAATTACTCAAATCTATTGGAAAAAAAGATGCTTAATAAAGTTTTCTCTTTATTTTAATTTGTTGCTATGACGGAGAGGACAGCTGTGTATCACAGCTTGCATTATTTCATGTTAAGTTTTTTTCCAGTAAAACAATCCACTTCCTCAGAATATGAATTTAATGAAAATAAAAACTGTATAAGAGAATGTGACTTATTTTTAGAGAATTTATCTTGAATTAAGCATAACTCACAAAATCTTGTTGGATATACGCTTAAAACAAGAGAATGATATTGCCAATGGGAATAATAATTACAGAATAACAGAAAAAAAAGAAGAAGTGTTCTCTGAAAACATATCTTACATAATTTGTATTTGTTTAAAGGATGTTTAGATATTTTGACTATAAAATAATGAATAATATTAATTACGAAACATTATATTTGCACTGTAGGGAAAGGAAACCTAGAAAGAAAGGCAACAATACAGAGAAAGAAAGAAGAGTGTAAGTGTAAAAAAAGAAAGACAGAGGCACTTGAGGCAAGAAACTTAGGCAAATGGAGAGACTAAAGAGAGGAAGAGGGAGAAAAAATAGCAGGGAGAGGAGAAAAAAAGGAGGGTGGAGCGTAAGGGGAAAAAAGTCCTAAAAATATAAGTCCACAGAGGTTTGTGTGACAGTAGGGGTTAAGCAATCCAAAGGCTGCAGGCAATCACTCATTTCAGACACGCTCAGAGCCCTTCGGTGCGAGGGGAGCAAGGCGCATAAAGAAATTTAACAACTTAATGTTTATGGCCGACGGAAATGAGATCCTTACGGGGGGCAGCGCCAGGGAGGGTGGCTGCCAGAGAGTCTCTCGCAAATATTCGCATAAACACACATTTGTAGTCCCCCATTATCGAACACCCCGGCATACATATTCAAATATGGGTCAGTCATATTATATGAAGCTTCTGCCCTTTCTTTTTTCATTTACCAACTCTTTCTCCCTCGATTTCATGCTGTATCTCGAGGCGAGACTTGCTCCACAGGAGAGAACACTGGGTTTTATTGTAAATAGTCCAATGTGCACCATTGTCTGTCGAGCTGGGAGATGAATACGGAAGTGCTGCTGAATGGGGCCTTGTTAGCAAATCAATAGTGCAGACATCTCTAAACCTTGTCCTTGAAATGTACTCCTCCTTTGTTTTTGTAGAGTGAACAAATGCAGGAGATTTGAGAGAAAGCTTTCCCCCCATTCACATCCATCTCTTTCTCCGGCTCACGATTCATCAAAATTAATTTTTACTGTTAAACGATTATAATACTTGCATGCCTCAAATGTCATGTGTTGGTTACGCACTAACATATTGGAGGAATCAGGCGAGTAATCTATCAGAAAATGTAGCTGCGTTGAACCTACTGATGCCCAGCAGATGTTTGAGTGGAATAAGTCACCGTGCTTGTGCAGAAAACAACATCCGCAAGAATATACAGTACGATTTAAGATGTGCTTATCGCTGTCAGATTAAAGGCGCATTGGTAATTGTTCTGTAATTAGCGGTGTTTCTGCTGAGTTTTGATAAGAACTCTCCGTTCAGGATGGATATCATGCTTGGTTGTAATTGCACACGTGGGATAGTGTATTTTTAGACACTCCAACTTCAGAAAAATCAAGAGATTTGCTTTAATCATTAACATTATGACACAGAAAAGGAGGGAGGGCACAGATAACTGTGACAGAAAACAGCGAAAACGGAGATTATGATGAATGATGGCTGGGAACGGCACATGATAAGAGGATGTAAGGACACATAATCTCCAAGCTGATAGCCCTGATATGTCTTCAAATCAATCTCCAGCAAAGACGTCCACAAACACAGAGCATGGCATTCTGGCCTGGCTTCAGACAAGCTTTACAAAAGGGGTGCGAGCATTGTTAAACATGACAAGATATTGATTTGCAAATATATTGGCGTGCAAAGATATTATTTAAATTGGATTCACATCTTTGCTCAAAAAGCCTCTCAGAAATGAAAATTCAAGCCAAACGAATGCAGTAAATAACATTCATGTTGAGTATTAAAACAGCGTGCTTGTGTTTGTAACAATACGCCGATTGATTGGGTTGAGAGACAGGGATGGGAAGAACAATTAACTGCAGCGCTTTGGGGACTCGACGCTTTGTAGCGCCGGATGAATAATGTGGGTTTGATTTTAAACACAGATTGAGCCGCTGCCTTCCTGGCCGCTTTGCATAATAAGTACCATCAGGTTCTCTGGTCATGATTGAACTACCAGTGAATGCATTGACAAAACAGTTCATAACGATGGAGAAAACTGCAATTACATCACCAAGTTAGAATCTTAGCTGATGATAACGTCATGATTTCAGATTAGTTGATCCTCCAAAAGGAAGTTTCATCCCCAAGCATAAAAGTTCAGCATGTGACTCGCTCAACAATGCTGTGCCTCTGAGGTATGATATTGCTTTTTTAGTAAGCAACAATACAACAAGCAACAAATACAACAAGAAAAAATGAAAAAAAAAAATGAAAAGAGACTTAGACCAGTAAACAATTACCTAGAACATTCTAGAAATATTCAGCATAGCAATGCCCTGGCAACCACCTACAACACCCTAGCAACTGCACAGCAAAATTCCACCTAAGCAACCACATAACAACACACTGGCAACCACCCACAACACCCTAGCCACTGCACAGCCACATTTTACCTTAGCAACCACATAGCAACACCATAGAAACCACTCCAAAAAAAAAAAAAAACCTGCACAGCAACATTCTGTCCCTGAAACTCCATGTCAACGCCTTGGAAACCACTCACAACACCACAGCAATATTCTTAAAAAAATAATAATAATAATAATAAAAATAAAAAAACACCTTAGTTTTAGTTGTAGTTTTAAAAAACCTTAGTAACCAATTGCACAGCAACATTCTACTCTAGCAACTGCATAGCAATACCATGGAAACCTCTCACAACACCCTAGAAACTGCACAGCAACATTCTACCTTAGCAACTGCACAGCAACATTCTACCTAGCAACTGCATAACACCACCATGGAAACCTCTCACAACACCCTAGAAACTGCACAGCAACATTCCACCTTAGCAACACCCTGGCAACCACCACAACACCCTATCAACTGCACGCCACATTTTACCTTGGCAACTGCATAGCAACTCCATAGAAACCACCCACAACACCACAGATGCATTCAAAAGGCACTATGAAAACCTTAGCAACTGCATAGCAACACCATGGAAAACAACACCCTAGCAACTGCACAGCAACATTTTCCTTAGCAGCCGCATAGAACAAACTGTAAATCACCCTCAACACCCAAGCAACTGCACAGCAACTTATACCCTAG
Organism: Schizothorax lantsangensis; assembly: GCA_027422415.1. Taxonomy (NCBI): domain Eukaryota; kingdom Metazoa; phylum Chordata; class Actinopteri; order Cypriniformes; family Cyprinidae; genus Schizothorax; species Schizothorax lantsangensis. The sequence goes on from CM049839.1 coordinate 47,267,093, forward strand.
CAACTGCATAGCAACACCATGGAAAACACTCACAGATACCTAGCTAATGCACAGCAACATCTACAAATCTAATTTCCATTTGCAAACACTTTCTTCAGTCTACAACTAGTCTAAATATGAATTGCTGTTGAACACAAACATGTAACTAGATGATTTGCTTCATTAATTACTAAGAGAAACTATCCGTTATAATACTGGACTCATGTATTGATAGTATAGTCTGTATTGCAGCAGGAGTCCATCATGTTCTGTGATATCAATACAGTGAGTAGAGGCAGAAGTCAAGCAGTCGGCTCCTTTTTCACAGACGAGACAGCGTGTCAGGTGGAAGCTACAGTACACCATCTACTCCTGCCTGCTGAGTGGGAATATTCTCTTTCAAAACCATGAGAAAGTTCCTTATATTTGTCAGAGCTTTGCGTGGGCTTCAAACTTGACACAGAAGGGGGCTGGCACTGGTGCAGATGGGCCTTTTATTTTGTTGTTGTTGTTGTTATTGTGCCTGTCTCCCTGTCTCAGCTGAGGCCAGTTAAATTAGCAGAAGAATAAATTACATCAATTGCGAGCAGAGTAGAAACAGTGGGGCAAGAGAACAATGAAACCGGGACAGACGTACAAACAGGGGGTCATAAAAAACAAGCTCCCCAGGCTTTTTTTCATTAAGCGAGGAGTCAACGCTGAGGACGTGCCTCCAATCGACAGACTTCCTGAATCCTTCTTCTCCTGTCAAGACCTCACCTGAAGAGAGAATACACAGACCCTCTTCTGTAGAAGAACAGGTTGGATTGGAACAGAGCATCCTGACAAAACAAGCCCTGCTCGATCACCACACACCCTCGGTGTTAGCGCAGGTGCGTATCTAATAACAGGCTTGTTAAGTTAGCACCTGTGCTTTATCCTACACCCAAATCAGGCCACTCCTCTGTCTCACTCTCCCTGTCTGCAGTTTTGGATTTCTACCAAGTCTTTCTCTTTCTCAAGAATCCTCTTCCTCTTTTGCATCTCTCTAATCAGCATGTGTCATATTCTTTGTCCTTCTGCACTCTAACAGCTCTCTTGCCTATCGGAAAGAAAATAACTGGTTCTTGTGGAAGCCACTGAATAAAAGTATTTAAAAATAATTGCAACTTATCTCGCAATTCTGATTTTTTTTCTCACATTTGCGAGTTTACATCTCACAATTCTGACTTTTTTCTCAGAATTGCATGATACAAACAATTCAGATTTTTTTTCTTAGAATTGTGAGATATAAACTCGCAAATGCAAGAAATATAGAGGGATCTAGATCCTGAGTTATATCTCTCAATTCTGACTTTTTTTTCTCAGAATTACAAGATTATACCATGCAATTTAAAAAGTCAGGATGTGAAAAAAAAATCTGAATTGTGAGATAAAAAGTCGCAATTACCTTTTTTTTTTTTTTTTTTTCAGTGGCGTAAACAGGCCTACAATGATTCCACTGTGATCTACTGTTTTCTTTTCTGTTTCTCTTACCTTTATATATTTATTTATTTTTATTTGTTTGTTTAAATAATATAAAAATAAATATAATATAATATATATATATATATATATAGTAGTAGTATTCTTATTATTAGAATTAGTATTATTAGTATTTATTTATTTATGTTTTGGCCATGCTTCTGTCACAAGCGACAGTGCGGGGTGACAATAAGCCATAGGCACATGGTGGCTGGATTTCAGGTGACATACTTTTAGCCACTGGAGGTTTGGGGCAAAAAATTCAGAATATCAATATCATCTCAAACATTTGTCATCCAATTAAAAGAAGTCAGAAGCATCCATATTAACTCAAATATTTCTCTTCAGATTAATCAAAGAGGTATCAGTAAGTCCTCAAACATTTCTTATCATATTAAAGTCAGCAGTAGCAATATAAAATAAAAACTGTATCATCACATTATTACAAGTATCAATATGAATTAAAAAAAATGTTTCATTAAAGTCACAATATGTTCGTAAACATTTCTCACCAAGCGAATCAGTCAGAAGTATCAGTATGAACTCAAACATTTCTCATTAAATTATGTGTTGTAATGCTATCTACTTTAAGGAATTTTAGGAGAAACATCTGACATGAAGATGATCTTTAAACAAAGCTTAAATGAAAACTTTATTATATGACATGAGCTAAAGATGAGCTGGATATATTAAGTCTCCTCTGCTCTCATGAACAAGAGTCCATACTGAGGTCAAAGTTCAATCAGCATCTTCAAAATAAACACGATAACACAGAGCAGAAAAAAACACTTCTCTGTTTCCTTTCCTTCTTTTCTTCTGCTTAACCAACTGTGCAACCAACTGAGCAACTACATTCCCCAATCTGTCATAAACAAGCGAAGGTTTGTGTGTTGTGTGTGTTCATAGCATGGCTATGGATGTGTCTCCGACTGCACATGCAGAAACCACAGGGGTGTTCAGTCTTCCCCCACCTTCAAACACAAGTAAGCTGGAGGACATTCAGTAGGACACATACATTAATTATTGATTTTTTCAATCCTAATCCTAAAGAGATCCATTAGTTACAATTATGCATTCCACGCATGTTTCATACCATAATTTGCTCTTCCGCTATATGTTTTGTAGCATTTTATTAACCCGGACACTAACAACATCTCATCTACTGTAACTCACGTCCAGTTTATGCCGCTCTGTGTCATTTCCCTGTAATTCAAGTGTCATATGATTATTGATTTTATAGGAGCATCAGACAGTAGCCATTGAGAATGTACATTTAAATGAAAGCAGCCTTTCTATCTATCAGTGCACGCGCTGCGTTTCCAGAATAGGAATATTGCGACAATGCGGCCTGCATTCAGATCCATTCCTCAGTGGTGAAATGACTGCCCTCTATGAAATGAGCCTTTTAGAGGACCTAAATTATGCCCATCAGTTATTTAGCTCTACTAAACGGGGAGAGAAGAGCAGAACGAGAGCGCGAGCTGCAATCGGGGGTGTGGAATCATGACATGGTTAATTCCCGAGTGAGTCGTCGGGGCATGTTTCTTATCATTGCATAATGATGATTGCTTGTACACACTTATACACACACGCACGCCTAGAAACACAGCTGAAAGAGACTCCGAACACGAAGAGAGCATTCTGTGGCTCCGCAGTAAAACACTCCTTGACAATTATAGATATATATATTAGGACATTCAATTGCCAAGATTATGCCACGGCTGCTTAATAAGAGTTGTTTAAAGGAAAACTCATGCATTTAAATATGCTTTTTAGCCTTGACTGGCTTTTTTTTTTTTTTTTGGAGGGCCATTGTGGCACCAGCAAGATATGCCACAGTATTATTTCTGTGTAAACCAGCGTGTTTGCGTTTACATATGAATGCCATCTTAGTTTTTCCTTATTTTTCTCAAGCGTACAAGTCACTTTTGGTCCATTAGATTCTAATTAGTTCAAGCCCCACAGGCAGAGACATAGAGAGAGTGAGGAGAAGCGCGAGACAAACAGAGAGAGAGTGGAAGAGAGTACAGGAGGAGAGGTGTGAGCTTGTAAAGGAGTTGTGCTTTTCAGACATCCATGAGGCAAGTTAAACAACGGAAAACAGAGTCATTCCTGTTACACAGTACAGAAAACATACACATGATCTGGATTTTTAAAATGTTTGCAATAAAATAACTAAGCATCCATTAAACAAGATAAATCAATATGCAATATTGTTTTTAAAGACTGAGATACTGAATTATGTTTATTTTCTTACACAATGACAATTGAGAAAATGAAAATGTCACAAGAAAATATATCTTGTTTTGAGGATGTTTAGATATTTTTACTACAAAACAACATTAAAGTACTGATTAAAATGTGTTTTAGTGTATATTTTTAATTATATATCTTAATTTGCAACATAAACAGTTTTTATTTTTGTTAATTATAACTGGATTGTTCTTTGCAATGTCAAGAAAATGTGAACAGGTAAAAATAAAGAGCTAAGATTGACATTTTGAAATTTTGCTGTTCTCATGCACATTTCTGTTGTAATAAATTAAGATGTAATGTTTTACAAATTCATCACAAGACAGCACAGCATTCATAAATCTATCACTAATACTTACTGCTGTTGTTTTCCCTCCACATTATTCACTTCCTGTATGCCTTTTATTACGTTGTAGTTAAAGGGATGCAATCTAAATTACATGCAAGGTTTTTAAGCTTTTTTTATGTATGTTGCTAAAAAGTTACGAACACAAGACTACAACTACTGATTTATGTGCTTGACAAATTAGACACCATTTAATCCTTTATTCAATTGTGACATTGTGTTAAAAAACAAACTACTAAATGTACCTTTTAAGAGTTTTAAATTTTGGGTGAGTTTAAGTTTTATCCTACAAATCTTATGCGGGGGGAAAAAAATATATTTTAGTTTTACTTTTTTAATTTTTTGTACAGAGATAATATTACTGTATTTTTTGTTGTGGTATCTGGTGTGTTGCTTAAGCTACGTTTTGTTGTGTAATGTAATGTGTTTTTTTGACGAACTTGTAAGCATTTATTATATTAGTGCTGTGGTGGACATCTGTCATATGATGTGGTGTCAAATGATTTGGCAATTAATCATAAAAATATAATTTTTGTTTACAATGTATGTTGTAGTGTAGTGTGAAATGTTATTATGTGTATATAATTTACACACACATACTGTATGTTATTTTCAAATATACATGTATATATACATTTATATATTTATATTCTTATAATTTATATTTATGTAATTATATTTTATATTATAAACTAACATACTGTTTCTTAAATATATATGCATGCGTTTTGTATTTTATATAATAAATATACACAGTCTACAACTATATTATGTAAACAAAATTTAATTTGGATGTGTATTAATCGTTTGACAGCACTAATTTATATTTTTATGTATCATTGTATTTTAATACATTTGAAATATATTAACTTAAAATGTATTTTTAAATAACATACAGTATGTTAATTTAAAATCAAGAGTTTTTTGTATTGTTGTTAGACAACACATCTAATTAAGTGTACTTCTTTAAAGCACAACAAAGATTATTAAAACAATGATTCAAAATGTAGTTTAAAGTAACACTTTATTTTAATTACAAAGTGCTTCCTTTAAACGTGTAGTTAAGTTTAAGAAACAGTCACAGAAAATCAGTCATAAAAATGTTCTCTACACTTAAACTGACTTTTATTTTAATTATATCTACATTATTTTATATATCTGCAAGTAGAGTTCTTTTATATACTTTTAAGATTTGAAGTACATTATAAGTGCATATTCAATACAAGGGTATTAAGACATGGTAATGTTTTTAATATGCTACAAAATGAAAATGTACTGCATAACAGAATGACCCAGTAAATAAATGAAAAAGGAGAGGAGGAGGACAGAAAAAGAGAAAAAAGGTATGAAGAGTCATGGGGATGTTTTGCTAAAAACATCTTGTGGATGAGTGTCTCTGATCCCTCAGTGACCTACTTGTTGGATGTGTGTGTCTGCTGTTTCCATCCATCCCAGACACCACACAGCTTCATCTTTGGCACCACTACCTGATAGCTGATGAGCTTAATGTCTAATATATGAAACTCAAATTGTTAGTGTAAGTCAGTAACACCATCACTACATGTAATTTGGTTCCCAATATCTCTGTTTTAAAAAATGATTTCCTATGTGCTAGCATATCCTTTATTCAGAGCGTTTAGATAGTCATGCTGTGTCGAAGCTGAACACAGGCCGTAAAGAAGCTTAGGGAAGAAATCTTGTCCGATGCACAGGGCTCCCCTGCTGCTATTTCGATTAAGGCTCAGATAATTTATCTATAAATAGGTATAGCTCTTTCTGTTTTTGTGTTTATGTATCACTTTTTATCACTGCAATAACCATCATAGCCATAGTTTATGACTATTGCTGCCGAATGGCACCCTCAACCCCAGTAAGCTTTGATAGGAGGAGCATAGCCTTCCAAACCTTTGCCAATGAGAGAAAGAGAGTCAAAGAAGATAGAAAGAGGAATAACAAAACTATGAAGTATTATTTCTAACCCAGGCTCATTAGAAAATGTATGTACCTATACTTACAAATCACTGCAATTTTCAAATAAAATGAACACTAGAAGTAAAACACCAACCACTTGTATTATCTAAAATATGATTACAGGGCATATTATTTATGAATAAATATATTTTCCATAGTGCATGATTTGTAAACTAATCAATTTTGAAGTTTACATCACATAATCAGTTCCAAATGGCTTTTCTGACATAGTAAACTTGCTCAATAGCGCACCTGGTACAGCAATACACTTTCGATGTGGAGCACTTGGTTAAGAATCCCATGAATCATGAGTCACAACACTTGATAAAAGAGCTGAAAGATTTGTAGAAACAAGCTAAAATAGCATGGTTGCGTCAACATCATCGGGTTAGGTTTTGGGTAGATGGTAAGTTACTTTCAAATGCGATAGCTCATAAAATTTTTATCGCCACTCACCAGACATTTCATTTCTGAACTGCCACGATATGTACAACCACGAACATACATTTTACTACATTCACACTAGGGCTGCACGATTAATCAAACGCGATTGCCATGCACATTTTGTCAGTAAAGTAAGGTGACCATACATGTCATGTTTCCTGGACACGTCCTGGCCAGGATTTCTATATTGCCTAAAATATCTAGGTTTTGGCTTTGTTTGAGTGTGCAGACCAATCGGTGTATGACATCAAAGTACCATACAGATGGTTCCTTATGCTTTCAAAATGCTCTAGAGGTACTTTAATGTCAAACACTGATCAGTCTGAGCCACGCCGCACCGCTTTAAGTCACACACGCGCCTAATATGTATGCGTATTTGCATCGCTTTGACCGTAGATCCCACCTTCTCACACACCATGATTGGTCCATTATGTACAATGCCTGCATGTTATTGGTCAAACTACTTTTCGATCATTAATTCAGCAAAAAAAATTATCGCAGACGATATTATTGCGCGATTGTGAAATCGAAGAAATCGTTCGCGATAATGACAGCTGTTTGCGTAGCTTCTCAGTGAACTATGGCTCTGTGTAGTAAAAGCTGCTCCATCTGAAAGCACGTGAAAATACCACATTTAATAACATGTTTTTACTCCAAACCCACTTCATAACGTCAGCCGAGTGTTTGAAATAAATCCTTCTGTGAGATGATGTGGTTTCTTACACAGAATAAGGCACGCAACATATTTCATAGTATTCTAAGCAGTGATAAAGGCATTGCATTATAAATATACTTTATTATAATGAAAATTATAATAATAAGAAATCAGATAAACCATATATTGTCTAGCCAAGTCAAGTTGAGCTTTATTGTCATTCCGCTACATGTGGGGACATACAGTGGAACGAAATGTCGTGCCTCACAGGACCACGGTGCTACATAAATACATAAATACAGACATACAACAATGACGTAAAACACTATAAACCTATACACAACTAACCTACTGACAGATTTTGACTAAGTATACTATATATAAATGTTTACCCTATACAACTAAAGATAAAAGATAAAAAATAAAAATACAAACTATACAAACTATACGAATGCTTCACATAAATACTGTACATGTGCAGAGAGAGAAACATTGTGAGTCAAGCAGCTGGCTGGGGAACAGTACAAGATGATTTGTAGTCCATGAGCATGTAAACATACATATATTGCTGAGTCTTTTGTCTGATTGTGTACACACAGCAGTGTGTGAAAAGTGTATAGTGCGCATAGAGGAGAGTGTGTTACTACAGGTGGTTTGTACAAGCCCACTCACCTGTGTGTAGCACACTTTGAATTGCACAAAAAAGTTGCATACAGTTTTTTTCTGTGGTAAGGTTGGGGGTGTTTGGAGGGGGGGGGGGGGTGGTCCATGTTTTCAGGAGGTAGGGGTTTGCATGGGGTTTCAGAGGGGGGCGGGGTGATTTGAGTTCAGGGCTCTCACAGCCTGGGCGAAAAATCTGTTTAGCAGTCTGGCGGAGCGGACTCTGATGCTCTGGTACCGTCTTCCTGATGGTAGGAGCTGGAAGAGACTATGGGAGGGGTGGGTGGGGTCCTTAATGATGCTGTTGGTTTTGCTGGAGCATCGTGCAAGGAAAATGTCCAGGATGGATGGGAGAGGGGCACCGATGATCTTTGCAGCCGTGTTCACTGTCCTGCTGTAGGGTCTTGCGGTCTGCTGCACTACAGTTCCCGTACCAGACAGTGTTGCAGCTGGTCAGCACACTCTCAATGGTGCCCCTGTAGAATGTGGTGAGGATGGGTGGAGGGAGACTTGTTCTTTTCAGCCGGCGGAGAAAGTGTAGGCGCTGTTGTGCCTTCTTGGAGAGTGACATGGTGTTGGTGGTCCAGGTGAGATCCTCCGTGATGTGCACCCCCAGGAATTTAGTGCTGCTGACTCTCTCCACAGTCGAGCTGTTGATGGTCAGTGGGGGTGATCAAAGGAGTTCCTCCTCCTGAAGTCCAACACAACCGCCTTTGTCTTCTCCACATTGAGGGACAGATTGTTAGCGCCACACCATTCAGCCAGCTGTGCCACTTCCTCTCTGTAGTGCGTTTCATCGTTGTTGCTGATGAGACCCACCACTGTTGTGTCATCAGCGAACTTGATGATGTGGTTGGAGCTGAACTTGGCAGTGCAGTCGTGGGTCAGCAGCGTGAAAAGCAGCGGGCTGAGCACACAGCCTTGTGGGGCGCCTGTGCTCAGTGTGGTAGTGCTCGAGGTGTTGTGGCCGACACGGACTGACTGAGGTCTTCCGGTTAAAAAGTCCAGGATCCAATTACAGAGGGAATTGTTAAGGCCCAGCAGGTTTAGTTTATTTATGAGCTGTTGTGGGTTATTGTGTTGAATGCCGAGCTGAAGTCAATGAACAGCATTCTAACATAGGAGTCTTTATTTTCTAGGTGGGTAAGAGCCAGGTAGAGCAGTTTGGACGGTATGCAAACTGGAGCGGATCGAGTGTGTTGGGAGGCTGGTTTTGATTTTGTTGTGTGTTTATTAGTCATGTTGAATCAGTGAAAGCAGTTAAATCTTCTGTTAATTCAGCTGCAGCAATAGGCATTTCCTGGGTTTCTTCTGCGAGGTGTATTTGGAGTTTCCGCTAGAGAGCGCCCTCTGGCCTTCGGATGAAGATTTACTGCTGATCACAGAACCGTGCTTCACTGAAAGATACGCATTAAAATCGCAGCTTCTGCCTAATCGCGATTGCGATTTCATTTTGATTTATCGTGCAGCCCTAATTCACATTTATCTGTTTCTGAAAAAAATCGAACATGCTTTTAGCACCACTTACTGGATATTTTACTTTGAAAGTGCAACAAAACTTGCAAGAACCAACATAATATCACTTGAAATTTCTCCACAGGTACATTTTTCCATTTCAAAATCCTTTAAACCTCTTAAAATTGTGTCTACTAAAGCAATTGTTAATTTCAATCATCTGTTGTCTGAATGCTATAAGCCCTGACATCAGAAGAATAATTGTACAGAAAGAGGAAATGTAGAATTGGCCGTTGTAAAGTGCACTCTAGATGACCCATGAGATTACGTGGGTCAGCAAAACCTGAGTGAGCAACAAGGACGGCAGCTCTGGGAACCGCCAGCCGAATGGAGGTGAAGCAGAGGAAGAGGTTTGGTGACACCTGCTGCAAAAATATCCCCTCAAACGGAAAGCACTCAAAAGGTAGAATTCCCTCAAGATGCATAAGAAATAAATAACCAGAGACTCAACAGGATGCTGAAATGTTGAACATTTCATTTTGTGCATTTGAAGAATTCCTTATGTTTTAAAGATTTGACCTAATGCAAGGAATGTTCTGGACATTAAAATAGCCACTGAATGTAAATTACATGTTAAACTAACTGGCTACACTTTTAAAACTAAAGGTTCTCTATTGGCATCTGTGGTTTAAGAAACCTTAACATCCATGGAAACTTTCCATTGCACAAAGGTTCTTCACATTATTAAATGTTCTTCACACTAAGAATAAAACGGTTCTTTTAAGAATGTTCACTGAAAGTTTCTTTCTGGAACCAAAATGGTCGTTCCATGGCATCGATGTGAAACTTTTGTTTTTAAGAGTGTAGATGTGCTTTTTTGTGGATATATTACAAAAATGTGACAGGTTTGGCTCTGGCAGTTCATTAAGAAATGCTTTTCCAGCTCTTGTAAATCTTTATCCTGTATAGTGCAGCACAAAGGTGCAAACTAAATGTGGCCCTTCTGAAAATAATAAAGAAAAAGTAACAATATCGTACCGTCAAGGGACAGAAGTCTACCATCAGCCAAAAATAATATTAATACAGAGCAAGCGAGAGAGCGAGCACAGCTGCGTGTCGGCAGCCTTTGCGAGTAACGTTAAAGAAACAGTCAGTGGCTGGACTCAAATCATGGCCCAATTTTGTTGCCTCTGGTTTGTTTTCTGTAAAAGGCTGGCCTCCATAGCATTGCTTAGAAATTTCAATTATGTTCTCAGAGAGGCAGGCGACAGGGTCCTTTGAGAGTGCCAGGCAACCCTGTGACGTGATGAATGGCTAGCCTTTAATGTTAAGGGGGATTAAAGATAACTTTTGAACGATCCCTTGCTCAACGTATAGGCAGCTCCTCTTTCACCCAGGCATATTAGTTTTCAGCTGCCACCATTTTAATTACTTTCTTCTAAAACTTGAACCACGTTGGCCTGGGTTAAAAGAAACAGGAGCGGCAGGTGGTGGTGTTATTAGAGCTTTGTTTAGCCGTGCGTTTGAGTCAAGGCTATGCAGGTATCCCATTGATTGCATAGGGGTGCCACTTAAGCTCCTAGAGAGGGAGGGTGCTGGAAAAATCCCATCTCGCAGTAAGACTGAAGCTCCTAATGATCCACTAGTGCACCATAAATTGTGTTAATGGTTTTTAGCCCTTGAACGCTTACCCTTTGTTCCAACCAACTGGTGAAGCCGTGATGTCTTCCATGGGACCATCTCGCCAAACCACTGCAGAAGTGTCGGGAATGGAGTGAAGCAGCTCTCAGATAAATTGATTAAGCTGTCAGTGGCGTTAGCATTGACTGCATTAGCTGGAGGGTGAAGGATGATCATGCATTTGCTGTGGTCTTGTGCCGCTTCGACAACAAGTCTAACTGCACATCATGACAATGACCATGGGTAGATGTAAGAGGTATTGACAGGCCGGTAACAAGAATTGTAATGAGGACCGTCTAGAGATGTTTGATAAGTGAACAAACAATTGATCTTTTCAATGAATCGGTTTTAACCAGTCTAAACAATTAAAAAATCGGTCAAGGTGGTTCTTGAGTTGACATGTTCTGACTCCTAATGACCGGGAACTATGAGTGAACTGATTGTTTTAGCATTTAGATTGAACCAAGGGTTTGGACTTACAGTGCAAAAAAAGTTACTTTATAGATGGTCTGTGTAAATACGTTTATGACCTGACTATGAAACAGTTTTATCAACACATAAACAAAATATAATTAATTTTATAAATAGTACTTTATCAGGCTGATATAACTTAATTAAACATTTTATTTAGAACTTTTTATGAGCTGAATCATTACAATAACATCTTTATTAATAAACAATCTAGGTTCCAAAACCTCCAAAAACCTAAGCATAAAACTCAATGCAGTTTCTAGCTGAAGTAAACACTTGGCAGTAAAAAGCCTTTTTTGTTGCAGTTCCCTGCTCAATGCTATGTTATGACATTTCCATAGTAAACTAATATATTTTGATGTTTGCATCACATAAGCAGCTCCATATGTTTAGCTTTTATGACATAGTAAACTTGCTCAGTAGTGCACCCGGTACAGCACTGCACTTGTAATGCAGAGTCCTGTGAAACAGGAGTCACAATAAAATAACTCAAAGACTTGAATGAGCAAGCCACAATGGCATGGTTGGTTGAGCAAATGTGTTTTTATCTCACATTTGTTTTTGTTAACTCTTTAACTTTTTAGCACCACTCCCCAGACATTTCCTTTCCAAACTGTTGTCATGTGTACAGCAACCTAAATCGTTGCCTGATTGATGTTGATCAGTTTTGAAAGTAATGCAATTTTTAGTGTCTAGAAACTTGCAAGAAGCAATGTAATATTATTTTGCAGTGATATATTATTTAATATTAATATTATTTATGTTGCCACTGGCACATTTTTCCTATGAACCTGGGTTGTTAATAAAATAGAATGGAAGAACCACGATAAGCAGTGATATGTACCTAACTATGACTTTACTGGAACATTTTAGATAATCTAATATGTCTTGCCATGATATCACGACGCAAAATTAAATCCTCCAATGAACTTGCTGAACTAGTTCACTAATTGTAAATGAAAATCTCTTTCATATACTGTATGTTTGTAATTATACAATAATCAATGAGTGAAGTGACAGTAAGTGCATTTAGAGTGGAATTAGACATAATCACTAAATTTATGTCTGAATTGATGTAAAAAATGAACCAGATCATTAAAACAAACTGTTCAAAAGAACCCATTTTGAGACTTTGCCTCACTATCATTTTCTTGCCTTGAGGCTAAAAATATCTTTTGGTATTAGAATTTATGTTTGAGCCATGCTGAGCGCTCTTAAAAACATCTATTAAGCGATGGGTAATCATCTGGATATAAGGACACTGGAAATCAGCCTTGAAGAGACTGATTTCAGCTCTGAAACACTCTGTCATTACCTTCATATCAAATCTACAGCGTAAATCTTATTAGCTAAAGTAAAACCCAAATGAAAACAGATGCTGAAAACTCCTTCATCCCGAGAGTAATAGTCCACCCACGCCTGACTGAGCATGTAGTATACAGTATAGCATTAATCCTCTATGGAGAATATGTTTTTGTACATCTGTGTTAGAGACCTAAATAACAGATTGAACCGTCACGCGGAAGCGACAGCACCTCATTGGTTGGCGACGACAGATTTCCTCTCAGGGTACGGTCATCTGTCCGCACCTTCAAAGTGTGGCTCTATCTCCTCACATGAGGCTACCGGAGCAGCTTGAACATTCCTGAGAGTCGGCGTGCTTACAAAACCCCTCGCAACGGACCAGACCGACATCAAACTTTTGTTTCACACACCGTTTCACTGTGTCATGTTTCGTGTCATTTACTGTGTTTTGTAGTCCTAAAATAAACCGCTGCAGCGTCTTCCTCCAATAACGCAGTATTCCCCGTGCGGCAGCCTGGCAAAGTTCACTGCGCTCGACTCCCTGGGTTCTGCGTTCTACAAAGCTGTGCATTGCCCAAGGTGACGGTATTGTTTTGGTATGTTCTGATGGGGAAGGAGAAACAAATGAAGGTGAAACACGGGACAGTGTTTGCTTGTTCTCTGCAGATCTGCAGCAGTCTTCTGCTGTGTGTCTGAATGCATGTGGCATATCTCTGAGGCATAACATGCTAATTTAACATTAAAAATATATTAGAGATTTTGTGTCAGGGTTATTGTAGTTAACTAAAACTAAAACCATGAAGAAGAAAAAAAAACTAAACATTTTTTTATCTGAAATAATATGAACATTTACTGAGATTCATTAAGATATTTTAACTAACAAACTAAATCAATTAATAAATTAATTTAGCCACAGTATTTGCCAAGGCATCTCATTTTCATTTAGTTTATCTTTAAAATCCCTAAAACTAAAACTGAAATAACAGTCAACAAAACATATATAAGGATATTTAAAAACACACATAAACAACTAATTCAAATTAAAACTGAAAATCTAAAAGTAATTCAAAAGATTAATAAAAACTATACCAGTACCTCAGTGATACTAAAATCTCAAACTAAAAGATTTGGATATTTTAAAGTGGTCCTTGTAGTTTCAAAACTGTGGGGAAAAAAATAAATAAAAATAATAAATATGATTATGAGTATGAGTATGACTACTTGCCAATTAAAATGACTTCTAGCTAGATTCAGTTCTATTTTTCTCAATATACTCAAACTGCAATGAGAGATAGAATGAGAAGCCTAACATGGAGGAATCACATGGAAATGTGAATTATATATAGATTTTGAATATTTGTTCAAAACGTCAACAAGATAGAAACAGTTTGGGGAGAAAAATGGGAAAAGTTCCAACTGAATGGGTGGCTTAGTTCAATTTTCTGAAAGTTATTTCATAAGGTTTTTTTTGTTTTGTTTTTTTGAACAAAGAAATGTCATCTGGCTGTTTAAAAATGTTTTTTTTTACTTTATGTATAAATGTTATTAAAAATAATATTTAAAAAGATGTTGTTTCATTCTTAAATAACTTTATTTTTTAAATAAATAAATATATTTTTTTAAATATATAGAAAAAATATTTTAAAATAAATAATGCATTGTGCAAATACCATACCTTACATGGTACTGAATAATACTTATATATCATGTGTGAATAGAGTAATTATGCAGTACTGTGGTATAAGGTACAAGGTACTCTGAGAAACTAAGGAAAAAATACCAAGAACATGTGAAAAAAATCTAATACCATCATCTATTTCATGTACTTCTTTGTAAGATAAATAATAATACACCAGACCAAACAGACTGAATACAAAAGATCTGCACTTGTGAAAATACTGTCAGGTAAAGTATTCCTCCAGAAGTGAAAGCGCTGAGAGGCAGTTAAGGTGGGATTGAGGTGAAGAGTGATAAAAGGGAAAAAACAAGCCCAGCTGCCACAGGAGGTGCACACAATAGCACTATCCACAGATATAATAGCAGCTCCTGCTGCAGCGCGGCAGTTTGGTTAATCTCTGGCACACTCATCACAGCACTTCATTACCTCAGGTGTTCTTTTGATTACTACTCAAATCTCTGACCTGGGTTGCACTTTACACGTGATTTCTCTCTTAATTTGTCCTTCAGCCCAAATCCCCTTTACTATCCCACCGCTTTCTTTCTTTCTTGTCTTTTTAAGATACACTTCCCCTTGTTGTTACACGGGCAAATAAATGGAAGCATCTAACAGCCTCCACACAACTTGTAATGTCTGATACATATTGCTCACGAAAATGGCACGAGCTAGATGAAAATGATCAGTGTCAATCTGTTTACCTGATTCTACACAACACCTGAAGTCGCAGTTCACCGGTCTTCCTGGAAACGAAGCACACAATACCTGCTTTTGAGGAAGATCTAATGGAATTTGCCTAAATTTGCCAGGTTAGTAGCATTGAATCTTCAAAAGATACTCGGTTATTTGTATTAGATGTAGATTGAGTAGATTGAGTAGCTTGGTTTTCTGACATGCATACAGGGTCTAAAATATTTTGCCTTGAAAGCATTTACTGGCCATAAATATTATTATTATTATTATTATTTATTTTTTTGCTGGCCATGAAACTGTATGTACACATGTGCATAATTAAAAAAAAAAAAAAAACATTAGAACAAATTGAGGAAATATCTAATTGCAATTATTATTATTATTATTATTAAATAATAAATCTAATTAAATGAACTAAAATGTAACAATTAAAAATCAATAAAGAAATATCACTATGATACTATTTAACTGTATTATTATTATTATTAAACAAATGAACAAACAAACAAACAAACAAATAAATAAATAAATAAATACATAAATATTGCTATAATACTGTTTAACTGTAAATAATATTTAACTTGAATTTATATAATGAGTATTATTATTATTACTGTTATTATTATTTTATTACTATTACTAACAACTGTTATTATACATTTACAATACAATACATGTTGAATTTTAAAATTATAAGTGACTATAAAGCATTATAAGCAACACAAACTCAGCAGCAACACAAAAGCAGCACTTGCACAAATGGAGTTCATGTAAAACAGCATTTACTGTGAACTGTGAAAAGATCAAATTACATATTAATATAATTACAACCCAGTCTTTGCGCTAAACTCTATTGTATTCTCAGGTATTGTTAGAATTACAGGACAACTGACAACTAACACTGTTTCAAATACTCGCCAATGTCAATTTGTACTTGCATTTGGTGTTTTTTAGGCCTTTTTTAGGCTTTTTTGAGCCTTTTTGGGGGAGGGGGGATAAAACTACACCAAAACAACATATAAAACCAAAACAGACTGTGGCTGGCCATTTTGCATGTCATGTAGGCTGTACAAGCTATAATCAACTACAAAATGGACCAGACTTTATGCTGATCAAAACAAGTCTTTAGATCTGTACGCCACAGAACCCCAGCTAGTCTTTGCGATCCTCTTTACATAAGGAAAGATGTTCTAGATTGTCTGGGAATAGCCAAATCAACAGTGTCCTCAGCAAAATTAGCTTTCTAATGGAATCATGCCTCCATCAGTGACACAGCTCCGATGGAAAGATGCGTGGTCAGATTAGATAGAACGCCGTGATTTTCTCTGGCCGATGTCCTTGACTTCTTTTGTCAGTGTTCAGCCGCTTGTACAATGCCAGCTGTGATAAGCATATTTCAGTTTCCCGAACACATTTAATTGAGCCTTTTAGATTATATATTAACCTTCACTCGTATATCATCTGAAAATATCATTTTAATGTTAGTATGTATGCACTTAAAGCAAATGAATGAAAAGCATGAAGGGCCCACTTTCATTTATTCATGGCCTACACTAGAAAGCCAATACACTAGGATTGTTTTTAAGGGTGGACCTTCTTGCTTTTTTCTAAAAACCTTATATTTTCACACAAATCAAATCATACAAATTCATACGAAATCGCCACCTCTTGAAATACTTTGGTTTTCTCATCAAATTGAGTTGAGAGTGGCAGAGAAGTGCTTACTTTAAAGGTAAAGAGTGTAATGTTTTCTGTAAAAAAAGCAACTATACATTTTCCAGTTTACAAAACCTTTAAAGTCTCTTTAACTGAATTACTATACTATATTTTGTTGAAACTCCATATAAATCCATGTTAGACCAACAGAATTGCACCAAAAGTTGTCCCAAAACTAGTCAAACACAGGTTAAGCGGATTCCGGCCTCATCTGCTTGCCTATGTAAACTATGCATCATTAATATGGTGATTACTGAATTTGATCTTTTAATACTGTTTTAAATATATTAAGGCACTTTAAGTGTTTTTACAACGTTTTGTCGCACTGTTTAATGATTGAAATATTTCCGAGGGTGCTTAATATGGATTGCAAATGGCCAAAACTTGCATTTTGTTCACACATAGGCCTACCTTTGTTTTATTCTTTTGAGAGGTGATCTAAATATTTGCGGCTGGGAAACAGATGAAAAATTGACACGCTTGTGCAGCAGTTCTATGGATGTTTTGCCCTCCAAGTCTTCGAGCTGGTCACGTGACTGAAAGCTATGAATATAGTTTTATAGCCTACGCCTATAAAAAGTTTTCTAAAGCATCTATATATATATATATATATATATTCAATGGGATATCATATATATATATATACTGTAATATATATAATATATATATATATATATATATATATATAGATGCTTTAGAAAACTTTTTATATATATATTCAAACACAAAATAAAAACATATAGTGCCACAGATTTTAAAAGGCAGTTACAGGCAAAGAAAGGGCTCCAGAAATCTCTATCACAGCTTTGTCATCCATTTAAACCAATTTGCATGTTTTCCCAGCCTTTAAGTCATTTGAAATGAGAATGCTAATGCTCTGGGGTTTGTGTGGTCATCGCAGTGCTTTGGTTTGACTCTATGAGGGCTTAAACATTCTTTATTTCATCAAGGCTTGATTACTTCTGTGAAGATTCTCCCTCTCTTCCTGATAATCTAATGCTCTTAAATGAAAGCCTTTTCATTGTTCTACACTTTCTCATTTTCCTCTATTGTGCTCAGTGGACCATTTAGAGAAGTGGCTCATCAGAGTGAACACCAACACATCTCTCAAATATCTACAATGTCTGAAGCTATGTGGATTATTATTTTTGTATAGAACATTTATGTCCTTATATATAGGATTAAATATTACGATTTTTAAAGATGGAAATTATAAGTAAACTTTCTTTTATAAAACTACTAGAGTTAAGTAATCATAGGAGTGAATTAATCGTTTCAATACTAATACAAAAGCAGATGTTTGTTAAACATTTAACACTGAAAGAAGCCTGGTGTAGGATTTACTCTGAAATAGCAATGAAAGTTTGAAAATGTAAACATAAAAAGTAAACATAACATTTTGAAGTAGAATTTTTTATTATTATTATTATTATTATTAAATGTACTCCAGTAATATTTGTTTGTTTTATTTATTTTATTTATTTATATTTTGAAGTAGAATTTAATTTTTAATGTTTATTGTTACTGTAAATTGCACTCCAGTAATGTTTGTTTTATTTACTATATTTTATTTACATTTTTAAGTAGAATTGTATTTTATTTTATTTTTTTGTTACTGTAAATTGCACTCCAGTAATGTTTGTTTTATTTACTATATTTTTTTACATTTTTAAGTAGAATTGTATTTTATTTTATTTTTATTGTTACTGTAAATTGCACTCAAGTAATGTTTGTTTTATTTACTTCATTGAAAATGTATTTTAAAATTTTCTCCAATTACATTGTTTCAAACAAAACATGTATTGTGAGAATATTGTTTTAATTGGACATCTGAGTTTATTTATTTATTTATTTAGTTAGTAGTTAGTTAGTTAGTTATTAGGAAAGATGTAGACATTTTCCAGATATTATTATTATTATCAACATCATCATCATCTTTGTTTGTTTGTTTGCTTATTATTTAGGATATTCATCAGAGGATGTTTAGAAAGATATGAATCATTTAAGCAAACAAATGCATGAGTATGCATGAGGCATGTGTGTGTTCACAATGTAACTACAGATAAATGTTGATACAAAGACTAAAACATGTTGTGCCTTCCAACATCCATTTGTATTCATACACTATTAAAAGTTGTCAGTGCTCAGCTCTGATTCCAGCCATAATATGGAGTTAAATTAATCTGGCAATGTTACAGCATACATTTGTGCGGCAAACTGCTCAATCAAGACGCCACATTAGCTGCACATGCTGTATCACGTCAAGCACTCATTCTCTTCCTGCTGTCATCTATGGCTTCTCTCTAACCAGCTCACTAGCATCAAAGAAGAAGACAGCAGAGGGAAAAAAAGTGATCAAACACTCTCCATACAAAAGTGTATTTATCTTTCCCGATGGGCCATTAGAAAGGCAAGGTATTCATTTGTAAATTAAATTTGCCAACCAAATTAAAGAGGGGAGGACATAATGGATGGATACTGACTGTGGAGACTCCGAGGCGGGCATAAATAAATACAGGGAGGGGCTGGAGAGGAAGACAGCATTAGGAGAGAAAGAAAAGACCCTGCATTACATGTTATTAACCCCAAAATGTATTTGGACAATAACATTTCTGAATGCCACTGCATTAGATAATAAACGGCATCTGTACACAAATGATGCTAGAGCTTTTCTCAAAATTAACTTCAGCTTTCTAAGCTATTTTCTTTGGGCCTGTTTACACCTGGTAATTTCATGCGTTTTCACTGATCGGATATCTATCTGATTTGTTAAAACATTTTCATTTACACTTGGCCACATTAATGTGTCATCGCAAAATGGATATAAATCCGATCTTCAATTCCCGTGCTATATTTAAATTTAACAGAATTCACATCAACAAAATCAAAAGATAAGCACTGCATTTTATTAATTATCAGCTCATTTCAAGATCAAAGACTGCAATAGTAGAGCGCGCGGCACCAGCACTGGAAAGATAAGTTTGTCTTACTACTTTTAATGAAGATGATTGTGTGTTGACGTCTGCGTCTTACTTTCAGTTTCATTCACGGCAGTTTGCATGTTGGCTTGCTGAAGAGATACTCAGCTACTTGTCCGCAGCGATGCGTGTTGCATTAGCGCAGTCATATCTGACTATAGTCTCGCGTAGCCAGACCTTCAGACTGACGGCTGAAGGTCTGGAATCCATGGCAGCTTTCATTGGCCAAGACCCGCCCATGATGCCGTTTGACCGACATGTCAAACAACCAATCACAGCTCGTTTCATTCAGCATCACGTTTTGGGGCGTGGAAATGTCGCCACAATAACAGACTGGTGTGTAAAACACATGTGTGACGTATTTTAAAGATTCTATGCTGCAAACTTTAAATATTTTGCATACTTTTAAAAATACAGCGTTTAGTTGACCTGATAAGCACTCGTCGTCACATTTGTAAACACGACAGCTTTCTTCTTTCGTGAGGGGGTTTGGCATCACGGCATCTTTGTTTCCAGGCAGAACGTTAAAGAACGCGACACACACGTCTCCTGGAAATCCTGTATAATTCAACAAATCAGAGGACGACTTCGAAACTCCTGAAGTGTTTCCACTTTTGTGTGCCATTTGCATCAGACGTTTAACCAACGGTTCATGGGCATGACGTCTGAGGCAGAGACTAATCTGACTATAATGTCATAGGCCTAGCCTATAATACTTTTATTATTTTAAAATTTTGGGAGGAGTAAAATTTACATATGTGGTTTCAACAACCAGATACATTTACACTTGTCCAGTTTCGTCTGGAATGCACCCCAGACCACCTCCTGAAGTGGTTTGAGCGATCGGATTTATATATGTCTCAAATGCGTTTCGGAGGGCATTTACACCTGGTCTTTTCACGATCGGATAGCTATCCGATCAGACAAAACGCATGAAGTGACCAGGTTAAAACAGCCCTTTAACAAACCGGTATTTTTAATTTAGGACAACCAATCGCATCTTCATTGATGATTTTTGAGAATTATACACTAGAACCAAA